>CM076653.1:8633437-8731198 GCA_038496675.1 Rachycentron canadum
GGTCCAGGTCCAGGTCCAGGTCCAGGACACCATGCTGTCCTGTACTGTACTACATGTAACATACATTAACATTTCAAATAACTTTACAACAGCAGGACATGGACTAAATAACAGTTGGCTTAATACTAAATACCAAGTCCTCGTTAGACTTCCGGCACCACTAAGACCTTCATAATGGGGACTTCCCGTAGAGAAAGACTATAAACCGTTGATGTACTTTCGGTTTCACTCGCATTCGTTGCTGAGTCCGAATCCGGTTGCCGGTTAAGTGTTGTCTTACTAAACTGGCCGTTTTAACTCGTTGTGGAGTCGTTTCAAGCTCTCGGGTGAATATCAAACGTCTTCTGCAACAAACTTGTCTCGTCCAGAGGAAACGTAAGTCGAAAAAACAACTATATCGATACTATTTAAACGTGGCTAGCTTACGTGGCTACATTTGCTGTAAATTAGCATGGACCGCCACTTACCGATGGTGGGGATAGTAATATTACAGTTTTGAGCGTTAAACTAAGTCCTCTGTGTGTGTTTGTGGCAGGACAAGTGTCAAACCATTTCAAAGAAATCAGCAGTGCAAGCGAAAATGAAAGTAATGCCATCTATGGCAAACAGAAAGCAAATTCTCAACATTGACAATTAAAGGTCATGTAAGTGTAATTTATTGGCCTAGTTTATTAAGTTACAAAGGGGCAGATATGAAAAATATGTAGCTGTATTCCACACACACAGGTTTAAGATCTCATGACTCAAACATGGGCAGAGGCAACATCTGTCCATGTTTGAGTCATGAGATCTTAAATTGATTTACCTTGTCACTGACGCTGCCTCTCACTTGTATTTGCAGGACCTGTGCATTATGCAGAAGATGGGCTACTTCTCCCCCCTGCTCTTCGTGTGCTTGGATGTGTGTGTGCTGCACGCCATCAGCCTGGCCCAGCTCTCACCTCTCCTCCTCTCACATCCATTCCTCACCCTGTGGGGAGGAGGGGTGATACGGGCCTGCCTCCTTGTCTTCTTCACCTTCAGCTACCCTGGAAGCCTGCAATGGATGAGTAGCTTTGAGGGGCTCCAGAGCATAGGGGTCCTTTGCTTTCACTTCCCAGCGTACACCACTCTTCTTTGGGCGCTGGGGCAGCCCGTCATAGAGAATCTATGGGGTTGGTGCTCATGGGAAAAGGTGGGTTGATGTTTTGGTGTTTGTTATGTATTTGAAACCATTTTATGTCATAAGATCGATTACAATAATACACCTTTCTTCTCTAACATATTTTTACATGATTGCAAAAACATCTTGAGATGCTAGGCTTCCATTTTAACTGCTGCTATTACACCCAGATGTTGTCATGTCCAGAATTCAAACAAGAAAAGAAATGATAAAAAACATGGATGTCTGAAAAGTGATGATGCAGAATTGATGGAAAGCAACTTAATGTTCAGGTTTTATCTTACTTTCTAATTTACTTTTCTACAATTTACTCTTTGAAATTTACTTTTCACTTAGCTGACATTTTATCTGATAATAAAAACTGATTGGGAACTTGCACATTGAAACTTGTGATGAGCCTACAAAATACAATCCGTTGTTAGTGTAACAAAGCTAAAATTACCTTCCTCCAGATGTTAAACTGTTTTACATAATGGTGTTCCTATTTTTAGCTAGCCCTTTATACAACCACTGTCACCAGCCATCCTGCTGCTTCTAGCTCATCACACACATGGATTGATCCAGTAACCTTTTATTTTCTTGTTGGCCACATCTACCTGGAGGCAATAAAAAGAATAATAAAACACCCATGAAGAGTTAAGATTTCTTAATTAGTCTGATCAGAATTCAAATCTCCCAAATAATTCAGTTAGATATGACATAAAAAGAGAATCTAGTGACCTAAAGTATTGAAAAATTAGTCCATTCATGGTAAATCTGTCTTTATAAGGTAATTGAATGTACTGAATGTATGCGTTTTCCAGTTTCCTCTCTTTAGTTTATTTCCAATGCAATTTGTTTTGGAAAGAATTGATTTCGAAACGCTTCATTTGGAAATGTATTACATTGTTTGTAAAATAAGATTTCGTTGCCAGTCACAGAAAGATCAAATTACTTACTGTGGTTAAGACATTTTTGCTACTTAACCTGAATCAGCAACAAGACTAAAAGCAAAACCAAAAAAGTCTGAAGAGCTCGCGGGAATCCACCATTTCAGAAATGTTTGCTCCGTGGACACAAGCCAATTTTTTATTATTTTAATATACTTTCTCTTCATCCTAACATTTGTCATCTGAAGCAGTAGGTGGTTTATGTATTTTTCCTGGATTTGTGTATTAAAACTTTCAATTTGTTTTGCAGGTGTTACAAACTTATTTTGTAACAGTAGTGGCCTGGCTCTACTGGAGCAGATTTGTGTTGTCTCTTTTGCTCTCCTGGGGCCGATACATCTCATCTCTGTTCACGAAGACACCCTCTGAGAAGCCGGAAGAGGACACTGGTGCCTCTCTGAAGAGACTGATGGGATACATGATGCCCTACCTTGGGCGCTTTGTTGCTGTGTTGTCTCTTGTCATCCTCTCTTCTTATGGTAAGTGAAGCAACATCTTAATTTAAATGTGTTTTGTTATTGCTGTGCTGCGAGCAGCTTTACTCAAAGTAGATGGTATTAATTAAGAGTAAGAAAGAAAGATCAGTATTGTGACGATGTAATTGCCTGATTGCAGGTGAGATGGCTATTCCTCAGTACACTGGTCGTGTGGCTGACTGGATCATGAACGAAGAAGCACCTGATGCATTCACAGAGGCCATCACAGTCATGACACTAATGACCATTGCCAGGTAATGCAACCTTTGTAACAAAGAAGTTAATGCATTTGTGGTTCTGAGTTTGTAAAACTCCAGTATTTGTTAAACTTCAAAAATTTCAATATCTCAAGTCTTTATCTCCTCTCTGCCAATTCAATGTTACATATGTAATCTATCATGCATGACTTTTAGTTATTTTAAGTTGACATTTCAATAATATTTTATACAAGAATCAGATTTGTTTAATTTTCAATAAAAAGTTATCATTATCATATCATTATCATCTTAAGCCAGGTTTTACGTGCTTTTTTTCCCACACTGATTTTCAAGTTATGCAGATAAGATTACATAGAAATCACCTAACTCTGGTTTAGTGATGGAATTTAGATTAAGATAAAGATTTCTTTCTGCGTATGTCTTTTTAATGATAACTTCTTTTAAGTAGCATTGATAGTGTAACAGTATCCTTATTTTGACTTCTTTGTGTACTTCACACTGTAATGTGTCCTCTGTTGTATGTTTCAGTGCGGTGCTTGAGTTTGTATGTGACCTCATGTACAATGTTACCATGAGCCGCATACACACCTCAGTGCAGGGAGTAGTCTTCCAGGCTGTGCTGAAACAGGAGATTGCTTTCTTTGATGCTACCTCGTCAGGTAAATCATATACACACATATCTGTAAATGAAAGTAAATTGTACACTGGAGCTGATTAAAAATATACCCTGAGCCTATTTTTCCTTGCACTAATGGTAACATGGTAGCTTAGATACCTCAGGTACCTCAGTTCATTGATTGTTTTGAATTGCCAGATACAATAATTGACAATTTGTGTGGTTTAAATGTATATGTGTATAATGTGATGCACAACTCTTACCTTAGGTGAACTGGTGTCCCGCATTACCACGGATACCAATGATATGAGTGAGGCGCTCAGTGAGAAGCTAAGTCTTGTGATGTGGTACACAGCACGTTTTGGCTTCCTCTTGTTCTTCATGGTGAGCCAGTCATGGAAAATGACCTTACTCACTTGCATGGGACTGCCCATCATTTGGGTCATACCTGAACTCACTGGACACTTCCATCAGGTAAAGATGGGTTTCTCCAAATTTTCCATATTCTTCAAGGAAAATATTCTCCCCCAAGTTTATATTTTTTACACTTTTATCCATGTTTCAGACTATTGCTGTGAAGGTTCAGGAATCCCTGGCTAAGGCCAACCAGGTGGCCACAGAGACCTTCTCTTGCATGAAGACAGTAAGGAGTTTTGCCAATGAGGACGGTGAGACAGAGAGGTACAGACAGCGGCTGGAGGACACTTACACCCTTAATAAAAAGGAAGCAGCAGCCTATGCTGCCTCTACCTGTTCCAACAGTGTGAGTTGAATACTGATCTGTGTTTTTGCAATTATATCTCCTGTGACAGGAGGAGTTAACTAGAGAATAATTGCTTGGAGTGTCTGGAATGCCACCTAGAGGTTGCTGACTGGATATTTTATAAAACTGAAACTTTTCATGGACAATTTTCTTTTTTATGCCTAAAAAATAATAAGAATACAACATACTGAATTGGAATCATTATAAAAGCTATTTTAATTTCCCCTCAGATGACCACATTGGCCCTGAAGGTTGGTATTCTGTACTATGGAGGGACTCTTGTGACCAGAGGGGCCGTTAGCAGTGGAGACCTGGTGTCATTCGTCCTTTATGAGCTACAGTTTGCCTCTGCAGTTGAGGTGAGACACAGGCCAAGAAGCAGTGGGTTGTTAAAGTCAAAGTATCCCATTGTCATATCAAGTGCCCAGTTTTGCTCGACCTTCACTGGTGCTACCTCTCTTTCAGGCTGTCATGCGTTGTTACCCAGAGGTGAAGAAGGCAATTGGTGCCTCTGAAAAGATATTTCAGTATTTGGATCGGAAACCTCAAGTACCACCAGATGGCACGTTGGCCCCTGAAAATCTTAAGGGACACATTCAATTCAAAAATGTCAGGTTTTCCTATTCTGGCAGCACAGATGAAAACAATCTTGTACTTAAGGTATGTATCTGTAATTTTTTTTATTTTTTTAATCGTTTATCTCCTGTACATTTATGGTTACACTTCAAATTCTTTTAATCACATATGACTCTCTACCATTGTTATATATTCTCTCTTCCACCAGGATGTGTCTCTGGAAATCAAACCAGGCCAAATAACTGCCCTTGTGGGACTTAACAGATCAGGGAAGTCCACCTGTGTCAAGCTGCTAGAGAGGTTTTACCAGCCCCAAGCAGGGGAGATCCTACTGGATGGGAAACCACTGCAAAGCTACACAGACCAGTACCTACATGACAAGGTAGCGAGCATTAGCAATATGCATATATATAGATATTTTCACATTTTGACATTGATATGCAATTTGACCTCAAATAAGCACAATAATAGGAAGCTTAAAAGAGACTCTGAGCAGTTTTTGACCACAAGTGCGTGAAAGTTTTTATGAGTGGGTCTCTGTTTTGTTTGCACTGTGCACAAGAACACATAAGCATATGTGCAACGTGATTCACATTTCTGCCGCTTGTTGATGACAGTTGGCAGCAATAATGAGCAAGGAAACCTAGTTATGCGCCCACAAAGGGAGTGAAGACTGTTCCCACTAGGGGGAAGAATGACTTACTAACACAAAGTCGCAAAACACAACCCACTTACAGCTGTGAGGATGTTGTTTTATGGCAGTTGGGTTCTGTACTCCTCAGCCTCTGCCGATCAAGTTCATTTCTTGAATAATGAATATTTCAAAAAGCTTTTTAGCCTTTTGGGATCTTTTTCTTAGGATCCTGAGGATGGCCTGCAGAATTCTACCATGCATTTAATTACTGTCCTCCTTATTTGAACATACAAATATAAAAAGACTAAACCTGTGTAGGTGAGGTACTGGCACCCTCAAGGGTTTATTAAGCCATTACACCGCAAAAATGGACTAAAATTCAAGGTGGCAAATACCTAAGTCAATTGTGCAGCTGAGACCAGAACACGAAAATGAAATTAAAGTAGCCCAGAGCTGCTCAAGGAGGATTATATAAGGAAGGTGAATCATAGTTCATTGAAAATCTCTACTTGGTTTTCCTCACTATAAACCATTCTTAGAGTCAGCTGTGAGCTGTGGCTGATTACTCTGATTACCACTGATGTTTCCTTTCCAACCTGTTTGTGTATAGATTGCTGTGGTGAGCCAGGATTGTGCGCTGTTTGCTCGCTCTGTCCGGGAGAACATCAAGTATGGCTGCAAGGATGCCTCTGATGAGGAGATGTACAGGGCTGCCAAGCAAGCTAGTGCCCATGAGTTCATCTCGGAACTGCCAAATAAATATGACACAGGTTTGTTCTACAAACACTAGCATCTAGTGGAGTGGAGTTCTTCACAGGGCTTATTTATGCTTCCTTTAATTTATGTCTGCACTATTACAGCTATAAGAAGCACTGTCACTACTGCTAGCTACAGTAATAAGGACACTCATCATATCAATAATGGACAAGTTTTAGTAAGACCTTAATGAACTAAAATCCATTAATAATTTCTAATTGGTTAGTCCATTCATCAGTTTTCTGCCACCAAGCCTCAGGTTCCTTCACTTAAAATGATTATGTCATTAAAGATTATTGTTTACTACTGCTAGGAAGTACTAAAAAAAAAAACATGCAAATCAATAGTAGAATTAGTAGATTCTGGGTCATATTACCCCTGATGGTTATTCAGTTGCATTCTATGTGGTATTAAAAAGGTCTCAAACAAGACCTTAAAGTTAACTATACAGACCCCGCAGAAACCCTGCTGACACTAGTGGAAGGGCTGATAATTTAATAAAAGTGCTCTTGAAACCAATAGCACTTTGGTGTTGTGGTCTTGCTTAATGCAAAAGACACTTAGTATTACATAATATACACAAACACAATACATAACAATACATCCTTCTGTTGCATAGATGCTGGGGAGAAGGGAGGCCAGGTGTCTGGAGGCCAGAGACAGCGCATTGCAATTGCTAGAGCTTTAATCAAGCATCCCAAAATTCTGATACTGGACAATGCTACCAGTGACTTGGACGCAGAGAATGAATACCAGGTAGGAGATGATTTTGGTTCTCCAATTTTTGCTTAAGATTTCACTACTCTTTTATACATCTAACACAAAGTCACGATTGTACTTAACAGGTCCATCAAGCTTTGCTGACCCAATCCAACAACTGCTCCGTGCTGTTGATATCCAACAGGATGAGTGTTGTAGAGAAGGCTGATAATATAATCGTTCTCAGTGATGGGATGGTGAAGGAGGAGGGCATTCATGGTGAGCTGCTGAAAAAACAAGGCCTTTATGCTGAACTGGTGAAAAAGCAGAATATGAGCTTTCATCGTAAAGAAGAGAAGAATGATACACAGTGATAACATAGTGCCGGTGGTTTGCCATCAAACCAGAGGAGTCGAGTTACAGGAGGGTTGCTGTGTTTTAAAACTCCATCTTCTACTATAATGAACAACTTTGTTGTGCTACTTTACTTAAGACTAAAACTACTGATAGAGTTTTACCAGAAATCCTTACTTCAGATTTCCAGGCTGTGAAAATGCTGATTGGAAAAGTAGGACCTGAGCTAGACATCTTAAGCCCCAAAATCAAGAATGAGCCTACTTTGACAGAGCCATATCGATACAATCCTCAATCACAGTATGTTTGAATTTATTCATATTCTGAAAAAAATCTAATCAGGGATTCTGTTTATGAGTCAAATAACCAGACAGGAACGTCAGTTTCTGCCAAATCTATCAATGAAATACACACTTCAAAAATTTTAGAAAGTCAATATTTTCACAAAGCAGTCTTGCTCATCAGTTTGGATAATTTCCCACAATAATCTGATTCAATCACAGATGTCATATAAAAGTCATAGCTATCACTGTATCAATGGTATGGCAAAATCTCAGATGGGGGATAAATTTGAATTTTCCCATGGAATATATCATCATGCCGCACAAGTCTGGACCTGTGACTGTGCCAACGGAGATCATCCCAAATGGATGCATTTCATTCACATATCGACTCATGGTAGGGAGCTATTATACAAGGTAGCCCTAGGACACATGGACAAGAAATGTTGACCATGAGGACAGAAGGAGCCGAGGATCGAAGCACCAATTAGCACCGAGACTACTCCCTGCAATTAGTGGACGACCTGCTTTACAGTGTTGAAGATAGTTGATGATCGTGCGCCATTTTGCTTCACACAGGTTTCAAATATAGATGTAGAAGAAATCAGATAGACTTTAAGTTATTAGTTATTATACTATTTCAAGTTGAGTGTTTCTACAGTGGCTTGCAAAAGTATTCCCCTTGAACCCTTGAACTTTTCCACCCTGAGTCAATACTTTGTGGAGCCGCCCTTTGCTGCAATTACAGCTGCAGGTCTTTTGGGGTATGTCTCTACCAGCTTTGCACATCTAGAGACTGAAATTTTTGCCCATTCTTCTTTGCAAAACAGCTCAAGCTCAGTCAGATTAGATGGAGAGCGTTTGTGAACGGCAGTTTTCAGATCTTGCCACAGATTCTCAATTGGATTTAGGTCTGGACTTTGACTGGGCCATTCTAACACATGAATATGTTTTGTTTTAAACCATTCCATTTTAAACCATTCCATCAGTGCTCTCCTTGTTTGGCCAGTAAGTCTAGGTGGATGGCTGTGTCTTGGTAGGTTTGCAGTTGTGCCATACTCTTTCCATTTCCAGATGATGGATTGAACAGTGCTCTGAGATGTTAAAGCTTGGGAAATCTTTTTATAGCCTAACCCTGCTTTAAACTTCTCCACAACTTTATCCCTGACCTGTTTGGTGTGTTCCTCGGACTTCATGATGCTGTTTGCTCCCCAATATTCTCTTAAACATCTGAGGCCATCACAGAACAGCTGCATTTGTACTGAAATTAGATTATACACAGGTTGACTCTATTTAGTCATTAGGTCAACATTCGATCGTTCAGCAATCATCAGGCAACTTCTGAAGGCAATTGGTTGCACTCAGAGAAAAAGGGGGCTTAATACTTTTGCACACCGCACTTTTCAGTGTTTAATTTGTAAAAAAAAATTTTAAATGTGTATAATGTTCTTTGTGCGTCACAATTGTGTGGAATTGTATGTGAAAGACAAACACCTTTGTGTTTGTCTTTCACATACAATTCCAATAAAATATATTTATGTTTATGGTCGTAATGTGACAAAATGTGGAAAAGTTCAAGGGGTATAAATACTTTTGCAAGCCACTGTCATGGCTATAGAAGTGTGTGTGTGTGTGTGTGTGTGTATATATATATTTATATATATATGTGTGTGTGTGTATATATATGTATATGCATATATATATATGTATATATGTGTGTGTGTGTGTATGTATGTGTATATATATATATATGTATATATATATATATATATATAAAATTTTTAGACATATTTGTCAAATGTCTTGATAATGATTTTTCCTGTCTTGATCATGTTATCCCTAGAGACACTTTAATAAATCTATTGAGGGAACCAATTTGTTAACTTTGAACTTTTCCTGTCTACAACTTTCTAAGAGTCAACTTTGCAAAAGGAAAGGTTTTTGTCATGGCTCAAGATGCAGCTGATTCTTCATATTTTTTTTCAAGAACCCTTGGAAGTAATTTCTGGGCGCTTTCAGTTACACATACTGGTGATGGGACTTTCTTGAAAACCAACCCCAAGCATTAGTCACTGACTTTCAGAAAATTACTAATTCCAGGTTATGCTTTCAAGGAAAGTGTCTCTCTCTCCCTCTCTCTCAACCCAACCGGTCGAGGCAGGTGGCCACCCGCCCTGAGTCTGGGTCTGCCTCTTAAAGGAAGTTTTTCCTTGTCACTGTCGCCAACTGCTTGCTCGTGGCTGGATTTGTTTGGTCTAGACCTGCTCTATATATAAAGTGACTTGAGGTCTTGAAGCTTGCAGGAGGTGTTATAAATTAAAATTTCTCCTAAAATAAAATTATAGTACCTTGCCTTGTTTATTTGTTTATGTGTTAATAATCTGACACAGCTCCTGAGCAATTGGCTACTTCGCCTGGTTGGTAATCCATCTTTGTTTTCAGGTCTGATTGTCCACTCACATAACCCAGGCCAAAAAATAAAACCTTATGCTGTCCAACAGGTAATCCGAAGGTATTTTCTAAGGCAGAGAAGCACTGCACCAGCAACCCAGATGCTGCCAATAACATAAACACGT
This sequence comes from Rachycentron canadum, assembly GCA_038496675.1. NCBI lineage: Eukaryota > Metazoa > Chordata > Actinopteri > Carangiformes > Rachycentridae > Rachycentron > Rachycentron canadum. The sequence goes on from CM076653.1 coordinate 8,643,478, forward strand.
CATAATTTCTGTCCATGCAGACAGAAGGAAATAAGAATATAAAAGTGAAGCCGTTTTTGTGGGAACTATGAAGCCGAAATATAAAAAAAATGAAGCAATGTAACGCAGTGCGACGTCTGCTCCCATTGTATTCAAGAAAACATGACAGAGAACAAGATGTACCGACCAGGGAGTGAGGGGCGTGTGCCCTGTTTGACGGACGTCTGCTCGCGGCCAATCAGAGAGCTGAGCGGACACGAACGTAACAGGAAATACGCAAAACTGCCACGTGGTGGGTTTATATAGGATCAAACGGAAGCGTATAGGCGCCATTTCATTGCGGAGGAGCTCGGTGGTGTTTCGCTGGGAGTGCAACGTTAACGGAGGTGGAAAAATTGGATCGTACTAACACTCCGCCCTCAGCCCGATGGAAGCGGCCGTCAACCCACCTCACGACAGGTAATGTCCGCTGTGTCCGCGATCAGGCGCCCGTGGAGGTGGACTAACGCTAAATGACATCCCGCTGCAGTTACTGGAACCGTTAGCCCCCGGATAACAGCGCTAGCTTGTCTGGAGACGCACTGATTTCGCTCGCTCTCACAACACACGGTCTCGGCGTGACCTCGGCTGGGACCTCTGCTTTAACTGTCGCCACGCTTGCCGACTCGTGTCCTTTTTTAGCCTTTCAGCTTCACGAGTGAGCTGGCGCAAGGGAAAAACAAATGACAGTTGCAGCCCCGCCGGCTGGACCTGCCGGCTGCTCCCCGCCGGCTCCCTGTCATTCATTGCTCGGACTCCCCGCTAACGCTAATCCCGCAGCTCACGTGACCAAAACATTAGGTAACTGGTAGTAGATACCGTGTCCACCGTGCTTCTCCTCACGGGATCTGGTGAGCGTAAAGCTGGCTCTCCTCAGACAGCTCTGTCGGGTGTTGTTGCGGGTCCGTTGAGGGCAGCTAGCAACTCGGTTAGCTAACGTCGAGCTGCCTGCTCCCGGTGGCAAAGCGACAGGGTTCAACTGACCGGTTAATGCTTCGAGCTTTTTAGAAAGCGGCACTTGAATAAGGGTTTCGTGACTTTGCTAAATTGACAGAAACCCGCGGTCCGGCGGGTGTTTCCGTCATTGTGAGGCAGTGTTTACAAACAGTGAGGGCGGGGCGTCCAAACCACGCGATCCTCAGCTGTCGGATCGCAAATGAATGCGAGGGTCTGGTTTTACTTTCACCGCTCGGATTAAATGATGAGGACAGTCCGTGGGCTCGGCTGTATCAGTACTGCTGCACTGAAATGAAAGCAAAAGTTGACCCGGTGCAGGTTTTTTATCACGGAGCTGTGTAAGTGTCTTATTATAATAAAGCATTGGGTCTGGAGCGAAGATGCTTAGTGGGATTCAGTGTCATGTTCATGGTCGCCGCTTGTCCATTATGTCTTGTATTTTGATACAAAGTTTATTATTATATTGGATTTTCACTGACATAATTTCACGAATCCATAGAGGATATCAACCCTAAAGATGCTTTCAAGATGCCATTACTGTGTTAGCAATGCATGAAGGGAAAATATGATGCAAAGAAATTAAGTTTGAATTGTAATGTAATCAACACACAATAACTCATGTTTTTTTCCTAACACAAATGCAGTTGAGCCACTCTTTGTGTTGCTTGGTTTCTGATTGATGTATGAAAATCAGCTCGTAGGCTTTACCACAGATTGTGTGTCAGTGCAGCAGGTGTGTGTCCTGAACTGCGGGGCGAGACTTAATTTCTTCTAAAGCTGGTTCATGTGCTCTGCTTAGAGGGACTTTCAGTGACTACATGGACTGAGAGACCTCTATTACATAGAACATGCTCTATGTAGTCCTGTCGCACCACAGCCAAGACTTTTCAGAAAACATTTAGTATTTGTTTTTATCCTTTGGTTCATGTGTGGACTGACAAATTGCTGTAGCTTTATCTTGAGACTGCGACATTCAATTTAAATAGTTACGAGTATGGACTTAATGCTAAATCTAAGCCTCTTTTTCCCATAATTCATCACGTTTTATGAGCCATAGTTTTAAAAACAAAGCTGTTTCCTGTCTCCGTGTGAGCTAAATGTGATATACAACGTTAATGTAGTTTTGGGTCTTATCACACAACCTTTTTATAAGTTAATGTTTGTTTTTTAGGTGGTTAAGATTCTGTGCGATGGCGGTTCCCATGACTGTGCTAAAAGTAGCAGCCTGTTCATAGAGGCCCAGTTTACTTGATGATTTTAGCTGACCAGGAAGCCGAGCCGTGGTGTTACTGGTCATATGGATTACGTGAATGAAGCATGTGTAGGCTGCAGTTTTTGACTTTAGCAGCTCTTCCGTGAGTGTGTGCCTTTGTTCTAGTTGATGGCAGATCACTAAATCAATGGTTGCATCAATAAAAGTTAAAGTCATGCAGCACTGAATTTAAAATTAAGATTTCCTTCACTTGCAGGAATCTTGCAGTGTGTGGATGCTGTGTGGACATTGTCTGGCTGTTCTGCCTTGTTGTTTACCTCTTTATCAACAAATCTGTAGTTATCTTTTTCCCATCATCTGGTCTTTCTGTCTCCTCCACTTCAGCTCCCTGGTTGGGTTGTCCAGTGGCGGGATGGACCAACACACCAGCTCGGGCAAACGCATTCGCAAACCCTCCCTGCTGTACGAGGACTTTGAGAGCCCCTCTCTGCCGCACACAATGCCACAAGGTCCCCCTGCCCCACCACAGCCCCCGGTCAAGGATCCCACCCGGCCAGGTCGCATGACCAACCAGCTGCAGTACCTCCAGAAGACCCTGATGAAGTCTCTGTGGAGGCACCACTTTGCCTGGCCTTTCCACGAGCCTGTGGATGCTTACAGGCTTAACCTACCGGTGGGTAAAACACCAGAGCTTTTAACCTTTCTACACTCACTGTCATGTTGATGAGTCACTACCATGAGTTCTGCAATCTCATGGTAGTGCCTCAGCATTCGATCTGTCTGCTGGGATGGAGTTTATAAAATTTTCAATTTGGCTATTGATAGTTTTCTAAAATTCACATGTTTTGTTTGTTTTTAACATCTTGTCTGTTGTTTAACATTTTGGGGCCATTTTGAAAGGAAGCATTCACACTTTAATGATTCATACTTGTAAATACTGTAAAGCCACAAATTGAGAACAAGAAAAATTATTATTATGTTTCTGTCTGTTTCAGGATTACCATAAAATTATCAAACAACCCATGGACATGGGCACCATAAAAAAGCGTCTGGAGAACAACTTCTACCGCAGTGCAAGTGAATGCATCCAGGACTTCAACACAATGTTCACCAACTGCTACATTTATAACAAGGTAGGTGAAAAGACAAAAAAAAACCAAAACAAATGTTTATCTATCCTGGTTTTGTCTTTTTAAATTCTCCATTACTGTTTCCTAATAAAATGTTCATGATTTAATTTGATATCAGACCTTTAGTCACAGCAGAGTAACAGCAGGGTTATATAAAGCTCAAGGCAATTGGGGCAGCCCAGGAAGTGGTGTGTGTTTACCTTGAAAATGTGTGTTGGAGGTTTGATTTTCTCTCAAACTAGAGTACATGTCTGCAGCTTCCCAGTGACCCAGTTTAGAGGTGAAAAACAAATGTGTAACTTTGTTCTAACTTTGAACAGACCTAACAAAACTTTTAGTCTTTGTTGACGATCCAGGCCCGGGTACAGACTCAGGAATTTTGAATCTCATTGTGAGAGATGAAGCTTTTCTCATGGGACATGGGAGAGAGAGGGTTTAAAAATTGCCCAAGCACTTTTCAAACAGAAACCTCTCTGGGAGACTCTCCCATACTATACATACTATGTCATAACAGAACAAGTGCTGACCTGCATGTGTTCTACCTGTATGTGCCTTAGAATAACTTGTGAGCCAAGAGGGGAAAATTAAAATGTCAAGTTGTGGAGGGAACAAGTGACCACAGCATCCAGCTGTTGAACGATTGAAACATTGTTCTGCTTCTAAAAATTTAGCGTAGATGTTTGATAATTACATTTGATTATGGCTTTTATCATATGACAATGGATATACACTGGAATTAGCTGCTCATGGGGATAAACAGAACATGGGAGGCGTTTATAATATTCACAGAATAAATGAGGGTGACCGGATCAAGTGTCTCAGCCAACAGTGTCTAAGTGACAGGTGTTGAATTCATGTAAAGTTCAGTGTTAACAACTAGGGGTGCAACAGAAGGTCATTTTCACCATCCATCTCATCTATGAATCACTTTTTTCACTATTTCTTTTATCTTATAAATGAAATCAGTCGGTTGTTAACACTTGTTGTCAGCATTTGTAAACATGTCACATGAATGTATGAAGGTATTTTCACTTCATGAGAACTTAAACGATAATGTATTAATGTTTTAATCAGCCAGCATGCGGATTAATTCGCAGAAATTACAGCACTAATAAATATTTATAATATGTTTTTTGTAGCAGTTGGACTTGTTCTAATGTGTTTTTTCTTTTTACATTGTTTTCTTGGTTAGCCGAATGACGACATTGTACTTATGGCCCAGTCCCTAGAGAAGATATTTCTCCAGAAGGTGGCCCAGATGCCACAGGAGGAAGTTGAGCTTCCTCCTCCAGCTCCTCGGAGCAAAAACAGCAGGGGAAGAGGTCGCAAATCTAATGGTGAGTCGGTGACAATGTCTTACAGAATTTGAATAAAGTTGTTGTACCACTTTACCACTGGAAGTATTCAGATGGCTTCTGGAGTCTTCTATGGATGCATATTTTCAATCTGTAGCAGAGTTTTTAAACTCTGCCTCTATTTCTAAACTTGACTTGACTATATCTCTCAGGATCGAGGGCTCAGCAGGTGCCAGCAGTGTCGCAGTCGGCCTACTCCCCTTCTTCCTCAGACACAGGGGAGTCCATGTTAGCCAACTCTCCCCAGACTGTGCTAACCAAAAGTCTGCCCCCAGCCAACATCATGGGCCTTCCCCCTACACAGCCCACAACCAAGGTACATGCATACAACAAAATAATGTCAATTAACAGTTGTTATTTCAGGGTTTTAGCATATTCAACAGACATTATTTACAAAAACAGAAATATTTAGGTATCTTGAAAGGCATACATGATACAAGTTTGTGTGCCTTGCCTATGCCAGGAAACCTTGCAAAGTATTTAATATATTCAGTGTTTTAAAGAATAAATGAATGAATTGATTGGAATAAAGCCACAATTTTGTGATCATAGTAACTTCCACCTACTTTATTTCTTTCTGTAGAAGAAAGGTGTGAAACGAAAGGCAGACACCACCACCCCATCCACCATGGGCTTGACTGTGGGTATGTCGGGTGTGGGCATGGCTGGAGCAACACACATGGTAGGTTTAGGGAAAGGAGGACACGGCGGCCAAGTCCACGACACGTCCATGCACACTGTCTCCTCCATGGGGGGCATGAGCTTAGACACGCCACCCGGGATGGGCCTGGTCAGGAGCCCTGGAGGTCCTGTCCTTCTCCAGCCAATGATGGCCAACGCTGGACGCAGAGTGGGCAGCGGACGCCCCATCAAACCCCCGAAAAAGGACTTGCCTGATTCTGTCCAGCCTCAGCCCTCGAAGAAGGGCAAACTTAGCCCGCAGCTGAGGTACTGCAGTGGACTGCTGAAAGACATGTTATCAAAGAAACATGCTGCATACGCCTGGCCTTTCTACACACCTGTAGATGCAGCTGCACTGGGACTTCATGACTATCATGATATCATCAAGTGTCCCATGGACCTCAGCACCATCAAGGTGACGTCTCATGTACTTATAACTCTAACTAGGAATGTTGCTCCAACTGTTGTACAGGTTGCATCATAAAGTGATGTCTCTCAGATGTCTTGTGTGATAGTTTGAGTTATTTGACAGGGGGTTGTGTGAGGTTGTGTGCATTCAGTGTATTACCTGGAGTGTATCTTCACTCAAGGTGAAGAGTATATTTTCAATATACTGTAAAATAAGTCATTACTTGGGAAGAAGCATTATGAAAAAGGCTGATTTTACAAATGGGAAAAACCCTGCAAAAGTTAAAATGTCTTTTTTAAAGCAATAAAGTCATCCTCTCTGTATTTATCATTAGAGAAAGATGGACTGTCGTGAATACAGGGATGCTCAGCAGTTTGCTAGTGACGTCAGACTCATGTTCTCCAACTGCTATAAGTACAACCCACCTGACCATGATGTTGTGGGTATGGCACGGAAACTGCAGGTGATCTTATGTCTGATTATGCTTTTTAAACATTCAGAGTGAAGGTAAATTCAACAAATTTGACCTCAAATTAATTGTTTATTTCAATTTCTTTTGCTCAAGGATGTGTTTGAGTTCCGTTTTGCCAAGATGCCAGATGAACCACATATGGACCACACAACCTTGTCAATGAGCGGCCACCCGACATCCTCTTCGTCGTCTTCTTCTTCGTCCTCGTCCTCCTCTTCCTCTACCTCTGAGAGTGAGCCTAGCAGTGAAAGTGAAGAGAGCGAGAGCAGCCCCACGTCAGACAGTGAGGAAGAGCGAGCGCATCGCTTGGCTGAGTTACAGGACCAGGTGTGCACACAAGTAAGACCTCCAGCACTATTTATTTATCCAGCTCATTTTATTCCAACAGATTTCACGTGGAAACAAAAAACGGTTTGCTCAGTTTTTTTTAAATTTTTTTTCCCGTTTTCCTACATTTTTCTCACAGCTCCGAGCCATGCACGAGCAGCTGGCTGCCCTTTCTCAAGGCCCCATTGTCAAACCCAAGAAGAAGAAAGAGAAGAAGGATAAAAAGGAGAAGAAGAAAAAGAAGAAGCTGGAAAAGAGAAGTCGCGGAGGCAGAAGCAGAGCTGGCTCTGAGGAATGGAAGATGCCCGGCAAGATTCTGAAGAGCAAATCTACCAAAGCAGGTGGCTCCCAGGCAAAGAAAGGCCAGGGGAAGAAGAACAACAAGAACAGCAAGTTAGTAGTAAAATGATTACCCACCTTACCACCTCACAAACATGCATAACATTGTATCTCAGATTTTTCTGGTTGTCAAGCAGCTCATACCATTGGCCTTTGTCCTGATGTCACCTCTTCTGCTCATTTCTTCAGGGCCACAAAGAAGCCGTTCTACCCCCCAGTGGCACCTTCCATGCTGCCGCACTACGACTCAGAGGAAGAGGAGGAGATCGTGCCCATGTCGTATGACGAAAAGCGCCAGCTGAGCCTCGACATCAACAAGTTGCCGGGGGAGAAGCTGGGTCGTGTGGTCCACATCATCCAGTCCAGGGAGCCCTCACTGAGGGACACCAACCCAGAGGAGATTGAGATCGACTTTGAAACACTCAAGCCATCGACACTGAAAGAGTTGGAGCGTTACGTCATGACCTGTCTGAGGAAGAAGCCCCGTAAACCGTATGCTGAGCAAGGTAAATGAAACGTCCACCAAAACACCGGTTTGCTTTGCACTCGTTTATTAGCGTTACTGAAATAGACAGGGGAAGAATCACAGAAACGCCTAGCTTGTTATAAAGATGACCACGTAAGCCAGTTTTGGGTGCAGCACGAAGCCAGGGAGAGAGAGACTTCTGCAAAAATGAGTCAAAACGGCAAGAACTGAACTGCCACTGAATTTCACTGGGTTGGTCATTGCTGCATCATTGTCACACAGCAAAGAGAGACAGAAATATCAGTTGAGTTTTTCAACCTCAAGCAGCAATAACTCTCACAGCAGCTGATCATTTTGAGGCATAACAGTAAGCCAAGTATAATATTTTTGTTTTGCTCTTTATATTTCAAATGAGGCAGTAATGGTTTGCACATGACTTTTGTTTGTGGTGTATTTAAGTGTGTTGATTTAAAATGTAGCCCAAATCTGTTTTTAATCAACACTAGCTCCAGACCTTTGTAAGTGATGTATTTATTTTTTTTTTCTATTTAGATTTTATTTTCCCAATGTTTGCCAAAAAGCTAATTTTCAGGCTCTGTCCATTGGCCAGATGTTGTTAGCTAATTAAACAACAATACAAACAAAACGGCACGTGTAATTAGAACAAGATGTAGGCAGGGAAATGAAGCATCATTACAAGGCCATCATGTAGTGACGGTATGACGAAGCATCTGACTGCTTCATAGTCGAGGTTCAAGATTACAAGAAAAAGAAGACTTCTACTATTTGATATCATGGTTAGGTTTTATCCCCTGACTGGACTGCTAAAGAAATAAAAATGTCACCCTGGTGTTACACCAAATTGACAGGCATGTAATATCGTTTTTCTCATCCAGTTAACACACTTGACTTTGGTACCGCAGCCACATCTTTTATTCATCTCCCCTCACTCTGTGGCTCAGTGAATGAAGGGCTAGTTTTCCTCCTGAGTAAATGCTGCTGGATAAAGCTCCTCAATGTGGGAAATTTCAATTATGAATTTGATAAGTTAGTATGCACTACGTTGCAACACGGTGCGCGATGCATAAAACCTTTAGTCCAGCGGCTCTCAGTCTGGGGAGCTGGGTGCACACATCCTCTGCAGGGGTGGGTTATCAGTAGCTTCCACTATCATTGTTAGTGATTGATTAAGTCACTGGGGAGGAAAGACTTGTTCTTCGAGAACCACTAATTGAATTTATGGCCTGTCAGAAAGCAAGGAAGTTTTTCACGTTAATGGCAAGAGCAACTTCACCGCATCAGCTGCTCAGGAAGTTTCAGAATGGAGATAAAACTTGTGCTTCAGCTCTGTTTGTGTCGGCTAAAAGAAGTGATGTGGAGACTGAAGATCTTATACCAAGTCTATACACAGAAAATAAATCTGCAGCTACTTTGGTAATTTGTCCGTGACCATCTTTTGCTTTTCCGTCCTGTGTGACAGTAAACTGAATACTTCTGACTTTGGGAATGTTAGTCGACAGAACAAAAGAAAGTAAATAAGCATCTTCCCCCATAACGTTGTTGTATTCCTTTTGAAGTCCTTTAAGAGCCTTATCTTAGCATCAATGAGACCACTGGCATAGAATGATCTCATTTGTTTGTCATCATCAGGAAATTACAGCAGGCATTTGTCCTGTTTTTGTAATATTTTGCAGACCTTCCTACCCATTATTTATGAATTAGGTGCCCATTAGCTCCACATTACTTGAGGAAAAAACCCTAGTGCTCCCAGACCACTCCACTCCCTAACACACTCCAAACAGTAATTGCAGCTTATTTACACCACTACACTAACACATAGGTCAGTGCATTGACATGTGTATGCCAGGCATATTTACAGCCTTATCATCTTTTCACTTGCAGCAGCAAAGGCAAAAGGCAGTATTGGCAAATCTAAAGAGGAGCTGACGCTTGAGAAGCGGAGGGAGCTGGAGAGAAGGCTGCAAGATGTCAGCGGACAACTCAATTCTGTCAAAAAACCTACGAAACCTAAAGGTGGGCATCTTGCATCCTCACTGTCTGTACGCGTGTTTTCTCGCACCGTTTGATGTCATAAAATATTTCACATGGTGCGTTTATGGCCCCTCTCTTTCATCTCGTCCCGGTTCAGCTGTATAAATCTAATTTATTCTAACCCACTCTTCTCTCCTCAGTGGAGAAGCCCAGCGCTGTAGAGACTCACGCCCAGCCCTCACGCCTCAGTGGCAGCAGCTCCAGCTCTGACTCATCCTCCTCGTCCTCCTCATCCTCATCATCAGACACCAGCGATTCGGACTCGGGTTGAGATCCTTGGCACTGGTTTAAGAGTGAAAACACTAATAACTCAGGGACTTGGGCTGGCCCAGGATGCAACACACCCTGAAACAGTAGTTGGCTAAGATATTAGACACCATGGCAAAACAAAAAACAAAAACAAACACAAAAAAAAAACACACAAAACAAAACAAAAAAAAAAAAAACATTTCACGTGGACTCGTAAACTGTTTTGAATGTGGGGCTAAGGGATGTGAAACAAAGTCTCTGTGGATAAATGTAGAACCCAAACACTAAATGCCTTGGTTTCTCCCTCCTCCCTTTGTAAATACTTGTACAAATTTATGTTTCTTTTATAAAGAAGAATTTTATGGTGATCCCCAAAGAGGGAAAAGGAATAACTAAAAAAAAAACAAACAAACAAAAAAAAAACAGGATGTGGAAAGATGGGCCTTACTCCAAATCTGCTTTGCCTGGCCTTACGCTGTGTCCTCTGTGGTGAGGGAATGGAAGAGTCTTTATTTATTTGGTTTCCTCACCCACATCTCAGATGTTACTGGAATTTCAACCAGCAAACTTTTTGGTCACAAGCCTTGCTTTTCTGACATCTGGACTTCTGCCACACTTCATTTTAGATGAGCCCCTAGAGTCAGCCTTAATGATCCAGATTGTTAATAACAGATTCATTTGTGAAAAAAAAAAATATATATAATAATAATTCCAGTATAATTTATGAGCTCTGAGATTCCTTCTCATGTCTAAGAGCTATTGAGCAGTAAGTAAAAGCAAACTTATATTTTTCTGTGATGTTCATGTCAAAGTTATAAGTTGGCCACAACTTTGAGTTCTGGATAATGTCTGATATGTTTACATACATTGTTTTCCTCAGTTTGACATTGAGCGTCATGTGACAGTCACGGTGGGTTTATAGTACAGTATAGAAATGACTAAACATACTGTAATTCTAAAGTTTGCAATTACTTTACATATTCATTTAGTATAGATTTTTTATTATTATTTTTTTTTAATGGCTGCACTATTCCCTCGAGAGCCCACCAGTCATTTTAAGACTGACTAGTCTTATAAACATGACACTAATTGAAGTACTGTCTGTCTTCAGTATTTTGAAATCAGTTCTTACAGCTCAGCTTTGATATTGTTCTCAACATTTCTCCTCATCATATCAAACAGTAACTTAAGTGTGCATCGTTCTCCGAAGAGCTGAACCTAGACTGCTGAATGTTATCAGATTACACTGCAGGTTTCTGATTCCCACATTAATCTCCTTAACCTGTGAAGTATTGCATTACTGTGTCTTGAAGACATCTGTAGCACTTCAAATACCGGCAAAGGTTTCATAAAGGAAATCTTTCAGCTTCTTGGCACTTACTGGAACAAAGAGTTGACTGAATAAACTGAAGAAGAATAATGCTACAGGTTTCCTACAGAGAGACAGAAAAGTACTCATTGTCCATGCATAGTTAAAGCTGTTGTTGAATGTTCAGTGAGAGAAGATATACTTGTATATATTTAAATTGTATTTGCTGTTGCACAAATTTGTATTTCTGCTGTTCAGGCTCTCTTTTTTTTTTTTTTTTTTGCTTGAGTTACCTTTTTTTTTTTTTTTTTTTTTTTTTTTTTTATAATTCCAGTTAAATTTCATAGTTGTTTCCTGAGGAGCATTCACATCAGCATTGCTGCCCCTGTCAAGCAGGTTGCTGCTATCAGAAACATACTTTTCTTGTGTTTATTAAACGATTGTCTTCTGTAAAAAGAGTCTAGTTGTTTGAAATCATTGGGAGTTTTTTTTTTTTAACTTATTTTATTTACATGATATATGTGTATATTTTACATCTCAAAACTTGCTATACAGTGCTGAACATAAGAATTTATGCATCTGAAGTCATATGAAACTGAAAATGCAAAAACATGCTCTGGTTGCAACTTCTCAAATGCTGCTTTTCTATTTTCCATCACTGTATCTGTATATCTGTGACACCATCAAGTATTGATAACGGTGAGGAACACAAATTATTTCAAATGTTTGTTTTTCTTAATCTGCTATACAAATGAATATAAAATCGTGTATGTATATATAAATAATATAAAATCCTAAAACTAAGGTGTGCAACCTGCACATGTTGTGATCACCACCTTTGTCCAGTTGGTGGCAGCAGTGAATCATGTTAAAATCTCAGTTACACCTCCACTCAGTGTTTTCAAAGTGGAACCATTGTTGTCATTGAGTAACAAGCCTTGATTGGTTCCTGTTTTAAGAAAGTCCCATCAGAATACGTGTCCAACAGTGGGATTTGGAAGGGACAAGTCACAGGCAGTAAAACCTTTCCAGATTTAAGGTAAGTTTTTGGATTGTTGGATTTCATTTGCTCTATTTAACCATTTTGCCTGACAGATGCATATTTACAATAGAAACTGTTATGGTTGGTTACCTGCCAACCATGAAAGTGCACATTGTTTGAGATGTTAGGCTTTTTGACGTTGCAAACACCAGTATGTCATGCAATATGTATTTCTTGTAGGTAAACACTTGTTTTGCATTTTGACCTTCTGTCAAAGGGAAGTGCTGGATGATGGCCAGTATGATATTGAATATGACGTCGATCAGCTGCTCTACGTTGACCCTGTCACCTCTCAGTGGACACCTGATCCTGGACTGGCTAACGACAAATATGTGTCACTGGGTACCTGCGAGTACAAAATCCCACGTGCCGTAAAGAGAGAAAGTCCTCCAGAGGTCATAGGTGAGGTAGTTTTTTCTTTCTTGGACTTTTTTTTACTGATTACTTTTTTTTTTTTTTACCATTTTAATGATAATATGACCATTGATAAAATATCACTCACTCTGAGCCTTAGAGCTATGGGTTCCTGATTTTAAAAGATAATTATATCTGCTTTACTGAGCTCTTTTATTTAAAGGTATAATACGCAAGTTTTCTCCCACAGTGCATTGTTTCTTGCTGGGAGTGGGTGGCGGTGGTGGTGATAATTGTCACTTGCCAAGGGCTTCCAAGCTGTTAGCTGCTAATGTTGGCCATGTAGCAATAGCAAACCTTTAGCTAAATGTACCAATACACCAATGAGAAAATATATTACAATAATATTACAAGTCAAAGTCCAACATTCAAACTCCTACTTCAGTAAAACTAGCAAAGCATTAAATAATGGCTAATTAATTACTGATGAAACAAGCAAAATATTCATATTTGTATATTCAGATACTCAAGGTGTTGCTAGTTTTCACTATTTTCTAAACAGTACAGTTGTTAGGCCCCCTTTCAAATGGTCACATGATATATCTGAGGGCTTAAGAGATCATTAATGGGAGGGGAAATATAAACAAAATACATTTCTGCTACACACACACATACATAAATATATATATATATATATATATATTCAGAATTAGTACTTGGTCTAATCTTTGCTTTAGTTGAAGAAAATAGTGTATTGTTTAACCCTATCCTTCAAACTGTCATTTAAATGAAATCATATGAGTAGTTTAGAGGGGAAATCTCTACTTGTTTGGACTAGCAACTACTGAAGACGTGAAATGTGACAAGGAGTCCCACCTGTGCTTGTTTATTAATGTAAAATAACTAGTAACAAGAGCCGTCAAATAACTACAGAGGAGAGAGAAGAATGATATTTTTTCTGACAGTATAATGAAATAGAAATACTCAGCTCAAGACATGAACCAGGATCTAGAAATGATCAGAACATCATACACATAAAAGCTGTTAAATGACAAGACCACAGCAAACAACCAAGAATATCACTGTGGACTTCATCTGTACAAAACTTGGATTAGATTATAGCCGATTCCCAAGGCAATCAAACTAGTATGGTGTAATGGGAGCAACAGGAAACAGTGTTATTAAACACAAGTTAATGAGAAGATTGTTCTGGTGTGTGTTCTTAAGAGAAGAACAGGTACCAGCAGGGAAAATCCCTGTGAGCCGCAATTAACCTCTCTGGGTGTATAATCATGCTTGTATTGTCAATGTAGGTTAAGGTGTCTGCCGCTGTTTATTGTGTAGCTCTTCACTGGGGAGTTTCCATTCATTAGCATGCGCTCCATGATACTGCAAAGTATATGTGTGTCTCGAGCAGACTTCCTCTGGCTTTGCTATGAATTACACTAAATGTACCTTTGTATCATGGGGTGTCTTTTATCTCAGTTCATCTAACATGTTTAGATTTGAGCATCCGTATCAACTCCCATGGAAAAATCTCAAACAGAGCTGAAACGTCGTATCAACAATGCTAAAAATCTGAAAAGTTTTTGCGTATGTTGTTGTTTAGGGATGATTCAAGCCACAGCACATGACTTGTTGTCCACACCCTGAAATTAATTAAGGCTCTGAGGCCTCTTGTAAAAACTGTCTAGATGTATTAAAGTTACTGTGGAGGGTGCTCATGTGACAACACTATGGCCAAGAGTATGTGGACATGCCTGTTCATACATCTTTGTTGTGGTCATGTATAGTTCCAGTCAAGGTGAAATTAAATTGTTTGTACTAAAGTGAAGACTTATTCTGAGTTTGGTGTGGAGGAGCAGCACTTTGATGAATTGAGATAATTATGCAAAGCCTTGTTCAGCAAGCACACATTGTTTATTATATATATTTTTTTATTATATATATTTTTGGCCACGCAGTATAACGATCTGTCTGTGACCCGTCAACCATCCACCTATTCATCCACAGTCAGTCCCACCTCCCTGATCTATCCGAAGCAGCTCATGGAGGTTGGGGTCCTCAACACCCTCATCTGCTTCATCAGCGACTTCCATCCGCCTGTAGTCGACAACAGCTGGACCAGGACAGGACATGTGGCCAGCCGGTGGACCAGAGTGAGGTCAACCAGACTCAGTACTACTCCAACAGTGTCTTCAGCTTCCACGCCTCCTCCTACCTGAGCTTCACCCCTCAGGAGAAAAAAAATCTACTCCTGCAGGGTGCACCACATCAGCCTGGAGGCACCTCTCACCAGGTTCTGGAGTAAGTCAGTCATAATACGAGTCTCAGCTATGAGCTGGTCACTGGATGTTTTTAGCGTCAAACAGGAGAACTAAAGAGGCCATGACTGATTCCTGCTGTCTGGAGACAAATTATATAATTTCCCTTCCAGCAAGACTGCACATCCTTTGCTTTTCTCCCAAACGAGATATAACTGCTTACAGTTGAATCATGGACAGCGCAGTGCATCAGTGTCATATTATACAAAGCCGATTCCATAATTCACTTATTTTATCATAGGCTTAATGCAGTGTGGCTGCAGGAACATTTCAATATCAGATTTGGATCACAGATATTCTAATTTAATTTAGTTTAATTTAGCTTAATTTAATCTAATTTAATTTAATTTAATTGTTGACCATACTCACATGAAATAAGTAACAGAAAGATGAGATTTGATGATGTCACAGTAGATTTTTCCATAGAACATCTAATATATAGGAATTTTCACATTCAACAAACACTACATTAGGAACTCCATACTAATATTGGCTCCATCTTGACTTGACTGCATCACATCATTTCTTTGCCAGCTGCACATTCCTGCTGCAGGTGCTGTGCTGGATTCAGATCTGGTGGCTGGGAGGCACCGAAGTTCACTAAAACCAATTTGAGGTGACTTTGGCTTTGTGACATGGTGCATTGGAAGAATCCATTAAAAGATGGATCATTTGTGGCTGATGGTCACCAATAATAATCAGATAGGCTTCTGAAACAGAAGGAGGATGCTAAAAAAGATCCCAGGCTTCCCATCCAGCCCAGTTGGAGGAACACATAGCTGAGACCAGCAGGGTCAAGGCTGTCCTCGACAGGGGTGAAGATCTGCTGGAGACTGAGCATCTCCATTCTCAACAGGAGAATATCTCTCTGGAGGAGGAGATGGGGAGACCCAGAGCCTCCTGTCTGACTCAGATAGATGAGAAAAATAAGGTGATGATGACAGATGATGATCGACTCTCCAAAGGCAGGAAGACAAGTCATCTGTCCTACAGGCCACAGAGGACCCGAAGAAGACTCTGCAGGAAAATGTGCGGGAGTGGGAGACAGCAGAGAACTGTACAAAGATGTATAAACAGTCAGCAGTGAAAAATGGGAAAAGACTAATAGCAATTTAGTTGACTGACTTTGAGCTAACAATTAAGTAGAGCCCAGATGAACATGTCAGGAAAATGATTTCAACCAACTTTTTAAAGAAAAAAAAAAAATTACATCATATTTGTTGAACCTGAGTAAAATTTGTGATATGAGCACAAAACTGATTTGACGTCAGGCAATTTGCCAAAAGCACAGGGGCTGGTCTCACCTTTCGAAACTAATCTTACTGAAATGTTTATGCTATCTACTACCTGTGTGTGTGTGTGTGTGTGTGTGTGTGTGTGTTTGTGTGTGTGTGTGTGTTTTTCACAGAGGTTGAAGTACACACAGACCAGCAGACTCTAGAGACATCAGTGTGTGTTTGTGGTGTGATCCTGGGGCTGATTGGAGTTGTCACTGGACTCTGGTTCATCATTAAAGCCAACAAGTCCTCCCAGGCGTAACACACATAGAGACGCCAGGATTTTCAATGACAGATGTGTGATTGTCTTCTTGCTTTTTTTTTTTTTAATCCTTGTGTCTCTTCCTTTGGGAGTGAGATTCCTCTTGGAGGTGTGTTACTTAGTGTGTTAGTATGTTTATATGTTGTCTGAACATAACCCTAGCATAAAAAAACTCATCAATAAAAGCAATAGTTTGTACTCTCATATCTGTAGAGTAAATATAAGGCTACATTCAGGAGACTGCCAACCTAGTTTAACACAAAGACTGAAAGTCTGACTGTCCAACACACCCACCAGAACCTCTAATGGCCAACTCAGTAGCTTTTAATTGGCTCGTAGGCCACTGTAAAACAGCAAAATTACATTTTTACACTTCGTTTTTTTTGTTTGGATCAAACATGAGATTTAACGTGCTAATTAGTGAGCTTTAGAGACAGATGGACGGAGAGTGGTATCAATCCTCCAGTCTACTTCTCTGCCAGAGCGTTTCCCAAAATGTTGAACTATTCCTTTAAGAAATAAAGAGACCTTAAGTTTCATGCGGCAGACTCAAGTTTATTAAGAAATTACACATATAGATGAACACATTTTCTTTCATTCTAGATTAGAAAAATATATATTCTAACAAATCATAAGGAAGTGCAGAGGCTTTATTGCTGCTTGGCTAAATGGTAGCACAGTAGCCTAATGGGTTTATAGTTCATTGTTTGTCATACACACATAATGGACATGAAGGGAACTTGAAAATGTCTGTTCCTGTTTGATGTCAAATTACATGCGAAACACATTAAAATTAAAGGGAACAAATCCATTATATTTTTACTTTTGTGTTTATTAACCCTTCCATCACAGCAGCCTGTACTAATCACTGGCATGTTCACAAAGTCAACATCAATTATCACTGCATTGAATAAGCTTTTGGGCAAATCACTTCTCCTGCAGTCTCTGCCTGACATGAATGATCCCTAAATAATGTTTGTCATGTCTGCTTGCTTGTGTTTTAATACTGGCACAAAATGCAGATGCTCTAAACTGCCTCTGTTGTCTGACGGATTTATTTGTCTCGGGCCTGAATCTAATTATTTTCACGGTGATGGATGAGATAGCTGCCACATTTTAATAAGGAAATGTGTGGAGCCTCTGAGGGATGCAATTTAGATCTCAAACACTGAGAGTACCACAGCTTTGATTTTGTAATAACTGTATATTTAGCAGTGTAGAAATAATTCATACCTTATATAAATACTGGATCTAAACACTGAATCATGTGTTAGTTTAAAAAAGTTGACTACATCAGAAATAGTCCAGCTAATGCAAGAAAAGAGTGAAACTAGATCTTTGTTGTAAAAACACAATAATTAAGCATAGTGAGACAATAGCTTTGATAAAACTGGAAACTCAGGTTTGCATGCATAAAGATTTGCGTGAGTTTTAGGAGAAGGAGGAGGAGGAGTGTTCAATCATTCACATGCAGTTGCTGATGAACTTTAGGTCGTAGTTTTCAGTGTTTAAAAGATAATCGGACTTTAGTTTCTCTACTACTTCTCTGCAGTTTTACTCTGCTCTACACCAAGAGGTCAGTTTTTTCATGTGTTCATTATGTATAGGCCACTCTTCTATTTAGAAAAGTTTGTGTGTTGAACAAGGTTGATAAAACAGCAGCCAGACCTTACAATACAATACTACTGTAAAAATGATTTGCTAATATTAACAGTTTTAGAATTATTCAATGTTCAAACGAGCTATTTGCGAGTTTTGCTATTGCTACATAGCCAGCGTTGGCATTAACAGCTGTTTACTTACCAGTCAAAAGGAAACGCTGCGACCTCAGCATCAAACTTTATTCCTTTTTCCCAACAGGACTTGTCTGCAGTGTTGGAAAGCAACACCAATGTGCCCTGAAGATGTAACTCTGCTCAGAGTTAGCGTAATGTGACCTCTTTTCTTGTGAACACAACAATGACCAAAGTTCTTGCCAAGCGGTAATCACCACCACCCGCTCCCAGCAAGAAACCACGTTTAGTGGTTGAGAAAACTTATGTCATGTTCCCATCCAATGTCAAAGTCTTGCTTTAAAACACATGACACATGACATAATCTACAACAAATAAAAAGTTGTAAGTGAAGTCATAGGTAATAAAAACCACCCTTGTTTAATTCAATGCAATTAGGACTTTTGCTGCAGTTGTCTTGGGTCTGGTATGACTAGTAATTTATGGTGGCTCATCCATTTTATATGACTGTTACACCACATTTTATTAATTATCACTTGCTTGTTATTGTCATGTGTGACACTCAAACTCATACACATCCAATTAATATGATAGTGAGAGTAGCTGCAGCCTGATGTGCCCATGCATAAGTTACAGACACTTAATGTGTACATGTGCTAAAAAAGAGTGTAGCAAGTGGATTCCTCAAGGATAGGGTGGCCGGCAGAGGAAAAAAAAACTTAAATTGAAAAAACCTAGTAACTGTGCTCATAAAGTTTCTTATAACTTGTACAATATCTGTAATGTTGTTTCTAAGGGTTAAGTATTCACACTTCACACTTGGTGCTTATCATCCAAACACTGATGACTTCTTTTGCTCATAAACTGTCGTATTTTTTTGCCTTTTTTAAGGGAATATATTTACATCTACCAGGATATTAGCTTAGCAAGCTATATCCTCAAAGCTCATTTTAACTAAAGCAACTCTGACAGCGCTCCACAATAATTACAACAGTACTCTGTTATTTTGTAAAATGTGTCATTAGTTAGTTACACAGATTATGGTAAATGTGTAGGTTGCAGCCAGTGTTTAATGTGTTTGCCAAATACATCCTCTTTGAAATAGGACAAAGGGCTTTTGTTTGGCAATAAAAATGATTAAACTGATGCTCTCAATGTTACAGGTGGCTATGTGTATCAGATGATCTATGACTGCGAGTATGGCAACAACATCACGGATGTGGTCCTCTTTGTTAAAAACATATTCAACCAGAAGCTTAACAACATATATGACTTTCGGGTCGGGAAGGGTGTCGGTATTAGAGAATACGGAATGAAAAATGGCTCATGACTCTGCCATGAAGCAGGCTTTACATCCAGATGGTCATTAAGCTCATTTTCTTTGCTGTTTCATGTCTCTACTCCAGTGACTCCGATTGTCAGGGTCCATCAGACTAAGCCAGTTAACTACGAGGAGCGGTTCGTGCTTCAGTGCAGTGTTGTGGGTTTTTTTCCCCCAAGAAGTAAAGGTGAGTTGGCTGAGAGACGGGGTGGAGGTCACCACCGATGTGTTGTCTACAGAGGTTCTGCCCAACGAAGACTGGAGATTCCAGCTTCACTCTCACCTGGAGCTGGTGCCTAAGAGACGGGAGAGAGTGAGCTGCAGGGTGGACCACAGCAGCGTGAAAGAGAGCCTGGAGGTGGACTG
Organism: Rachycentron canadum; assembly: GCA_038496675.1. Classification (NCBI taxonomy): domain Eukaryota; kingdom Metazoa; phylum Chordata; class Actinopteri; order Carangiformes; family Rachycentridae; genus Rachycentron; species Rachycentron canadum. The sequence goes on from CM076653.1 coordinate 8,663,134, forward strand.
GGGTAAGCGGTTGTCTGGAGGAAAAAACACACTCAAACACACAGACACCTAGGCTCCATCTACACTGATGCATTATGGTTTGTGTTTTATAATGAAAACAATCTCTGTTTTAGCTCCATATCAGAAACATACTAACGCACCTTAAAATGCATACATACAAGTTCATGTACGGACAGTGGACACTGCATGAGCCAGTGTAAACAGGAAGTAGATTGTCTATTCTGTTGTACTCAGCTGATTTTTTGCAGAAAATACAAAACGAGTTCAGTAACACTTCCGATCCATTATTTGGTAGTTGAGACCATTAAGGTCCAATTAGGGAGCGACCGGGTGTCGTACGTCATAATTTCCAATGATCTTCATTTTTGCATTTCCAGACTACAATGCAACCCTGGAGTTACCCAACTAAAATGGGACCGGCAGTGTTTCGGAAAGTCTCAGCTTTTGGTTCACGAAAACTCCAGTAACGTGGATGGGGGGTGAAAATGGAGCAAAAGAGTTTTCAAAACGAAAATGTAGTAGCGTGGATGTGGTCTCAGACTTTGAGATTTAGATGTCACTACTCAACTGAATAAGAGTGACTATTTTACCCACCATGTTTCAGCTGCAATTCAGTAAGAATAAATGAACTGGAAATGAGTAATAATATTTACAGTATTTAATAGAGTTTTGGCAATCAGCCTCCGGTAGCTTCATAAAATGCAGGCATGTGATTATAGGAGATAAGACAGCATCACCCTTGAGACTCTGTGTATAGATTTTGGTGGTGGAAAGGAGCCGGCACAAAGTGTTTAGATTCACTAGAACAATCTGAAGGTCATGGTGCATTTATTGGTAAAGACAGGAAACATCCCCATGGTAACGACTCGCAAACAATATGTCCATTAAATTATGGTTTCAACTAACTGACATTAAGCTTTCATATTTTCAAGGTTTTCCAGCACTGAACTCCAAGTTGCATATGTATAATATTAAGATACCCCCAAGATGACATGAAAGCAGCATCGTGGTTGTGATGGGGAGGTGTTGAGGCATAAAATACTCATGTAGTGGGTCAGTCTCCCTTCAGCCTCATTGACATTGGTGCCTCCCCCAGGCCCCTGCATTTTTATTGTAAAGATATGATTTCAGTGGGTTAAGATAGGGTTTGAGTCGGGTTGAAAAGATACAGCTAGTAAGGGTTAAGGTGAAGGTTGAGGTGAAACATGTTCCTCTAGGATCTGAGCACTTGAATCTAACATTAACTGCATTTTTATGGAATTTTCCCAGGTACATCTCAATGTTTAAACATCACCTGACTTCCACACCCACCTGATATCCTGCCTCTCATTCCCTTATTAGACCTGATACCAGCCATGCAGCACCTGCTCCCTGCCAGTTTGTCTGTTGTGCCCTGTAGCCATAGCCTTCCAGCTGCTGTTCTTGTTTGCCTGCCTGCCTATTCATGTTTCCAGTCCTGTGTGATTAGCTGCCTTTTGCCAACCTCTACTTTGAATCAAAAGTCAAGCTCGTTGTACCTTTTCCTGCTCTGTCTCTGACTCCTGCTTATCAGCCGAAACATCTGCTACCAGGATTGAGCAATGGGTTGGGTTTGTCAACTGTGTTGATGCATGAGATATGTGAATACGAGGACAGGTGGATGTACGAGAAATCAGAGGCACGAAAATGATAAAATCAGAGTATGAACCCACTGTGATGTCGCCGGTTGGTTTGTGAACTGCTGTTTTCAGACCTCAAACTTTGTAAATTGTCTGTTGCTATGTTAGTTTTTTGACACCAGAAGAAACCATGTTTGGAGGAGAAGGTGGAGCTGAGGAGGAGTGAGGGGTGGATCTGACCTGCTCTGTCCTCTATCCTGATTAACAGGCAGGTCACTGTCTGTGGTACAGTCTATTTTCCTCGTAATGGAACCATAATTTAAAATATTAACATTGTGCTCTATGGGAGAAGACTTGAAACTAGAGACTGAGACCATAAACTCATTAGGAAAACTTTTACTCAGCTAATAAATCAAGTGAGAAATAAGGACATTTTCCCATAGACTTCTATTCAATCTGACTTCTTTTCACAACCAGTGGAATCACCCCCTGATGGTTATTAGAGAGAATGCAGGCTTAAGGCTCTCCAGCATTGGCTTCACTTTTCAGCCCCAGAGTCAATGTCCATCTTTATAAACAGTCTATGAAATAAACAGCTGGAATTTACCAGCAGAAGGTGAGACAGAAGGTCCAAAGATGTCTGTCCTAGAAAAACAATTAAAAGGTTACGATGAGCAGTATCACCCTAGGGATCACCCTAAGAATCACCCTAACACCATTGACTTATATGAAGAACATCTTCATGTCTCCTAACTAAAATTGATTCCTTGCCTAGAAAGGACTTAGATAACCAAGTATTCTGATCTATTATAGGATCTTAGATTTCACTATCACTCTCAATATTTCACTCACTTAGACACATCTGCTCTGGATGCTAATGTGAAGATGACAGTGGGGATCATCTTCTTCTTTTCTGGCCTCATTGCAGCTGCTGGTGGAGCAGTTTACAATTGGTGCAAACAGAGTTGTGTTGACAGCAGTGTTAGTAATATGAGGCAATATTCATTGTTTCTTTTCTGAGATGGTCACAGTAACTGTGGGAATTTGTGCAGTTGAATCAGGAAACAGGTCATCAGGTTTTATGACACTTTCTTCTTCGTGTTTCAGGTTTGACTTCAGCCCAGTGGGCAGACAAGGATAAACATTTTCACTTCGTTTTTGGTTTAAGTGCTTTGAGAAAGGCCAATTGTGATGACATAATGGATAATGCATAGTAAAATAAACTCAACTATTAAGCTCTGCTGAAGATTTGGATAATATAAAGAAACTCGCCATCTTTAAAAACCCTTAAGCCCGCAAATAAGAAAAGTCCTTCTGTCCTTCAATCCGCTTTGCCTGACCTCCAGTGGGAGGAAATATACAACATTGTGGGAAGGCGACATGCTGTTGTTTTTACTATGGAACTGGCCTCCAGACATGGCAGAGCTCGTCCTACGGTTTTATCACCCAAGGACTCAATCAACATGGTATCCTTCAAAAAGGTACCATAAATTGTTCTAACGTGATGTTATAGTTATTTTATAGGATTACAGTGTCAGACATGTAATTTGTAATAGTGTGTGGGAATAAGACAGATCTGCTTTTCAGTGTTAGAGACAGTGAGATTGGTCAGAGTTTAGGGAAGCAAGAATGCAGCCAAACAGAGAGAGGTCCTTGATGGAAAACCTGCTCTGGAGTGCAATGACCTGAAGCTTACAGCCAAGAAAACACTGGGATGGCTTCAGGATAAGTTTCTGACTGTCCTTGAGTGGCTTCACCGAAGCTTCCCATCCAATCTGACTGAGTTTGAGAGGGTCTGCCAAGAAATAAACTCCCCAAATCCTCTATAGAAAGCTTGTAGAGACTTACCCATGAAGCCTCTGAGCTTTAATTGCTGCCAAAGGGGCCTCTACAAAGTATTAAATTAAGGATCTGGATACTTTCATAAATAAGAGCTTTCAGTTTTTCATTTTGGGTTTTTGAGTGTAGATTGATATTCATTCAAAATTAAATCTGCAACACAATATAATGTCTAAAAAGTAAAGGGGTCTGAATACTTTCTGAAACCCTGCATATTCTTGAAATATTCTCTCACGATGATGATGATGATGATGATGATGATGATGATCTGAATGCTGTTGCAAAGATTTCTCTACGCATTCACTCAATTTTGCGCGATTGAAGAAAATAAAGCATTTAGGATCAGAAAAGCCAGATACTGTATTTCCTTCCGATTTTTTAAACTGACATTCACCATATGTCCAAGAGCATGACTCCAAATCATATTGAATGATAACGTTGCTGCTGGATTGTAAATAGGCAACTGTTTGCTAACAACACCATATTAGCTTGTCTTCACTGACCCAAGTCACACAAAAACCCACAGTAAGTAATTTGTGTGTAACTGTAGATTGTTTCAAAACCCCATATTCTTAGGGGTAAAACTGTGGGAATTTCCTCCATGGTCTCAGAGGAAGCTACACACACACACACACGCACACGCACACACACACACACACACATATGTACATTTATGTAGTGAACTGGAAGATGCTAAAAAACATGTAAAGATTTCTGTAAAAGTGTTTTTTCAACCTACCATCCTGTCAAAAACCTATTGATTGTCCTCTATGTGAAGATCATGAAACACAGTAACACAGTTTCATGTGTATGTGTAAAAATAGGACTGTAAATTTGTAAACATGAATGTATAAATTACTGACAACCTGATCTGAGGATGAGGCTGTTCTCCTTAAGTCAATAAAATGTGAGTCACATGAAGTCTGAGCAGTTTCCAATAATCCTCCTAATTGCTTTTCAGTCCATATATTATTATCTGGACAGTAGCAATCCCTGCATCATTGATGACAAGATAACTGAAGGTCCTGCTGCTGCTGACAGTGTCCTGTGGACCATGTCAATGATTTCTGTGTTTTCTGGTGATGTAGAACTGTTAAATTCAGATCAGATCCTCGACATGATGTAAAAGTTCCCGTGTTACAGAACTTCATCTTTTCTTTTTCCAACACCAGCTGTTAATTCTCACGCCGCTCTGTGACTCTGTAAATGATTCACGTTGATATGAGTGGTCTATTTTGGAATCAACAGGGAAACTATAAGAGCTTTGAGCCTGGACTCCCGGCCCTACTTTTCAGAGCCAAACACTGACTCAGTGCTGTCAAGATGGTGAGCCTGTTCCCTGCTGTGGCCGTGCTGGCTGTTTTGTCCAGTGGGTTATGTGAGGAGAAACTCTTTCTGCAGAGAGCTGGTGTGGCCTTTAACGACAGACAGTACAAATCTGTGCTCACTGTGAACAATGGAGAGATGTTTGGAAACTGGACCTGGCCAGAGATGTGTCCCGACAAGTTCTTTGCTGTTGGCTTCAGTATCAGGGTAAAGATACTGACTCTTTCACACATCACAAATATTCTACTTCATATAAACCTAAAGCTGTTTTGGCAAGCAGCTTTCACAGCATTAAAACCAGTGATCAGTGTAGACTAACCATAAAAGAGGTTACAAATCAACCAGAGGCCAACTGAAGGTCATTCACATGCATCCCCTTGTGCATAAGATGAATTTATGTAGGTGATTTTATTCTATTTTATATTGTTTTTTTATTTTTGATAATGTTTGGTAAGTTTATTTTTCAGATATTAACCTTGAGCTTTGACATGTTTCTTTCTGGTTTGTGTCTGTTTAATGGGTCATGTGGCCATGTGACTAACCTTTAGCTAGCCTCAGGTTGATTAGTAGCACCGGTGCTGGTCAGTATAAATTCCTGTCATATGACTGTTGTTCTTCTCCTGAGAATAAAGTAAGGAACAGAGGGATGGGAACTGTTTGCCAAAGTTTTATCAGAAATACATCAGAATAATGAGCAGCTTTCCGTTCTCCAGGTAGTTTCTCAAATATAAACAGTTTAGATAAATTGATTTGAAAAGACCTCGAATGCCTTGTGGACAAACATGAAGGGTCAGGTTCATAGCACATGCAGTTGTTCCTTCTTCTCCCACTGGCCATGAAGAGATCCTTTCCTAATGCGATTCCAGTAAAAGACAAAATTCAACCCTCATTATGTGCATAAATTCAGCCAAAGCTTAAAAGACTTCAACAGTCTGAGTCAGACAGATCAAGTGGTTGCAATCTTAAGATTGTTGTTTTACCGTTCCTCCAGCTCTGCAGGGATAAATGCGCCTGAGCAACAATAAGAGTAAATTTGCCTTTCAAAGCTTGAAACCAGTTTGAGCTGACTGTCTCAGATATTCTCAGAAGTTTAGGATGGTTTTTTGAATGGAGTAAGGATTTTAGACTTTATGTTCCATGTTATGTTTGGATGCAGCCTTGACAGCTGTGACCAGAAGCTATAAATATAAATATGGGCATGTGACTATTATATTTACGACATGTGTTACAAATGTGAAACTATCTACATCTATTTTTTGAATCCCAAAAATGTTCCTGACTTTATGAATAGGAATCTAACAGCTGTTAATTGCAGAACAATTGTCACTAACAGAAATGTCCACTGAATAGATAAATATCTCTTGTTGTCTCAGATATAAACCCACACAGACTGCAACAAACTGTCTAAACAATCTGTTCACACCAACTTTCTCACTGAGTTCACCACCTACTTTACCAAAAATGAAAAAGCTGGTTTGAGCAGAGTTGTTACTATGTCTGGGAACTCATCTGTTTCAGGTGGAGACCAACCAGTATGGGACAGATGACACTGCCCTGAACGGGATCCGCCTCATCTGTGCCAAAGATGAGAGCCGAAGCTTCCTGTACTCTATTGAGTCCCACACTGGATAGTAGGTAGCAATAAGCAACAGATGATCAGAGATCCGTCATCTGATAAGACTATTACAAAAGGCTTATATGTTAAAATTATGACTTTAATAGTGTTTAATAAAATCATTTACTAACGCTTTATAGAGTAGATATAAGACATTAATAAACCCAGTTGACAAGTATTTATACTCTGTTTTGCCGTATAAAGAAGCTGTACCTCTTGAATAAAGATGATGAAATGTATAAAATCTGATATCACCAAGATTTAAATACACTAAATGAGGATTAGGCAAACTGCCCTGTAACATCTGCATGTGGTTTGTTTCCATTGTTTTGTAGGGAGCTGGTATTTAGCAGCAGGAAATCTAATGTTGGACGGTAATGAACATATCAGTCAACATACCCTCTCTGAGACAGTCTGCCGCTTATGTTGAAATCTTTTTACTGATGTCTTTAAATGTTCAGCTGTTTGTTGCTGTGGGCAGAAAGATCATTGATCTCAGTGGGACTAACCTGGCTGCATTATAAAGGTTAAATAAGAATTAGATAAAAAAAGAGTAGATAACTTTGAAAGCAGCAGGAGTCTGGAGTTTGGCAGTTTCCCATCTTGTTCAGAGGGGAAATGAAAACACACTTTCTGCCAGGATTGCAAATTAGGTGTTCAGATGTTGAAATGTCTTGACTTCTCTCCAGTGTTTCCAACACAAACCTTGGATGTTTTCCTGATCTTTTTTTCCTCCCTTCTCTCTCCTGTATTTCTTGCTCTTCTGTTCAGCTTTGGCGACTGGTCCCAGCCTCAGTACTGCCCCAGTGGCGTGCTCACCTCTTTCCAGATTCGTGTGGAGCCCCATCAGGGTCTGTTTGGCGATGACACAGCCGTGAACAACATCAAGTTCCGCTGCAGCAGTAACCCGATGCTTGAGGGGCCCGGCATGTACTGGGGGGAGTATGGCAGCTGGAGCCAGGAGTGTGATGGAGGAATCTGTGGCATCGAGACCAAGATGGAGGACTACCAGTACGGCCTGGATGATTCCAGCCTCAATGATGTGCGCTTCCACTGCTGTGCCAAGTCTCAGCAGGTGAGATGGGAGGTTAAATAATGGGGACCAAAGCCCAGAACAGAGGGTCTACATAACGATTTGACTCCAGACTGTTTGGCTGTACGCCACACCAAAACTGCCCAAAAGTGTTGGCAATACTGCCACCAGAAATGGTAACCCTAAACTCCTACCCTTCCCTTATTCTGCAATAAGATGCACGAAAAGCCGCTTGTCTACTCTTTCTTACTCTTTATTTAAGTAACTGTACCAGAACAAAAGTCGGAGTCATGCATTGAAATATAGTAAAAGTAAAAGAGTTCTGAACAAAGATATCACAGCAGTTTTCATTGAAGTGAAAGATCTAAGACTTTTTCTATAAACACAAAAGACACACAGATATACTGTGAGCTCCTGAGTCCAACTGTCGTACCATTCATCTGCCGCCATCACCTCATGTTACACCGTCACGTACACCAATCCCAGAGGCTTCAAACATCCCAGTTCTTCCACGACCTGCGTAGTCACCAGACATGTGACCCATTAAGCACGACTGGGATGCTCTGGATCTGTGTGTATAATGACTTGTTCCAGTTGTTGCCAATGTTGAACAACTTTGCAGAGCCACTGAGGCGGAGTGGTCCACATTCCTCTGTCCATAGGAGATGTGTTGGACTGAATGAAGCAAAGAGTGGGCACAGCAGAGCCTGACTAATTTTCTGATCCACACCCCGCTCACCCACCCAAAAAATGCACACATGTACCACAAATCCACAGCTCGGTACCTAATATTAATAAATCCTTTTTTTTTCACACATCAGTGACGTAATCCTGTTGTGTATCTTGCATCTTTAATTTCAATAATGAGAAATTGAAGGAAAAACAACATTTATATTTTTGATTAGTCTGGTTGTTCAACAGAAGGCATAAAACACTTGAGAAAATTGAATTATTTACTTTGCACCAGTTGCACTAGTCATTGCGGTCTGGAGAAAAGATTCGGGACAAAAGCTGCTTGGAAAAAAAGCTGAATTTAAGTGGGTTGTTACAAAACATGAAGCAATCAGGTGAATGAAAACATATCTGTGGTGTTTTCAAACTTGTAGCCAATCCAATGACTGTGCCTGAGGATTTCTCATTATCTTGAGGGTTTTTCATGACGACACGAGATTTTCTCCAGATGTTCCCAGACAATAAAGATGGAGGCCTGGCTACTTGAGGAACTTAAGCACCAGCTGTTCGGGCGTCTTTCAGAAATCAGAATTAGACAGACAGGCAGCGAAGACAGAGACAAATTAATCTGACATCCTGGTGATTAGAAGTTGAAAACATGCCTTGAATATCAGGTTTAACATATGATTGACTCATGGATGCCAATAATAAAATGTAACACCGTAAGAATTACCTGGCTGACGTGCTACGATCCATTTGGACGCTTCATTCTCTGACATTTCTTTTAGGGCAAGCTGGAATCAGATTTGTTTTTGAACTCACTCCCTGACCTCACATTCACTATAAAGCAATGTCTAAAAACTGACAGATGTTTGCTTCCAAGCCTTAATTTGTTATTAGGCTGAACTGAAATCCAAAATACACCAAAGCAGAGATTGTTATTTTTTATTGTGGTACTGATCAAAGAAAACGAACTTCAGGTTTGACTGCAATCTTTAACTCTGATGTGTGTGTGTGTGTGTGTGTGTGTGTGTGTGTGTGTGTGTGTGTGTGTGTGTTTTAGCCACAATGGCTCTTCTTCAACACAGAATCAAATACCATCAGACCTTCTGTCTTGTGTTTTTAGTTATTTTTCCCACTTTCTGAATAGAGAATGAAAATACCAAAACTGTGTGGTAATGTGTTTTTTTTTTTTTTTTTTTTTGTATGTTATTGCATTTTATTATTCAGTTAGTCAGTAAACAAGCTAGAAAACTGTATCTTGATAATCTTAATGAGATTCAATATCCATTTTTTCACAGCGGTCAATCAAATAATTTCACCTCAAGGTCCAATTAACTGTCCAACCATGATTTCTTATTGATGGTGTCCTTAAAGCACAGACCTTGACTATAGTAACTGGCCCTTGAGATTTAATTATTTTTTACAGTTTAACATTTGAACATATACAAATTTATGATTTTTTAATGATGTATTTAAATAATAACAAATATGATGTGGATATAAAGCAGAAATGTGTAATGCTGTACTTTGCCGTTGAATGAATTTGTACTTTATGTTTTCCTCGACAGTGAATGACCAGTAGGACGCCTGATCTGGTCCCTGGCTGACAACCTCTGAACTCAAAGACAACAAAAAATAAAGTGCACATTTAAATGGCTGCCGTCTCTGTAATGACTCCTAGATCCTCCACTCTCTTGTATAGTTGCACTTAGTTTTTTGTATAGTTTTCAGCAGTCTACAACAAACCGATGGTCATTTGCTGAAACAGTGAAAACAAAGCTGAGTATCACCTTCAACAGCAAAAGCAACAGGATTAAGGAGCGCTGCTTCAATTTGAGGCTTCATCTGAGGAGCCACGTTTTACATCCTCACCTCTCATCAGCATGAGAGCAGCATGTTTTCATATCCTGTCTAATGAACCAATCAGCTCATAGCAAAGTCATGAGCATGAGCCGCTGACACAGGCATTTCCAGAATTCCTGTTGGAACTGAGGTAATTAAGAAATGACAAGAGAGTGGGGTATTAATTAATTTACAGTTTAAGGCCTGACAAAGGTTGATAAGACACCGATTGGCACACACAGAGGTAATTGTGTTAATTAATCGGTGAGTAGTTAATCTGCTAACTGAGTGTGTGCGGCCGGTTTGGGAGGGAAGTCGAGAACGTTATCAAACTCTGTGTTAATGGTTTTCAGAAGATTTTGCAAGTCAAGGCAAAGTGATTACAGTCTTCAGGCTCCCTCTCTGCAACAGCAGTAAATACACTCATGCTGACTTCATGTCTAAGTTCAGAGCGTACTTATTGGAGTGCACTGGTTGGTCTGCTCGTAGGGGTGGATATGCCTATATTATAAGGATAACAGTTCAAGTTAGCAATGTGAGAAAAACTGCTCCATCACTTGATTTAAAGCATTTTTTGCCCTTTTATTTTTAGACATTTTAGACAAAAACAAGCATTTATCTTAGCAGCACTCCCTAACTACCAACTGTGAGTCATTATATACTCAGGTTGTGCAACCAAACTTTGCTTGAACCAGAAATTTAAACTTTGAATTACAGATGATTAAAGTTTCCAAAGATACCAGAGGTGTCAGGTTGTATTCTTATGAATTGTGTATAAAAGGATTCACAAGACATCTTCAATATTGTCATTAAATTAAATGATGAAAATGCACTTGAGTCTTAGGTCTAAATAATTAATTCAGTGAAAACATCATTTCACCTGAATGAAGATGGAACCAGCTGATAGAGAATATATATGACACTGCCAGACAATGTGGAATAATATTATTTTAAATAACTTTATTCTGCTTGAGGATGTGTTCTACTTTTTAACAATAGGAAAAAGAGGAAACAGAGGCTGAAATATCCTGACTTTAAACATACTGGAGTTGTTTTTGGCCACGGTGGTGGAATAAAAAATTATTCCCTATGTTGAAATCAAAGAAAAAAGATTCTGGCAGATACTGGAAATATTCATGTAAAGTATCACAAAATTGCACTTGAGTAAATATAATTGTACTAGTTTTGAACACTTTTGATCAAACACTGACAAATCCATTCAACACTTAAACCAACATGAACTAGAGCCCTGTATATTTTACTCTATCTCAGTGCACATGGAGCCTTGGACCTCCACTAGATGGCAGCGCTGCGTCGAGAGGAACTTAAACTCGCATCTCACCAGAACCTGAGACTTTTACTGTGCAACACATCCAGTCTGAACATCTTAAACTGGTTTTATGAGTGCAATGAATTTTAGATCAATCAGTTGAGAAATGTTCAACAGCTGGCACAGCCGTGCAGCTCTACCTCTCAGCGCGCCATAGAAGCCCTGTGGGCATCGGGGCCTGAAATCTGCATTGAATCAACCTCAGCCCTGTCCTGAGCACTGATACAGCATCTTGCACCGGTAATCATGAAAACAAAGCAAGTGCATTATTCAAAACACGCTGCCCTCAGCCAGTTGTCGTGTAGCATTACCTCTGAGCCCCAGAGCGAAACCTCAGGGATGTAACGCCCCAGGTCAGAAGTTTAATATCCAGACCACAGGCTCAATGTGTTTCTGACCAGCTTAGCGGCTCGCCCGCAGCCCCCATTCTGCCTCAAGAGCCATTAACGCCTCCTGTAGTGAACAGAATGGATATGGTGTTAGTGGTCTTGGTTGAAGGCAAAGCCCTCTTCTTAATGACCTTCCACTCCCCTGGGCTCCTCTGGGCTCATGACTTATAGATCACACCAGCTGTGTTGACTCAACTGTAAATATAGTTCAGTTCATAACTACTGTAGGGTTATTATGATGTGCCTGCCATGGGTTTCAATGTGAAATATTGATGCATGTGATGTGAGACCGTTTTTGGGGCTGAATGGCATTGTTTTGATGTTAGGGGCGAAATGAATGGTGTTTTTGTGGTGTTAGAGTGTAATAACTATAAAGTTGATCTATTCTGAGGTTCCCACAGTAATGATGGTAATAACCAGATGGAGCAGATTTAGAAAAAGGAAAAAAAAAAAAAAAAAGAGGTCCTTTCTCCTGGAGAATATACTGATTTGGGTCTAATTTTCCTGCTTCTTCTCTATTTTCACTGTGTTCAGTGGACGGAATTTTTCATTTCATCTTTCACTTGCTTTTTGTAGCCCTCCAAGGGCAGCGAGGACTGTCCTTATACACAGCTAGAGCACAACATTTCTAAGAACTTGTTTTTGCTGGAGCACCTGATGAGGGACGACCATTGTGCCTCCTGATTCCCAAGGTTGCAGGTAAGGCTGTGGTACTTGAATCTTGTTTCTCTCTCCAAAGAGTCTTGCAGGCTGAAAAGGCAGCTATGCTGTAGTTAGAGAAGCCAAATAAATATAAATTCTTTATGTCATTTGCAAATACAGGTAACGGTTATTTTTTCATAGTGTACCATTAACCGAGTCAGATTTAACTTGTAGTTATCTTGTAACAAGATTATTTTATTGTTGTTTTCCATTTCAATGGCAACTTTAGCTTTGAACCAACATAGGTAAATGGATGTTGTCTCCTGTTCCATATGTTCCAAGTCTCATCAGGAACAAAAGAGGGACATCAGTATTAAAAATGTGCATCATTGTTCTTTTTGAACTTAACCATAACCATGACTTGATCTCAAAATGGCTCAGACTTGGAATTGTTTCAGACTCGACTCAGTGGACTTTGCTTCTTCTCCTTTGTGATTAAACAGCTGCTTGTTGTAATCATTTCTCCTACTTGTACTGGCAAGTAAAACATCCTTTCCTACCATGCATGCAATTTAGGATTTTCAAATTTTATTAATTGATTTGTAGATTGCCTGAAAATTAATCAGAAAAAAAAATTCTTTATTGGTTAATTGTGGAACAGTTTTCTCCAACAATAAAAAAAAAAAGATTCATTTTGAAGGTCCAAGAAGCAATCACAAGTATGTTTTCTCACATTTAACATTGTTGGACCTGAAAATGAGTTTGAACACAAAAAGTAGAATTAGAAAACATCACTTCTGGATTTTAAGCCAGAGCTTTTATTTGATTGGAACAAGCAATCAGTTCATTGGGAAAATAATATGAAGATTAATCGATAATGAAAATAATTTAAATATATTCCAAAACACACCTAAAGTTAATATGAGCCCCACATTGGGAGGCAATCTCTTAATGGTCAGCAATGATGACACCAGGCAGATAGTTTTAGTGTACATAAGGACATAAGGACAAAAGTCTAACTTTTAAGTTGGACTTGAAAACTTGTTAATTTATCCTGTCATCTATAGCTAAAGGATAATTCCTGGAAAAGGTTTGTGTTTGAACTTCTAAATTACTTTTAACAGCAGCCGCCCCAACAAAGTGTTTTGCTGTGTTATATTTCCATTGACACAAAGAGGAGAAGCAAGACAAAACAGAAGCAAGAAGCAAGGAAACATGTACACATTAAATATAAATCATTTTATAATATACAAATTGTACAGATGTCATGAACAATAGGAATGTGGACAGTCAGGATAGCAAAGATAGAGAATACCTCTTCTTCCTCGATAGCAAACACTGCTATGCAAGTGACAACAGCACATGATCAAAGATACTCAACATTCAAGATGGCAGCCGAGGTGATAGAAAACTAACATCAGACAAAAAAAAAAAAAAACGAAGAATACATTTTCCAGAGGCTGTGAGCAAGCTAAAGTGACAACACGGGAAACAAAAAATGACGGCGTCCTATTGTATCATGTTCTGTCATTTCTACTCTGCCCAGTTCACATCATATTAGCACACAGGAAATGAACCATTATGGTTTTTTTTTTCTTTTTTACAGCATTACCAAGAACGATTGCACCAGCGCCACAATTTAGGCTCAGAGACAATTATGCTGATAAAAGACAGGAAACAGTATATTATCTTTTTTTACACAGATGTGTAGAGGCTGCAAATGTATTTAAGTCTAACATTAGACAAAGGTCTCTTTCTTTTCATGGACGGATAGGTTAACATGGTTCAGCGTCATTTAACTGATGAAGTGTCAGGTCCTGCCTCACTTTTCTCTCCCTGTCTGTGTTTTTCTTTTTTTTTTTCTGTTATACCAGACGGAAAAAAAAAAAAAAATCACAATTACCCACAGTCCCTGGAGTGTACTCATGTCAGAGGTTATACTGCACTGCAACCAATCAGCCCTTATCAGGGAAAGTTAGGGCCTCTGAAGGCTGGATGGGACTTTTGTCAAGGTTACAATCATCCATGTTTGTGTCACATGACATCACCTCGTTGCTTAACTGATTTTACAAACTCTTTTCTAGATAAAGTGGAACATGATCTGTCAGTTTTCAGGATGCCAAAAGGGAATAAATGTCACAGTTTCAAATTACAAAACAAACAAAAACAAAAAAAAAAAAAAAAAAAAGAAAAGAAAAGGAGAAAGGCAGGAACAATGAAATATATTCATGTTTGGAAAACAGATAGATGAAAGTTAAAATGTTTCTCTTGACACTGGGGAAAAGGGAGAAATTGCTTAAATCTGATTAGGGAAGTTGACCAGGATTCAGTGGGGAAATTGCTCAAATATTGTGATCACATCAACTATCGCAAGGCATATTTTTGTATTGCCCTTCATAATTCATATCTGTCAAATTTGACAACGGTGTGAAAGTGACAGCTGAGTCTTATTTGCTCCCCAGCAGCATTAAATATTTCTCGAATACAATAAGTGCTTATTAAAGCTCAAACAGCTGAAAGCCAAAAAAAAAGAAAAGAAAATACCACAGAGAATATTATGAAATGACTCCATATATTAATTCAACATCAGAGTGGTTATTTGTCATGTGCTCGTGCAAACTCCTGTGTACAGCTGTGGAAAATCCATTCTGGCTCAAATATGACCCTTGACCTTGTCTGCCATTAGTGATGAACTCACGCTCGCGGGTCTGGGCTCCGTCACAGTGGAGGCCGAGAGGACAAGGAGCATATGTTTCAAGGGGGGTCACAAGGGCCGTGACCCCCTGTTGGCGTAAAACCAACAACAGCCCTCGGGAGGTAGCTCGAAGCATCAGTCAGAAACACATTTTAGCAAGCTTTAGCAGAACAGCAGAGGCAACACAGAGCCCACAATAAAGACCTCTCGACCCAAAAAACAGAACATTCACAACGATAATCATTAAAAAAAAAAATCTTAAAAATAAATCCAAAACATTTTACCTTCATATAGACAAACACTTCAAATCTTTTATCCCCTCACTGTGAATTCCAGTAATAAAACAGGGAACAACAGCTTCAAAATACCAACACTGACTGTAGCAAAACTTTCCTGTTTGACTATAACAAACATATAACACTTAAATCACCACTGTGCCTCTAGAGGACATTTCTAATAGCAGGTTGTGGGCCATTTACAGTATAGTAATAAGGCTAAACTGGTCACAGTTTTTATATTCTACTCTACACAAAGACATTTGCCATTTTACATTGAAAAGAATCTCAGTGGCGGGTGGATTAATCCCCCAAAAGGAGAGCACTTATTCGGCATAATCGATCTTACTTGTGTGTAATTGAAGAGTTTCATCTCCAAAAGGAGACATGACCAAGGTATCATCTATTCTCATAAAACAGAAGATCCAAATTATGACAAATTATCATCTGTATAAAGCGAAACAGCAGGTAGTTTAAGTTCTTGAATAATAATAAGTTTTAATAAATAGGCTTTCTGACATGTTTTATGGCCGAGTGTGTGTGTGTGTAACTTCTTGGCAAAATTTAACATTTTTAACACAAAATCGTCCTCCTCAGTGCAAATGATTCCCTATGACATCACCGTTAAATCTAAAGGCTATTTTCTTGATGTGTTGAGGTGTTTGGCTGTCGATACATCCCCCCAATAAGTGACCCCCATTATAAATGCATGATTCCTGACAGATACCCCACTGACAAAATCCATTAGCGAGCTAATGCGAGCTCTGCACCGTGAACATTGCCACCACCCTCCCCTCACCTTCCCCCTTTCTCAAATGGAGAGCTACACGATGTAATGAAACAGCACATGATGACTTGGTTATTGTCAGAAATGATGTCTTGTAAGACGTGCTTAAAGACCTGGAGGTAAAATAATGAAGGAAATCTCAACGGGGAATGCAGGACACAAACAGACGTTGCTTTAAATGAGCCTATTCATTTCTTTTATTTGACTCTCTTACGCTCTGTGGTCTCTCTCCTTCACTCTCAACCTCTGTCTTTGTCTCAATCTCTCCCTCTCAATCCTCAGGTTTGGTCAGAGTAAACAACAACAGGCCTCTGCCCTGACCGCACAGCTTAACCTTGTATCCGCACTGAGAAGCATCTCTGTGGCCTTTGACTGGGAATGTAATTAAAAATGCAACTTTGCGTAGAAATAAATCCTCACTCCTGTATGTAAAAACTAACTAGGAGAATCTAAATACGAGTGCTGCCCTTGAGCTGCAAACATTCAGCTGAATTTCACATCCTTATCTAACTTGGCTTTGAATGTGGGACATTCTGTATGCAAGGTGAGCTTAGCACACCACACCAAAGAGTGATTATCGGCTCTCTTTGAAGCACTTGACGGCTTAGAGCTCAGCGTAAACAATTATCTCTTCACCCTACTTTGGATTGCCTGTCGCAACAAACGCCTTTCCCATCACCTCTACCATATTCTCCACCAAGTTTCCTCCACATCGCAACTTACTGTGGTGCACAGAGCGGAGGAACTGGAAATGTTGATGCAGTCTGTGATCACATTTCTCTGAGCCTACCAACCATTCAGAGGAGTCAGGCTGGTGTCTTGTCAGGATTCTCTTGGATCTGGGATTATGGAGGTGACTTGTCTCTCCGCGGCTTCAGAAACCGAAAAGAGCTGCTCAAAATGTTCAACTGCCAGGTGAAAGTACCTCTTGTAATAGATGCTATATCTCTGTAGGACTGTCAGACAACATGAGAAGAGCTGAAGGGGGCAGGTGGGTGGTCTCAAATTTTTCTTCAAAAGCAAGCAATGGCCTTTCAGGGACATCGCTGCTGTTCTTTCAGGCTATCCAATTAACCCTAATTAGACAGGCTGCAAGTCGACATCACACTCAGTGTCACATTGCAAAGAGAATGATGTAATGATCTTCACCCCCCTTAAAGGCCTGGTCACACCAGAAAGCTGGATGGTGTAATGGATCTATGTATCTTTGTGAAATTAGGGTTTGGTGATGTAGGGCAGTGGTTTTCACAGGACCCCTAAACTAACACACCAACATGTGATAAGATTTTTACTTTTAGATCTCGTTTTTTAGAAAGTGTTTGAATCCCATGATCAAAATTTTATCTGTCAATGCTGGGGACCCTCAGGACCCCCCTCTTAGACACCACTTTGAGACTGACATAGGTACCATTGTGGGGCTTGTTGGTAAATGACTATCTGGTGAGCTAACTGCTAACATGCCAGCATTATTCAGCCATGATAGCTCTCCTAGCTTTTTCCTCAATATTGGGGCATTTACTCCCCTCTACCTTTTTGTTTCCAGGATCGTACACCATTTCATTCAATAAAAAAGTACTGAAGGGGTAAAAAAGATCTTAGAGCTAGCTAGCTTGTTAACTGTCAGTCAGTCGCTAGTGAGACAAGAAGCTCATATACACTTCATTTGAGAATTTCTACTATTGACTCTTTCTCTTCATAACTTTCCTCAAGCCCCCAAGAACTAATCAACACATTGTCCCGATTCCATTTGAATGTACTAATTTCACTGCACTGTTTTATGTACTAATGTGACCAGGTCTTTAAGTTGTTGCTCATTCTTCTCAAGCAAAACCAAAACCCCTCCTGTTCAATCACGGCCTCATTGTAGACGTTCAACCCCCCCCCCCCTTTGTGTTAGTCCTCATCCAATTATTCCAGTGACTCCACATTGGCTATTATGCACCAGAACTGCCTGTTTTGGATATATACATTCAGTATGTGTGGTTTATATGGTCGGACTGATGTCTGCAGTTACATGTAATCATTCTGTAGCTACACTCTGGCAGGTTGGGGGGGGGGGTTTGGACAATGCTGCAGCGGTGGGGATCGAAGCCCCGTTAATTTGGATCAGGGACAACACTGTGAACCAGTTCTTAAGATGGGGGATTTGAGAGGTAGGGTGGGGAAAAACCTTGACTTGGGGCTACTCTTGAGTCTCCTCTGGGCTTTGATTGGTGGGTGTGGCCTGTGAATCTGCCACAATCTCCTTGGCGATGTCCTCCACGCCTACAGGTTCTTCTGTCTTATGTTTGATCGCGTTCTCTTCACCCTCGTCCTTCTCCTCATCTGTCTCGACACCATTTTCAATCACAGCTTCAACCTCTGCTACGCCCTCATCCTCCTTTTCTTTGGTCTTGTTCTCTGCTTCGACAGTCGCAACGGTTTCTGCCACTTCCTGGACTTCTCTGCTTTCGACAGGCAGCTCATTCTCCTTTGATTCTTCTCCATCCAATGCTATATTTTCTTCTTCTTCTGTGCCATTTTCTGCTCCTTTCTCTTTTGTCCCTGCTCCTTCATCTTTCTCTTCAACAGTCTCTATGCTAATTTCAATCCCATCATCAATCTTTCTATCTTCATCACATCTCGATTCCCTTTCTGTTGGTGTCTCACTTCCTCTCACTGCCTCTATGTCTGTTGTGTTCACCCTTTCATCCCTACTCTTGTCTTCTTCCTTCTCAACCTTTTCTTTATCATCTAATATCTTGGGATCATCTGCCTCCTTCTCAGTTTTTGTTTTCTTCTTCTTCTTGTTCTTTGCCGTGTCTTTGATGCAGTTCTTGTTGGACTTGCCTCTGGGCTTGAAGATCAGTTTCTGAAACATTTACATTAGCATTGTTAGCAGAATGCATTATAACTCCTTAAATATGCTTTTGGGCACAAAGCATTACACACAGACTTAATTAAGAATGGATCACAGTGGATCTAATATTGCACTGGGATAACTAGCTAATTCAAATGAACCTTATTGATGCAGAGAAGAAAATTGAGGCCATTTGGAGGGGAATTATTTGTGGCCTCTGGGTCTTCAGTCTGACCAAACAAACAGACAAAATTTAATGCAATATGTCCTCAATTACATGAACAACTTCTGCACGGTTCTACACACTGCAGGGATATAGAGAACTGAGATAAACTGCAAAGAAACGGTCAAGAAAATCTTGTTAACGCCTGCAATTCCCAGAGTGTTAGGACCTGTTAAATTTGTTCTTGTGATGGCAGTTTAAAGTCGGGTCAAAGAAAGCATCAACATGGATTCATTCCACTGCGGACAAAGGTTAGCTTTAGACTTTATCACCACTATTTAGGGTCTCCAAGAAAGCGTTACCAACCCTGCTACCCCCAAAACAACACATTTGTCTGTTGCTGAAGAATCTCAAATGGAGTAGAGCACCTTGACATTTGTCCATCACTGTGTTTATCTACTTAAAACATGAACAGCTACAGAATTGAAAGTGGCAAAGGGTGATGCTAGCTTTGGATATATGGTAAGCAGGTGACAGAGCGACTGGTGAGGGACCTCACATTAGCCAGGAAATACAGAGAGGAACGTGAGGTCGAATACCTTAGACTCCCTCCTCTTTCGGCCCATTGTGGGTCTTTGCAGGAAAACAATCTGCTTGGTGGACAGACTTCCATCACTGAAAGATAAGGAGAGAGAGAGAAAGGCAAAGCGAGAACATCAGCTGAAAATATTGGCAATTCAACAAGAAGAAGAGATTATTTTATATCTTGAATCAAAGCATGTTTACTTTTTTTGGTACAAATTCATTGATAAATGAAATACTTTATTCTCATTGCAAAACTGACAGATTATTTTATAATGCATTATTGTTCTGCTTGGGAAAAAATGCTCTAGTACTTGAAAATATATATGCTCAGCTCATTCGACTTGAATCCTGGGATAACACAAAATGATCCACACTCTCCCTGACCTTCCATCAAGATTGTCAGATGATTGCTGGTCTTGTGCTTTATGCTCTTATATGACAGTTTAAAGATATATGCTCACATTTGTGGCCCAACCTCTTTACTGCTGTCGTCTATCAGTGTCATTTCACCCCTTTCACTGGAATCGTGCAGGGAAACAGACAGTTCACAAGCTAAGAGGCAGAGTTTGAAGTTTCTCCTGAATGTCTGTGAGCAATACGAGCATCTTCTACCTCTCAGAACATGTATTTCCTCCTTTTTCCTAAATACCCCAAAAATAATCCTCCATCCCATGCACATGTCACACCCCTGTGTTCTGAGGAGGATAATCTACACAAGTACTCGCGCTGACAGATTAATCGTGGCAGGAAATGCAGATTCATTTCTGAGTGGGCTTCCTGTCTCACACGCTTACTCCCACTCTTTCGTCTGCTCATCTTTGTCATAAACAGCCCCCTGTTTTTAGCCCAATGTGCTCGCACTAACTGCCTACCCGCTGAGTTTTACCTCTCTGCTCTTATCTCTTGCGACAGCCTGATGTGTGACAGTTTTATTGTTTGTTTCTGCTTTATTCCTTCTTTCTTTTTTGCTATTATTGGACATGGCTTAAAAGGAGATATGTTTTCCTGTCCTGCTAGCTGACACAAGTCCAATAACACACACAAACACACACACACACACACACACACACACACACACACACACACACACACACACACACACACAAAGGTTACATGCTGCCTGATGTTAAGCTGCCCGCTCAACCTTCCACATGAGGAAAGATGGCAGGTTTATGATCGTAGAAGAACCCTTAAAGCCTGCTACAAATCTTCCCTTTCTCAACATCAAATGGACTCGAGACTCCTCCAGCACAGGGCTTACAGACCATCCAAAGCCCCCCCACAACTTTTTTTTTCCATTACCTCCTTCCCTCCACCGTTTATCCATATGCTATTTTCTAGGCTGTCAAGAATGCTGGACAGCTTCCTGTGCGAATCAAAGCTGAAAACTTCCCAGCAAAACCCTCAGCCCATTAAGTTAGAAAGCATTGGATGGCTTAGAAAATTACAGGCCTTTACAGAACCTGCTCTTGGCTGTCAGTGTCAGCCACACTATTACAACTCTAAGTCATATAGAACAGTGATAGCCTACGTCTATTTATGGGTGAGTGTACGCATGACTGACACATGAAATACTGCAAGTGGATTTCAATCGTTCCTCCAAAAAACTAAGACTAACACATGATCGTGTAAATGCTGATCACTATTTAGTCTCCAACGAAGTGAGATGCCTGCATTAATTAACTTGTTTTTGTTTCCTTGTTGTATGTTCACTTGCATCATAGTTAATGCAGAGAAATTCACATTTACTGTAGTAAATGTGTCTGAAATGTAATTACCATCTACGTTAATTGAATGCGGCGAACATGAATGCATGCTCTGAGACAACTACATGAATTAATGTTGTGTGGAGAAGCCGCTGAGCACCAGTTAGCATTAATTTCAGAGGCTGCTGAGATCACTGACACTTATCCGACCCCTCCAGATGAAGTGCAGCCTGCAAACCCTCTGACTACAAAAAGCGTGCATTTACAAATTTGCTATTTAAAAATGGAGGAGTCGACACCACGAAAACAAGTGTAATGAGTATTGCTAATCTGAAATTGATCATCAACCATTATTTCGGTGCGCAAAATGTTTTGCAGGCAGGGGGAGAAATGAGCTCCGTCTTGTACTGTATCTAGGCCGACTCTGATTAATTAGCCATGTTGTGCTGTTGCGTTGTGGCATTTTGAAAGAGAGGAGAGAGGGAGGGAAGGTGGGAAAAAAAAAACAAAGGATGAAAATAGAGAGGTAATTAATCAGCTATGTTCTGAAAGAGCAGCAAACAAGACCAGCTGAGGTGGAGGCAGAGTAAACAGTTGGTCAGTGCATGGAAATGCTACATGCAAACTTCATCAGTAGGACACACTGCAACATTGATTATTAAGGGATTTTTCATGTCTATAGCAAAACAGTATTTACATGCTTCTATATACATGGAAAGAGTTAATGGTGGTTATAATCTCTTAACCAGCTTCAGCAGTCTGACTAACTTTGGATGCTCCAAAGTTAGAATATTTTTAGTATGAAATTCACCAATGTCAATATTTGACTCCACAGTAAGTGGACATTTTGTGCTAAAATGAGCATAAGTTTGGAAGATATCCATTGATTTGTCCCATATTAGTTCTACCTTTTCCTGTTCCTCATATTAGAAAACATTTTTGCACAGACAACACTAAAGACCATGAAGGGATCCCCTTTGTGGTTTGCATGGACAGCAGGGGCAATTACAGCAACCAAAAGCACTTTCAATGCAGTTTTTTTTTTTGTTTTTTTTTTTAAAGACAGACTTGAACCTATTTAAAGAGTAAATCTCTCCAAATTGTAGGGCTGCAGAGTCTTGTTTTCTATTTCTACATGTGTTAAATACAAAAGATGAGATGTTTGCGTGGAGAGGATTTTTGAATTTCAAATCTGAACGTAAAGTAACAAAGTAATGTATGAAATCACTTTTGCTGCTAAGTAAATAGTGAACACTTCACATTGGGACATAATGTTGATCTTTCACCTTTACAGGGAACATTGAACTAATCTGACAGCTCCAGTTTTCTTATTACGCTACCTCTTCACTCTCAAAATATTTTTTTAGAAGTGAGTTTAATTTGGTGCACATGTAGACTAACTATTCTATTGTTATCAACGCTAATTACCTCCGCATTGATAACGATAAGATGATTAAGTCTGGTCTGTTTGATTGAGAAGGCCTTTACCTAAATGTGTCATAAATACTGAGACTGGTTTGCAGTTTCTGGAGCGAAATATTCCACTGGTATTGTACATTATCGGCATGTTAAGGAGCAAATTCTGTTTTTCAGTGTGTCTGAGAACATGCGAGGCCTTTGACCATAAGCGGATGTACACTCATCTAGCAGCCATGAGTGATGAGTCAGCACAAGCTTAGCTGAGGAACCACTGCGTTTCTGCGAAGAGATTTTCCACCAACAGTCAGAGCTGCTGTTTTTAAACTGTCACAGCTGCTGCTGCTGGCTGGCTCCAAAGCTGAGTCCAAATTGGCACAGATTTAGGTCAATTCCTTCTAAAAGCTGTCATATTTCTTTGAACAATAACTTGAACAGGCAAAGTGTTTGTGTGTGTGTGTGTGTGTGTGTGTGTGTATGTGTGATAATTTACAACGAGTTTGAGTTTCCACAGATATGCTGTGGTATATATAGCCGTTAGTGGCTAGCTCGTGTGAACTTGAAAAGAAGTCTTGCTTCCTCAAAACAAAACTAGACATTAACAGTGCTACTGCCAACTTACATTTTCCATTTCCATTTTTACAGAAGTTTTCATTTCATTTCAAAGAAAACTATATTCTGCTTGGTCTTTCTCAACATGGGGGTGACACACAGCTGTTACTTGCAAAAGGCAGAACACTTCTTTGGTTTCATTTTTTTCTTTTCAAATTCTACTTAAATGACTCTTTTAATGTTGCCATTGCAATTTCTGCTTTGCAAACTTATGATCAGCTCCAGCTACAAATCCCATTTGCATGTGAAAGCATCACATTAACATCACATAATACAGATCCGATAATTTAATACATTCTACATAATGCATACTTTGACTTAGGAGTATAAGTAAATATGGGATGAAGGACCTTTCTTTGTAGTGGAGTCATTTTACATTGTGCTTTTATCTTAGGGATCAGAGGATGTGACATCTCTCATCATCACCACAAGCAGAAACAGCAGGTTTTGAATACATGCTCAATTTATAGGGAATTTATATATTCACAGAACTACATGTTAGGTATAAAATCAGGAAGTTGGGGAGATATTGGTCTGAGCTAGAGCTAAAGATCTGCTTAAAATCTATAGAAGAGTTTTTATGCGTTATTGTTTTGCAACACTGAATCATACAGGATCTAATGACCCTATTTGTCATATCCAGATCAACAGAAAATTTCAACGTAAGTGAAAACAGGCCTATACAATATAAACTACTTTAGCGCATGGTTACCTGTTAGTCTTTATAACAGGAGTTGGCAGGACACAGGTGAGTCTCCATCCATATGTAGCGAGGGACTGTAGCAGAGGAATATAATCAGCCTTCACCTGCAGACCCTGTGAAGAAAACAAAATGTCCATCACAACCTACAGTCAACTCAGTTCAACAGTCCCCGTCTTCCTCCCCTTAAACAGTGAACAGTATGGACGCATGTATGAGAGGGCCTTTACTGCTGTGATTACAGCACAACCTATGAGATGTAATCAAAGCTGTCAGCATCACTCAAACCTCAGTTTGAAAAAAAAAAACAACACTTCGCTCTCAGACATGATGCTTGTTATACAATGTGGTGTCTGAGAGGTTGTTTTCAACAGCAATGCACAGGGCTTATTGGTAAACTGAGACATAAATCAAATGTTACAGAATCTCCAGGGTTGCCGTGAGTCAACATGCTAACTGTCTCTTTGTGACAAGTATTTGTCAGATCAGTAAGTCCTTGAGTAAATAGACTGCTCATATGAAACTGCTCACTTTGTGGTAAACATTCAAATGCTGCTTGTGCTATTAAAGTCTCGTCAAATGAGCCACAGCCGCATTGTCTCAGTGATGGATTTAAATCTAGAACTGATGAAGCAGCACAGCAAATTAAATGTTATTATTCAAACACACATATTACTTAATGTACGTTCAGAGCACAGACAGATACACACAAACACACCCTTTTTTGGAGAGGATGTGTGTGTGTGTGGTTTGCTGTTCTTTTCATGTCAAGTATCTACTGAAAATGAAAAACCGCAACACGAGTCAGACGGATTGCTTGTACCTCAAACAACATTTGCATTTGCACGCACACACAGAAAAACATATGCTCACAAAGCAGCATTAAGGGGCCTGAAGGAATGGCTCTGAATTCATGAAGGAATATTTTGTCTACCATTGTAGACCATACAAATAAAGATCATTTGAAAGACAAGAGTAAAATAAAAGTCTCAGCATTCAGGCCGTTGCCCTTTTTTACATAAATTCCAGACCCTTACCCTCTGTGGTGCAGGATGAGTACTGATATGAGTCAAGAGGGCAGTCAGCATGAACGAAGCACAGCACAGAACTTCACAGAGACTATTCATGGTGCCCTGAACCACTGTGCAAGAACAGAGATTTGAGAATACATCACACCTACACACGCTACATTAGCCCTCGCCGTTCTGCGAAGTGAGAAAATCTTCTATAATTAAAGCTGCACCAGGCAAAGGTTTCATGTGCATGTATCGTACACCCGCCTTCAACTGTCTCCATCACAGAGAGGCCGCAATACAACAGTGTCCATTTGTCCCTGAGGGAAACATTGCACGCACTCATGAACATCTGGTGCCAAATCAAATCTTAAAATACAAAACCAAGGCAGAACCATCAACTTTGGGTTCCTCCCTTTTGCCTTTGATGTCGTTTAGCAGCGAGTTTCGTTAGTAGACATGATCCTGTTGCAGTTTACTGTTAAAGTGTTGGGTGATTTAGCCTTTTGCTCCTGTTTTATTAATGCTGCTGTAAATAACACTTCAAAGGACCAATTCTCTCAAATTACATGCTGTTACTATGATAATGATGATGACACGTTTTGGAAAAGGGAAGTTAATTGTTGTGGGATAAACTAGTATTAATACTATAACACAGATAAGTAATATACTGAGATACTGTTAATTCTGTAACAGCAGCTATGAGAATAGAAACTACCACAAGGATTATTACTGTTCATCCAGCAACTGGTACAACATTCAAAACAGCTACGCAATTTCTGTTCTAATACTACTATTTTTACATTTACTTGTTTGACTTTCGAATTCTATTTGAGCCGATTACAACTGCCACTACTGGTACAACAATACTAAAATATTACTACTCCATCTAGACAAACAATACAACTATGACTATCCAAGTAGTGCAACTGCATCTAATCCAATCCCTCCAGATGTTGCAATGCACCTCTATTGCTGCTGCTACTACTACAGGTGCAATCCCTACTATAACCAAGTGACAACATCCAAGGCTGAAAAATGAAGCCAACGCGTGACTTGTAGCTCCTCAAATGGCTGCTAGAGGCTCAATGGTCGGTCCCTGTAGACTCCCATGTTAAAGTGTCTAAATTTACAGCAGAAATAAACCTGTTTACAGCCTGGTACAAAAAACTGTTTTGGTCTCTATAGCTAATTTTCAACTTCATGACAATTGAACAAGGGCAAATTTTTACCTGTTTAAATTTTATGAAGGCTTGAAGTTATGCATAATTGAGGGTGTCGCAGGGGGGGGAGTGTATGCTTACATGCTCAGAGTCTTGGCTCCACCGTTTTGCTCATTTTTGGATTAGCTGGGTCATGTACTGCCAAGATGGCGACAGTGGAGCGGTCCACTTTTGAGCCACGAAACCGTTCTTCAAAAACCTACGGGTGAGTCTGCGTCCATTGTCATATACAGTGTATTACTATAACTACAGTATGTTCCTGCTGTCTCTTTCCTGCTGTCTCTTTCCTGCTACTTCTAATTCTGCAGCTGGAGATTGTGGGTAGGTGGGTACAGAGAGAATTAAAAAGTGAGAACGAGAACTGAGAGAGACAAGGACTGATCAGCATTCACTGCTCACTGTCTGCCGTGAGACAGACTGTAAGTCACAATACTTAGACCCACTGCACCACACAATGCCTCATTTCTCTTCCATAGGTTTTTATTGACCAAGATGACAGAACAAGCACAAACAGACCTATAAAGCAGTTGCATATTTAGTTGTAGACTGCAAAGAGCTAATCGTTAGAATACAAGACACTACACCAGACATTATTTACACAAGCATTACTTTTTAAGTTCCTACAGGGAGCAGCACGCATCTAGATTTTTTGGAGGTTTATGTTGGAACTGCTCCCAGAAACATGCTCTCTCCCAAAGCCTTCCCAGAAAGTAAATTGTGAAATAATTTTTCTGTAATGGCTTGCTGTTCTTTGGAGCAGGTGAGAGGTAATCACAGTCCCTGGAGTGTGGCTCCCTGCTCTTCCTGACTTATTATGCGGGGCCGTCTTGCTGCATCAGCACTATAGCACCAACCTGTGAGGCTAAAAAACAAAGCAATCACATCGCCATCTTTGTCTTCCATGTTATCTGAGTGACTACAAAGAAGGACCACACGGTAAGAAGACACAGGGGCAGTATTTTAACCACCTTGGTCAAAGCTACTTTAAATTAAATCTGGGTTTTTACTTCGCACATTTAAACACAGTTTGTACCGTGGTTCAAGTCCCTCGCTAAAAGGCATCTCAGCATGGTGGAAAAAATCAGTTACTCCCTTTCACTCTCACAATTCGATGACAGCTATAACATCAATTTCTCAGGTAACAAAACACATCTAAGTCTTGAATCAATTTCAGAAAATATACAGAGATTAGAAGCGCAGACCTAAGACAAAGTTTATTTTCAGGTCTATGGCACAGGAGGGTGCAGCTGCAGGTCAACTTAAAGTTCATAGTTCACTCTTGGAGTCAGCTCAACAGAAACACAAGTCTATTGTTTTTCTTTAAAGCCCCATTCACTGGTTCTGCAACATAGACATAAACCATATTTCTGTTTTTCACCAGCTCTGAATGAAGCTGAATTCTGAGGTCAACCAGTTTGCAGATATGGTCCAGTACTGATGAAGTAAATACCTTTTTAAAAAGAAGCATTCAGACACTGCTCCTGATAGGCTTGCTCAACCTGGAGCGTTGTCACAGCAACAGAAAATTCAGCATCCGCTGTGCTTTAAAGCACCGCAGCATCCATTTCTAAGTGTAATTGGTTCTTTTGAAAAATATTAAAAATCTTCTCTTTGTGAAATATTTACACATATTCCTCGTTGTTACATCTGCTCACTTTGTGTTTGTGCGTATATACAGCTAGTGTACAAAGGGGAAGCAATTTGTTTTTATTAAATGTATTTGTGCTATTTTATTTACATTGATTCTATGCTTTTAGCCATGTCAGTGACGTGGTGCTAGGAATGCTATAGGTCTGCCACTTTTGTCAAAACTGACATCTATTGAATGGATTTCCATAAAATTTTAACATGATAACATTCATGGTCCTCAGAAGATGTACTGTCCCAACTTGGGTGGTCCCATGCCCACGCAATGAATAATGATAAATTTCATCACCTTACCTTTCATCTAAGCATCATCATCAGGTCACAATTTTAATTTGTCCAATACCTTGGCACCATCAAGGGATGTTTCTCTGCATTATTACAGAGGTAATAAAGTTTAATGGAAGACATACAAAGTACATCCCAACTTTAGACTTTTACGAGGCATTAGCCTACTTTTGCGTCAGGACTAAACTATGTACCCTGATAACACACGATGAGGCAGTTAGAAAAACAAAGGATCAACCAGGGGATGGAGTTGTGCTGTTCATCATGTGTCAGTGAAAGCTTTTATTATGCAGGGAGAATAAAAATGTGAGCATTTGATGTTTGAAACTGATGATTCAAATGTGGGAGGAGAGGGTGCAGAGGTTGGGGGGGCTCTGAGACAGATCGTCAGACAAGTCATCAATGTTAAAGCTGCAGTCCTAATTATTTTATTCAAATAAAAGAGAGAGCCAGAAGCAGAATTCTGACAGGGGGGCCCATAGTTCCTCTCTGTGTCTCTGTTTACTGCTTTTCTAAATTAGCCTGCCAGGTTGTTAGGTAAAAACCAGATGTTTTTAGGTTAACTGAGCTCACTCTTTTAACCACAACCTATTTTGGAGCAAGATAAAAAAAACATGTCTGTTTCACTGTCATGTTTACCTCTGTTTAGACTCAGCTCTGCCCCATCAGACAGTTCATTTTTGTTCATTATGTAAACTGCAAGCAGCACAGTGGTTTCATATTTCCTTTCTATATTAGCCATTTTCTGATGATCATCTTCCACCACTAATCAGTGGTGGAAGATGAACATGGCACTAACGCAACAATATATAAATAATCTAATAGAAATAAATGTTTGCATTCAGAGTCCTGTAAGTTAAAGTATGTAAGTATTGTGAGCAAAATCCACTCATTGTATTTAAGGTTAAAGTATATTAAATTATTAAATTGTTATGATGATGATGCTGATGCATAAGGATGTGACTCTAGCTTTAATTACTTCATATGTGGCCAGGATAGTCCAATGTTTCCCAACCTAGGAGTTTTAATTTGTATTTATTTATATTTTTTCACTTTTCTACTTTTTGATAAATATTGTATAACTTCATCTCTTTGGTCTCTATGACAAGGGGCCCAGCTTGATACTTGAGGTCACGAGCCAGTGTGGCAACCTCAGGGATAATAGTTATATTTAATAAGCTTATCATATTCTTTTGTGTGAAACGTGTAATACTTCAGTCTGAAATGAAGTAGAGGTATGAAATAGCTCAAATTGTAGTATTTTTTAAGCTGCAGTTTCATTGAACATTAATAACAAAACTGTCAAGTCTATTCAGTTAGATGCTCGCTATCACTTGTTTCTGATATCTTACCACACCTGCACATAAACAACTGGACCCTATAAACCAAAGCCTTCCCCTCAGCTCTCCAGCTATCAGCATCATCGTCACGTTGTCTGACAGAGCGGGCGTGATCTCTCACTTGCACGGACAGTGCAAATTACTCTCCTTCTATCTAGGTCACCTCTTCTCTCACCTCAGTCAGAGGGGTAGAGATATCGTGGACAGGCAATTCACGTCGTTGATCGGCTCTCGGCACAACATGCAGGCCACAGCATGCAGACGCACATGCAGAGCACACAATACAACAGATGCTGCAGACTGGGAGTGATGCATGAGCTCTGACATTAGAGCAAAATCTACAACTCTGCATCCTGTGTTTGCTGAAGTGATTCTAGTGAAGCCAGAGGAAGACGCTATGTACCAGGTGGTTTCTGTTTTCACACACACGCACATGATATCTCCATATGTGGATCTGAGGTGTCTTTCTTCTATGTCTTAAAACTATTTCTTCAAAGATTCCTCCTGCCACACCACTGCTGTGATGTGGGGCTCTAATCCCATTTTAGACATAATTTAGTTTCCGAAGACTGTGAAGTGCTGCTCTTCAAAGCCGAGGATGCTGCTGAATTCTGGGGACTGAGCGACAACAATGTCAGCTCTGTTAAGCTCCTTTCACTTGCTTTGACTTTGGATCCTTAAAATTTGAACTCCGCTGAAATTAACGTTTTTTTTTTTTTTTCAGTGTGGCTTCCTGCAGGAGTCGGACACTTTCTCTAAAATCCCAGTGCAGTTTTTCTGGTTTGCTGTGTGGGTTGCGAGTTGTCGAGATCAAGGAGTGAACGGGCCTACGACATTTTACTTCTTGACAGTCATGCTATGAGATCCATAGTCTTAAAGAGTAATATCAAACGCTATGTACAGCCGGTTTACTGCTCAACAAGCTGAACATCTTGAGAAAGCATAAGCTTATATTAAATCTGCATTAAGATCCTGTTCCATCCATCAAGTTACAGAGAGAGAGGGAAAACTGTTCTTGTTTTAAATCATTTTGCAAAGACCAAGCTCATAAAACAGCAGTTATTTTCAATGTTCAAGCAGCGTAATAATACCCATAAACAAAATGTTTTTTGTGATAACCAGGCGGCTAGTTTGCAATCTGTCTTGTTTTCTGCTCTGACCATTTTTCTGAGTTATGTATAAAACGCTGGTAACCACTGCACAGAAGTAATCATAGTCTTGAAGATGTTTTTTTTTTTTTTTTCAACTGTGATTACAATAGCAGAGCCGTACTGCATCTCAGCTCTACCTAATTAGAGTGACAAACACACCTATTATTGCTCTGGGAAGGAATATTTTAAAGGGTCAGTAACTCTTTGTGACCACGCTGCATCACTTGGTTTCAGTTTTATGTGGAGAGGTTTGGGGATTTGGAGATTTGTGCTGACACCTTGATGGAGGTAAATGGTCTTTTCCACTCACCTTCTTTGTATTGAGGTGTTGGTACAGTCACACGTGGCACATAAAACCAAGATTATGAGCACTGCTTGATGACGCTACTCTAAAATATGCTCTTCTGTGATTTGGGTGTATTGACCCTTGCAGGTTTATCATTTACCGACCCATGGAAATACAATAAATACTGTTCCACATCTTGAGCAAGGGAATTTCACTGAGTTAAGATGTCGAAGTTAATTTACTGGTCATGAGGAGCACTGCACAGCATGTGGAACATGTATGATGTCAACATTAATGTCTTAATGCAGTTGCACCTTGGGAAATAAAGGATTCATTGTTTTTGAAGCTTGACCCAAACGAGGGACTGTGAGGACTTTTATCTGTCTCCAGCACGTCTCCCTACTATGAATGTGCAATACTAAATTGCTAGAGCGCTGCACTGATTTAATGTTGCCTTGCTGTAACACTGAGCAAAACACTTAAGTTTGGAAAAAGACAGACATGGATGCACCGGAAAGAGAGGCCCTGTTCCAGTGTGGCATTAACCTCACAGCTCTAAGCATGTCAGCTCACTCTTGACATTAAAATGCATCTCCACATGCATCTTGAGTGCTGTATTGTGTTGTGATCAGAGCTAACTTCCCCACTCAAACATGCAAATAAACACACTCATTCACGCTCATTCATAATGAAACTGGTGTGTGACTAATAACACTGGCAGAGGACAACTTAGCATCACTTGGCAATTAATTTTGCCAAAAGAATGTGGCCACATATGCTCAGACCACCCCTGAATGTGCTCTTTGGATTTGGAGCATTGGATTCTCTTAGTTGCTTTCACACCTAAACCTAAAGATTGGTCTGAACGGGACTATCAGGAAATCATCTTCTTTATTCCGCTCATTCTTTCATCCTTGTCAAAATCTGGTGTCTACATCACCCACAATGCTGCTGAAATGTTGACAGCTCATGCAGAGTTTTGGATGTATTCTGCTGGAAGCAGCTAACGTGGCCTTGAGCTGCTGGAAGAGATGAGGAGGCGTGGTAAACTTACATCTGTGTAACTCCACTCTTTCAGACTTGTATCATTTCCAAACTCGTAGTCTTCAGCCCCAACTGGTCAGAGTTCCCCTTTAGTTACTCCACTGAGCCTATTCAGTTAACAAACACCTTTTATGTACAGGTCTTAGAAGCTTATATGATGCTGACATTGTGGCAGATCAGATGGAATTAATCTAGATGTCTGCAAACAGTCTAATAAACTAATTTCCCTTTTAGATCAACATGTTAGATCTATTTGTAAAAGCTAAGCATGATCCTCAGAATTCATAATACAGCCGTGAATTAGTTGCTGTTGCATCCCCCCTGTTCACCTGGAGTAGATAAGGACTCAGACGCTGTACTAACCACAGCAAGAAGGTTCTTTCTGTGCCTGTACTGGTTCCCTCTGGCTTCCTCCAAAGACATATAGGCCTATATTAGACTAATTGGTGATTGTGCCCATAGTGTGAATGGCTGTTTGTCTCTATGTCATCCCTGTGGCAGACTGGCGACCTGTCCAGTGTTTACCCCGCCTTCGTCTGATGTCAGCTGGGATTGGCTCCAGCCTCCATGCGCCCCTGTAAGGGTAAGTGGTTTGGATAATGGATGCATGGAGCTGCACCCCCTCTCCCTTCTTCCATACTGTTTGGTGCCTGCCTAACTATTTGTGTTCAGAAACCTGCCCATGTGAATGCATTATCTGTGCCGGCTTAGTCTTTTGTTTGTTAAATTAGTTATTAGTTTCTGTTTGTATAAGAAACCCTTTAGGGGCCATTTTTGTTTCAATCCTTTTTTTCTCGTGCTTTGTGTGAGTTGAGCATTGTAACGTATTCTTTTGTCTTGTGTTTTATTGCTGTGGTTTTTGTTCTACCAAGAGTTGTTATGTTTGTTGTTTTGGCCTTGGCTCTCCCTGACGTTACACCAAGCTTCCTCATCTGGTCTTATGTTACTCCCTTTCCCCCAGACTAGCTTGGGGACAGTTTCACAACATGCACTGGATGCATTATAATGGACCCAGTGCTGGATCTG
Source organism: Rachycentron canadum (assembly GCA_038496675.1). Taxonomy (NCBI): domain Eukaryota; kingdom Metazoa; phylum Chordata; class Actinopteri; order Carangiformes; family Rachycentridae; genus Rachycentron; species Rachycentron canadum. Next base: position 8,696,216 of record CM076653.1, read on the forward strand.
GCGGAGCTGAAGTGGATAATGGTGCTACAACGTTTTATGAAGATATGAAAGACGAACTAAAAAAAAGAGTCTTAGAAACAGCAGAGTTCTCATACATGTGAGCTGCGCTACGGTGAATAAGAGTTCATCTTTTAATGAAAACACACATACATGGGTGTTTTTGTGACTCCAGTGCACTCTCACTGTTTTATCTGGATACACAAAGACTGAAACACGACACCCTCCTGCTAATGCACTTTGTCCCTCCTGATAAATAAATTCTCCTGCAGCAGCTCATTGTGAGCAAACATATTAAGACCAGCTCTGGCTTAGGTCTGAGGACATGTTTTGTTTGGTTATTGCTCTTGTGAAACTCAGTGATGGGAAAGAGAGCTTTCGGTACGTTAGCTCCATGGCAGCTCCTGTATTGATTTTCCCACAGGACAAAAAGAGACAAGAAGCTGGTCCTAATTGGAGTTTCATAGCAGAAACCCTTGATAAGTTATTCATTTTGAGGCACGTCACCATCGTCCATATGGTTCCTATTCAGGTAATTTTACTCAGGAAAAAAACAAAACAAAACAAAACAAAACAAAAAAGAAAAACGACTGCTGCAGTCTTCATATGTATTTTGAACATCTGTCCAAAATGGTTTTATTTCTCATGGGAAACAAAAGCTACAAGAAATGTCTGCATGAGCTCTTTAGCACTAATGGCATTTTGTGCAAAATATTCACAGCCTTTCATTTTGTGAACATCTCTTATGTATGTTTTTCATTTTGTTCATTGGCTTCTAATTGTGTGCATTTTTCTGTTTCCATGCTGTTTTCCTCCTGGCTGTGTTCCGCTCACATTTAGTAGAAACAATTTCCACAACACTTGCATCTTAGCTTGTCAGTTGGACATTTATTTTGGTCGCTTGTCTTCTCCTTTAATTTTCCTTTCATGTTATGATTTGTTTTGAAGGCAGAATTTTGTGACCCATGAGTTTTTGTTTGTCTCATATGTAACAGAGTTTGTTGGCTGTTTATCACTGAAAAAAAAAACAAAAAACTGTTTTATCACAGTAAAACTAAGAAACTAATTTTTCTTGGTTCATCATTTGATAATAAACAAAATAAATGCAATGTATAAGATGTATTTGATTTTATACAGAGGGAACCTCTTGGTGCTATTGTCACATCATAATTATCAGCAGGGTCAATCTTGGTTTAGCTGTATTTCAATTTAAAGTGAATACTTGTTGTTTAATGGCTGAAGTTATGCTTTACTATAGACTGAGATATGTGCATTCATTGTTGTTCAAGATACTTGAAATGTCATCAATAACTCACTACACATTACTCATTAAAAAACTGTATACAGCAAAAGAACATTACTTGTTACTTTACTTTCATAAGAAGCCTTGAAACCAGTGCTTCTCAAAGTGGGGTCCCTGAAGGGTTCCTGAGGGACTGCAGTGGAATGATTCATCCAGTAAGTAACACAAAGACTAAATCTTACCAGATGGGGTCTAATGTGGTCTAATTTGTGTCACTTTAGGGGTCCTTGATGTGAAAAAGAAAAAAATATCCATGAATTGAAAATGCTATCACATGATCCTGACCTGTGACTTATTTCGTAATTTACAAACAAGACACAAAAGAAATTCTCCGTAATCCAGTAAGGAAAGGAAATATTGTCTTGAACTGGTCTAGAGTAATGGCCTAGAGTAATGACCATGAACTGAGAGATCAAGCCATTTCCTGGCTTGATCTCTCAGTTAATTAATTAGCTCAGTGAAAATATTCGTAATGAGTTTATGGTCTCGATCGCTAGTTTCAAGTCTTGTTTTATACAACAAAGTTAGTTCATCTTTTAAATTATGAGGAAAATAGTCCATAAAGCAGTGCATGCATTAGGGTGTGGCTACCGTGACACTGACACGTACCACACACTGTGACCTGTCTGAGAAATCACAGAGCAGTTCAGATCCACACCTCACTCCTCCTCAGCTCCACCTCCACCACTTTACAAGGAGGTTTCAGAACGACAGTTCACAAACCAATGGGTGACATTGCAGTGAGTTGTACATGACCTAAACTGATCTAGGCTTTATGTGACACACCTCCCTCCATGGTCTTGGAAGATGTCCTGTCAGACCTCAGCAGGAGATAGGCTGATGTTGTTCACCTGGTCCTTCCTGGATATAAAACCTCTCCTTATGTGCTCACTTTCTTGCTTCCTAGCTCTACCATTCACCTTGAATCACCTTCTTTTGCTTTTGCTCTTGCAACACGCCCACAAGTGCAGATTCCACACATCCATATATGACTGTCATGGCCGATTGCTGATACCCACACCCCAGTGTTCATTTCTGTCACCTTCCAGTTATAATAAATTGCATTTCTTTGCCGTACACTTGTGACAGCTTGTGACAGTATTATCAACAGTGTTGTGCAGCTGCATGTGCTGATATAACTGCTGCATCACTGCAGCTCAAAGCCACTCTGCTGCTTTGTGAGCACCTTGTAGATCTGACGTCTTTAGTACCTCACACTTTTCACATGCAGATCTTCTGATTAGTTGTAACTCATTTAGAAAAGAAACAATTAAAACCCTTGAAAATGAACAGACACCGTCCCTGAGATGATACACTCCCACTTAACGACAATGTAAATGATTGCATGCCCTCTGTGAAACAGCTTGTTTTCCTCCTCTTCTGTTAGCTTCATACATCCAACCACCTGTCAGACTTTTGTATAAATAAAACTGTAAAGCATTAGGGAGAAAAAAAGATGACGTATATAAAGAATCAATATTCAGCCTTATTTTTCATTGTAATTATCTCGGCACTGAGAAACAATGAGCTGTGTGGATACTTTGCATATTAATTTTAAACAGTTATCACAATGAATGAATGGGGATGATGTGAGACCCTGATCGCCCTTTGTGAAAGAATGTGTTGTCAATCTGATTTGGCATGGTGCAGATCACTCGGGTGAAACAGTTTTTGATGAAGTCCCGGTGGGACGGTTGATTGGATCTCCTGGAACGCTCGGTGTCGGTTTGGTGTCGTTCGCCGATGTTTCTGAAGAGGCCTTGAAATCCATTAAGCTGTAACCATATTACCATTCATCTCAGAGGAGGGGAGGTTCTACCGCTGCTGCTGCCAGATGACTGAGTCTTTTTATTGGCAGATGTGGCCATCAGCGCTGGGCTGGACAATCAGAGAGCCACATATTGGGGACAAAAGTCTCCTTTCACACTTGGAAAGCCACGGGCCGCAAAAAGTCTAAATTCAATTACTGAGATAGCATCGGCAAACACGTACAGACACACAAAAACCCAACCCATCCACACACACTTAGTGGACACAAACACATGCACATACAGCTGCAGACGCATGCACACACATACATACAGATGAAAGGCAATGAAATGGCTGCAAACCCTTCAACTCAGACAGAAATCAATTTCCAACTTGGAACTTGTGTTGAGAAGAGACACTAATCGGCGGGCAGATAAGGGCTTGTTTGCTCCTGATAAGACAAGCAACCGCAACACATGTCCCCTAAATTGAGATTTGCTAGATTTGCCTTTCGGGTTGTTGGGAGAATGGATGACTGAAGAGTGTGGAGGGGGGGGGGGGGGGGGGGCGAGCAGACTTTTAAAGTAGATTTGTGCTCTAATATAGGGCTAGGCGATGTTCGTTAGATATATTTGCTGAATACCACAATATTGACATAAGAGTTACAGATGACTGACAAGTTATAGGAAGAACCAACATTAAGTGTCCTGATAAACTGTTGGGTCACCACCAGCCTCCAGAACAGAAATCTAATGGAGGAGTCAAACACCGTCTTTATATAAAGATATTCCCTCATTTGGCGATGATGGTGTTTTCTAACAATTTTAAATTTCCCATAGGAATTGAATTGATCTGCTGCCTGGAAAGGCCATAGAAGTTTATTACCCATCAAACCATTCAGCAACAATTGTATGGGAGAATCAGCTTTCCTCATTTCTCTTTTCTTATTACTCTGGTTGTTAATGAGCGTGAAAGGTGAAAGGTGGATCGGAGCAGAGTCTCAAGTAAAGTTGGCGTTGTACCCGAACACTGAAGGTGATGGTGATGACTGAAGGTCATGAGTTTTGGGTAGTGATTGAAAGAGAAAGATCATGGATACTACTACTAAAATGGGTTTCTCTTGGGGGGGCTGGAAAATATTGCTAGGGGAGATGCATGTCTGGACCGCTGTGCTTGTTCTGCTGCTACAGTGACCCAATCCCAAAAAGTGGTTGAAAATGGATGGATGAATGGACGGATGGACATATTACTGTTTGTAACAAATGCAACAAGATCATCAATCATCAATCAGTGGCATGTGAGAAAACTATTGGTTTTGGTATTGCCAAGTAAAACACTTGGATACAGTTATCATAGCTACACTAAAAAGGAAAACAAAAAGAGTGTGTTGCTATCTCTGGTGTCCTGCATGGATATACCACACATCCCCTGACCCACTGAAATTACTAGATTTTGAAAAATTATATCAGTCTATGATAATAATATCACAACAATGATCCAGGTGGGCTAAATGTGCCACTGCCTTTTAACACTGTTATCATGTTTAGTAAACCTGCCATTCGTATGTACTGAAATAAAATGATGCAGAAATTTTCCTCTGATTTTCCTCTCCACTGGTGCCAGAGAGCACAAAACCCATGACACGGTGACAAAAAGAAAGATCTCTCCACTCACGTCAATGATGGTCCACTGCTCCACTACGATGGCGTCGTATGTCAGAGTGGCTACGTTCGGCTCGGCCTCGCTCGCCTCCTGGAAGATGAAGACACTTTCCACCGACTTAGGCAGCAAATCTGCAGAGAAGGAGGAAGAAAAAAATAAATAAAAAAATCCAGCCGTGAAAAGAGTATTTACTGGATGGAGTGTGTCTGTCTTGTCTCTGCTGCTCCTTCAGGCCCTCCAGGCCAGAGGAAATGGAATGATATCAGTCAGCCACATTCGCACACAACTCTTTATTACATAGCCAGTGGTGTGGGCCATTTGTGTGAGCAATGTGCACTTTATACATTATGCAGCGAGACAGTGTAAGAGAAAGGAGCAGGTATTCCCCTTCTGGGATGTTAAAAAAGGAGAGGAGACATTATGCGCTACATCAGTGTTTTTCAGGACCGAGAGCCCTGCTGGTTTTCATGCTTGACAGCCAAACAGAAGCTAATTACAATGAGGAAGGAAGGTGAATGCAATAGCTGATAGGATTGAAAAGCAGCAGTGCTCTGTGTCCTAACAATCAGGACCAAAAACCGTTGCTTTAAAAAAGATTTTAGCGATGGCAAAATGTAGCCGGTGATTTAATGAAGTCAGTCTGTAAGGCATTAAAGCATAAATCCTTTTGCTAAGCCTGCATAATTCACCTTAAAAAGACTTGAATTGAGTGAGTCACATAAAGACGTTGACGTTGATGCTTTAGGCCACTAGTGAGATTGTGTGTTGCTGACCAAATAGATTTTCTAAGCTTCTCTTCTGCTGGGGGCTAACAATCGCAGGATTGGCATCTGGCCCCCATGAGCTGGGACCCCTTTCCACCCAGTGTCTCTTGTTATTCCTTTGATGCACATGCACATTGCATTTACACACACAAACACGCACACACACAACACACGCCCCGTGGTCCAGTCTTCCCTGCTGGCCTTAGTGCTTTCTCATTACTCCCCCACCATTTACACACTAATACAGTTTGCCGGGGCCCAGGCACCAATACGAGACACTCCACATTTCATTACTGGGCCCTAATAATAGGGGGATGAGAGGCGGCTAGAGAGCCTGCGGAGAGAGGGAGGGAGAGGAAGATAGAAAGAGAAGGAGGGAGTGAGCGAGACAGAGGGAGAGATAGAGTGGAGGGATGACAGGCTCTTTTATTCCCCCCTCCCCAAAATCCCATTTAGGACCCGTGTGCGCTCAATTGAAGACATCTCTCAGACATCTACTGGCTCTTTCAAACACAGACATTGTCGTTGTTCACCTCCATCCCGCCCCTTTGCCTTTTCTCTTCCTCAGCCCACCCCCCCTCCTTCAGTCCAACGCTCTACAACCTCATTCGTGAGGCCTCCACACTTGCCGTATAATTGGAAAGACTTCTTTTTTGGAAAATGTAAGGTGCCGAGGCCCACCACCGGTTTCCTGCCAGCGCAAACAGGGATCACTCAGGTGAGGTCGACACAGGGTTGTGTGGTTGCTCTACAGGGGCAAGTCTGTCTCTGGTGATAACGCAGACAGTCGCTCAGCACAAGAGAGGGAACGAGGGAAGTGGAGGAGAAAGAGTTTGTTGCCTTGGGCGGTGAGTCCATCAGGGGATCGCACCGTTTGCCTGCGCAAATAAACATTATCTTGCGCCTAGTGACTGAGAGCTGAGGAGCCAGCGGGCCGTCTGAGAATAAGTTGTTTACACTTGCAAAAAACAAAACAAAACAAACAAACAAACAAAAAAAAAAACACACGACTTCACCCTCATTAAAATTGTTCTTCATCCCTCTGTGAGTCACATGCTCAAGGTCGCAGGGCAGGGCATGCAAATACAGTTGCACTAAAAACAGGGAGTGACAGCGCTGGGACCGAAAGAAACAGAAGCAAATGTTGGGGGGAGGGAGGGAGTCAGATATCAGGGTGACAGCGAGTGACACTGGGTGACATGCAGCAGTTTAAATCAGCACCCAAATGACTGAGGCGAGGATCACCAACAGACACCCAGTCTGACACATGGAAACTGTTTGTTCCTGATATTCACGGACATGTTCGCAAACCTGCTGTTGTACATCAACTTCTAGCACACAGCACTTTGAATGAGCAAACAGCAGAGAAAGTACACAGGGTGGAAGCTGTCTGCAACTGTGCATCACATATTGCGGCACAGTCAGACTGACTTTACAAATAGTTTCTATCCAGATCCTTTTTACAGCTTTACATCACCTACACTTTTCGACCTGAGACAAGTAGCCTGCCTTTTTTAATAGAAAGAACTGATTCTCAGTCTTTTAGCATGTTTGATTTCTGAAATCGGTTTTCCTCTTGTTCCAAGGAGCCACTGGTTTCCATTTAAAATTTATATGAAATTTAAGTAGAAGCCTCTTGGAACTGGAGTTGTGTAATCCATGACAGTGAACGTCAATCACTGTTTTATTAAAGTTAAATTATTCTTATGCAGCGCAGTACTTTCAGACAACTCAATTACCATGCTGCGATAATATAACATTGACAAGAAAATTGATGTTCACTGTAATGGAGTCAAGGAAGTTTCAATCATCTCCTAACTTCAGAATTGAATGAGAAATAGCTGCCTGCAATGGAAAGAAAAATATGTCTAAAAATCTAATTTTGTTTGGCTGTGTCTGAAATCCCCCCAATGCCACTGGAGTGGTTTGAGAAGTTTCTATGTACATTTTCCATGCTTTTTCTTTCACTGTGACTATTTCTCCATTGGGCTCCATAGCAACTGCAGTGAATCTATTCAAGCTGACTGTAGCTGCTGTCCTCTCCAAAAGAAGCACACAACAAGAAGAAAGGGGACTAAACCAGCTGATATCAGAATATTGTGAATTATTACTTTAAATGTATTCTATAATTTAATCCTAATTGTGTGCGCAGATCACTGGGTTTGTGTTCAAGTCCAGCTGACCGCTGCCGAGCTGGAAAGTGACCCTGCCCCAGGTCATGTCTGCTGACATGATTTAAACATGTGTGCCAGGAACTGCCTCAGAGAGCTGGAGACAGGCTGCTGACAGCTTATCTATATTTCAAACAGGACGAGTGGACATCCAGAGAAAGGGACAGAGAGCAATAGAGGAGGGTTTCTAATGTGTGTGTGGACTAAATGTGGCTCTTCCCAGTGGAACCAAAGATTTGGCAGTTGCAGGCTGGTACCTGTGGGTTACTGGGCAGACTTCAGCTGAAAGGGCAGAGGATGGACGGCATGGTGTTTGGAGACCAGGGGTGTTTGCAAATGTATGGTCCACTTGCTATGCTCTGAATTCAGAGGATACAGGGGTGAATTCTGGGCAACCATGTAAGCAGTAGTACACTAGCTTTATTAATATACGTTTCCAAAATATGCATTTTTAATCTTTATTCATATTTATTCATTTCCATTTTCAACTAAGTTACAGTTAAAATGTTCTCACACTACATGAGCTCAGCTTCGTGACAGGCCAAGTGAACCAGGAGCTGCTCATTCATGCATTCAATTGCTCTTTAGAGTCAGCTGACACAGAAATATAGACAATAAGAAATCTGCTTTCTTACTTAGCTGTGGAGAGGATTTATCTTCCATCCACGCTGCACAGTGCACACAGATTTCTAGCATGGTGGACACGGGAAATCTCAAGAGAAATATATTTTTGCGACTCAAACTTGTGTGTGAAAAATAACTTACAGAGGACAGGCCGTCTGCGTAAAGCATGTTGAATAGTTAATGGACTGCATATGGTGGCCTCTCATTCACATATTCACCCAGGTACAGTAGCTGAAAAATAAAGCAGTGCTAAAAACTGCAGTTCCTCATATGACCACATGAGATTGGCTCCAATTTACAGCAGAAATAAACATGTTTATAAAAAAGTTATCATCTCTATAGCTAACTTCCACTATCATGACAACTGTTCAAGGGGTGAATTTTTACATAAATCAACCAAAATTTTTTTTTATAAAGGCTTGAAGTTGAAGTTGTAAAAGGGAAGTGAGCGTGTGTTTTCCACAAATCCCTCCTTTTTGCATATTTTTGGATCAGTTGGGGATCAGGCTCAAGTCAGGCTCTGTGAAGACGGCAACAGCAGAGCAGCCTATGGGTGACACCATGGAGGCTATGTCCATGTTTACTTACAGTCTATGGTCCAAACGGTGGGAGCAATTTGGGGGTTAGTGTCTTGCTCAAGGATAAATTGAGAAGCAGAGGAACCTGGGATCAAACCTTGTCATTAGTGGACAGGCTCTATCCTATTTGTGGATGATCCCTAATGTTATTCCATTTTTGCTCAATGTGTTACTGATGTATAACAAAGGGATTATCATCATCGTTTTATACATTTAAGTGAGAACACGACACCATTCGCTGTTGCTCCACCACTGAGAACCTCATCTATTTTTGTGGATAAGTTTTGTGAGTGTTTAGCCAAACAAATGCATGATTCCTCCAGCTGCAGTCTCACTTTAAACAAAATGATACAAGCTTCGAGAGGTGTCATTTCAAACACCTGGGTGCATTTGTATATGTCTAAATATATATATATGCTTTAAGCAAACACTCTGTCAACCTGTAACTTTAACTGCATCTCATGCTGTGCTGTCAAATCCCATACACAGAACTGCTACCACACAAGAGACACAAGCATGAATCTTGTTCATAGCGTACACAGACGTGCACAGACATCCCAGGGCCCTCAGTTCTAATTCCACCTCGACGTCAACTTTTGTCTCAGAAACGCTTGCACATCGTTTCCCTTCCCTGAATTTCATTTCACAGTTTAAAAAAAAAAAAAAAAAAAAAAAAATCACCTTATTGGAATTTCATATTCCCTGCATCTCTGCTTCTCGCTCTCTCTGCCTCTTTTTGTTTCTCTCCACTGGCTTTGCCCAAATTTAGAAACCAGTGAGGGCTGACTGTCATGCGTATGAATAGCTCAGTGTCTCACAACAGGCCTACAAATCCTCATTGTGGCTCTGGAGATAGCTTAAGCTATACAAGTAACAAAGGCAAACTCCCCGTCAACACCATTACTGTCAGTTCTTTAGTAAACAAACTCAACCCCCCGCATGACACTTCATACTGCATCCAGGTAGAATGAAACTATGTGTATAAATGAGTGTATTTGTGTGTCTTTGTAAAGATATATTGATACTTGTTAGCCTGTATGTGTGTGCACAGTCAGGCCCACACTGTGTATGAATCTTTAATGTGTGTCTTATGACACTGGGGCCTCCATGCAGCATAGGATCTGTAAAATTCAATATCGCTATAATATCTGACCCTGTGGCTCAGACGAGTTCTTCGCTCACAGGTCCCACACCAGACACGACTCGCACACAGTCTGAGTGAGCCACAAAATGGCATACATACACACTTGCATGCACCCTAATGTGTTTTTAGGTCTATTTGTGTGTAAAGTGTGCATCACAGCTGACTGTCAGAGACAATACAAAAGGCAACATATTTAAGATTATTTAAATTATTTAAATGCCAGAGTTGTGACTTGACTGTGGGAAGACAAGCAATGACGTAAATTTTGAAACAAAGGAGAAGTGATAAATATTAATTTGTCATATTTGAACGTCTAATCTCCATGTATACAACTTAACTCTTCTTGCAATAAATGCAACGAGAATGTATTTTAGGATTAAAAGTTAAGCAGGTAAATCATGTTAATCATGCTAATTAGAATTGTTGTAGAAAAGGGAAGGGGCAAAAATCTAAAAAATTGTTGCATATGCAACAATTGTAAGTTACAGATTGATGCTTTTCTTTGACAACTTTCAACTTGATTAGAAACTCAAGATCAGATCTACACGGATATTAATTTCAAACTAATACTGAATTATTATTACGGTCTCTGCATTACGATAGTGTGTTTATAATGTGTTTATAGTGTGTAATTGTAAGTTTATGGTTTACATTCAGTACTTTTGACACACAGCATGACAGTGTTGTCATGGAAACACATCTTTATTGTATTATGGACTGGATGAATGATGGGAAATCAGTTGTGTTCTCAAAAATGCCAAATTGGAATTTATAATCTGTCTCAGATTACAGAGTATTACAACTACTTAAAACTTTCCAATCAGGCAGGTTCACAGGATTTTGAGTTCAGAGTCGATGGTTCAAACCAGGACCAGCTGAGGTCCTGCGGCTAATGAGAATATGATCGCTTTTGCAAGTATTTGGTCATGTTACCGTCGAAACACAGGAAATGACCCAAATGCAGACTCAAACTGAGGCTGGCTGGATGAACAGGCTTACATTCAGACTGGTGGACAAGATGGCAGGCAGGAGTCCAGGCAACAGGCAACAGGGAACAGAGAAATGAACAGGAACATGAGCAGAACAAAAGCAGGAACACAGGCAGACAATCCAACAGGCAACAAAGGGAGTATAAATACATATACTCCCTTTGTTCCCTGTTCAGGGAGAATGGGAACGGGTGTGTAGGTGGGTGAAGGCGGTCTGGTGATTGGGAATGATGAACAGGTGTGCAGGTGGGTGTGGGGAGGCAGGCAACTGGGACAGGAAGTCCTGAGATATCTGTTGGCTGGAAACAGGGTCAGATTAACCAAAAAGAACAGGAGTGGGGCTGGAGTCATGACAGGTCATAAATCAAAGTATGGAACGATCTTAAATTTTGAACTGATGATGACACTAAATGAAAAGTAAAGGGGTTGTAAAAGTTTTTACACTTCCTGTCAAAGGGCAACGTGAATATTTGAATTTCATGCCCATCAAAACCCATTGTGGTGCTACTGTAGAGAAATAGTCACTAATATTCATCCCCTTGGCTTCATGTATATGCACCAAACTTTATGGAAAATCCGTCCAAGTGTTGAGATGTTTGATTCTGGATCAAAGTGGCTGGATGGCTGACATTTACAATAAAAAGCAGGCAAGCTCAGCAACACCTCCTTTAAGTGCTAAACAGTGTAAAAACAATAATAGTACAAAAGGATAAGAGTAAAAAAAAAAAAAAAAAAAAAAAGGCCCAAGAAGGTCAGTCTTGGAAAAAAGCACAATTACACTCATTAGACCACACATGTATCTGTCAGTGCCTGACAAGCTGAAGCACGCTATATCTCAAAACAAGGCTGTCACTGTCATTGGCATCTCCCATCCTGTCTCTGTCTGCTCATGTCCTTTAGTGTGTTGTTTTGCTGTCAGGTATGTCCTTGATGTTTATGGGGCTGCGATGGTCCCCTGCATCGTGTTCAGCGTCTCATCACAAATTCAGAAAACTCGTCTCAAAGAAGTTGCTAAAAATGGAGACGGAAGGAATGGATACTGATTCTAAAGCCCTGAGCTGCGCGGCTGTTTGGTGTAATTAGCTGCTAACAACAAACGGGATGCCGCTTTGATGTCATACTGCCAGCTGCTCTCAAGAGACCAAAATCCACAAAGTACAGCATTCACCTCTGTAAAGTTGTCTGTTTTCTAAAGTGGTGGAGCTTAAGCCATGTGCTGAATTCAGTCCTATAAGTCAGTGAAGGGCAAGACGGTTTCATAATGCAGTTGATCTGCTTCCTCTCCCACCCAGTAATTTCACTGTTCATGAGAAGCATATCTGAGCAGTGCATGAAAAATGCAAAATATGTTAGAGGATTCTAATAGGCAGAAAAAATGTAATCACAATAATACACTTCATTACTCCATTCTCAGGACATAAAATATGCAAGGAGGCTCTAATTTGTTATCAGGTTAATTATCTGTGTTTCAGAGTTGCTGAGGCGTTCACTTTCCCAGATTAATGAATTATGACTCTTATTTAGTCTGGTTGGCTTATTTCTCCAGTGTCAGAGTGAAGCACTGAGCCGCTGTGGTCTGATGGAAGAGGAAAATCCAAACAGGAAATAGTTTAGAAGAAAGATACCAAACAGCTCCTTGAACTCAAAGGAGGCATAACAGCCAGGCAACACACGACTGAAATAGAGTTCATCCGTCTGTCATTTGTAAAAGATGCAGTGTTCAAACATTTTGCAAATAGTTTTTGTCAACAGTCAATATGGCCTGTGGAGCCACTGTGGCACCATGGGTTGGATGGTGGCTTCAGCCAGCCTTATAGCAAACAATGCAATTTTCTGGGTGGAGAAAGTGGAAGAGAAATTCTCTAAACATTGAGCTGCCCCTTTCAATACAATGGAGGGGCACAGTTTTGGGAGCAAGGTCACAATAACATGCTAACGCTAAACTGGTATAATGTACAATGGTCATTGTCTAAGTCTGGTGTGTTAGCGTGCTCAGGGTGATGGGTAAGAATAAGTGTTGCAGGTATTTTCTCATAAACCAAATTTCATGGCAATCCATCCAGAAGTTGTTGAGGCATTTCACTCAGAAACACGATTGTCAATCTGACTGTGGCTCTGCTTGCTAAATTGGTTATGTGCCAATCCCTTTAGCAGATGTGGAGATATTTTACAGGATATGTGAAAAACCTGACTCGCTGGTGGCACCAGAGGAAGAAATGCAAAGTCATTAAGGCTTGTCGTCTGGAGGATGTGTATGTATGTGCAAAATTTCATGGCAGTCAGTCAATCAGTTGTTGAAATGTTTCAGTCTGGACCAGAGGTGGACCAGATCGACATTGCCCTCTATAGAGTCAGGCTGTTACTAGGGCAAAAATAATGAAGTGCCAAAAGCAATTTTTACCACCAGCGGAAATAGGATGAAATAATTTCACAGGAGAACGTCTGAAAATATATCATCATATTATTATTCTGTTATGGTTAGAGCAAAATTATTCTAGTTTCAGACCACCTAATGAATTAATGTCCAATATCCACTTGATTTTTGGCTCTGGGTTGGTTCAGAAGCTCCTGAGAGAAATAGCTCAGTCTAAGGTCCTCAACTTTTCATCATTCCCTTTTCTTTCTTTTGTGATGGACAGTTGGCAAAAGGAACAAGCTTGCTCACTGGAAATAGCTACCAACATTTCTCTGTTTCGTGTCTGCCAGTGTTGTAAGACCCAAAACCATGAGATAAAGCTGGCTCAAAGCTGTGTAAGGCTGCAGAGTTGGATGTTTGCTGTGGGCCTGGCAGTATGGATAAACTCTTTCCTGTGGTTTGATTCTAAGTGTTTAAACATGTATTGTATGGTAGCCACAACCTCTGCAGTTATTCAGTGTGCATTTCAGGAAAAAAACACCACATCCTGACACTGACACACAGTCAAATCTAAGTATTATTCAAATATGTTCTGATTGTTTTCTGGTGAAAAATGAATTCCAGCTCATGCATAATTAATGCCACACAGGGCAAGGTGCATCATTACCTGCCATAGGCCTTTTATTTTAGAAAGGCTGGCGTGAATTTTGCATCTGCGTGATGTTGACAATTTTGTTGATAAATCTGTGATAGGAAAAAAGGCAATTTGCAAACCTTTCTGACTTTTAATAACAGTAATAGTCTGAGCTGTGAGAGAACCTGCTGTGGAACAAGTAAGGAACAAGAAAGTAAGAAGGCATGAGGAAAAGTGGAGGCTATTGTAATATTTAATGGAATAAAACTATACTGTTATTTTAATTAAAAAAAACATATGTGTGAGTATTTTATTCCTTAATATACACTTGGTGTACACTTTTTCACGGGCTTACTGTTCAGGTTGCCCAGGTGGAAGTAACCATCGACCAGCGAAGCTCCATTGTTGAAGTGCTGGGTCATGTGATCCAGCCAGTTGGCCTCCACGCCTTTGACGCCCTCGTCACAGTTTTGAACCCGCAGCGGCACCTTGACAGTGTAGTACTTCACCTGCTCCTCTCGGACGGGCGGGTGGTTGTACAAAGCAAGCAGTTCCACCCCTGAAGAGACGAAACAGAAAAGAAAAATCTCATCATTGATTTAAGTCTGTAAAGGGTGTAACAATACAGATGTAGCCTTGGTGGAAGTCCCACATTTTACTGCGCGGCCATTGTACTATACACTGGCCACAATCCAAAGTGTCATGTTTCTTTGTCTGCAGAGGCACAGTTCCTCTCGTCAGCTGCCAGAGGCAGTTGAATGAAACAACTGAATAGGAGACAATAAAATTAAGATGCAATATGATACAACTTAAATACTGCAAGTGCAGTAAATAAGTTCTCCACAAATAAGTATTTCTTACTTTTGGACAACTTATTTTCCTGGGATTTTTCAACACTAACTACATACTGTATCTACACTGTAACCAACATGGTAATGAACACTTGGAAGTACATTTATTTTCTATGAGATAAGCAACCAGGGAAACTCAGCCAATGTGTGGACAGACAACGAGCTTCTTGGCCAAGAAAAGTTGGCCACAGTGTTCGTGCTCATCAACCCTCAACAGCAAATAATAATTTGTGTCTTTTCCAGTCTTTTCCAACCAGTTTGATTTTCTTGTCCTGCAAAAACTGTGCTACTTAAATATAAGAAAAACAAAACAAGACTAAACAGAAAACTGTGTAGAGGATGATTCGCATGGGTCATTGTAAACAATCACAAAAACTTAGCCCAAGAAATTTGTCACAGAACAATAAAAACACATTTGACCCTAAATTGACAGTTGCTTTTTTTTTCATCTGCTAATTTTTATTGAAAAAGTCAAGATATAGGGCATTTTAAAATGTTTTTTTATGCAGACTATGAAAGTTTATGTAAAAAGATCAGTGTATTATTTTTCCAGGGCACATGCACTTTTTTAAAAATCTTATTGTGTGATTTCCAGGACACTGGTCTTCTTCATTTCAGGACTTCAGGACTTTTTAATGAAACAATTGTGCATTCTGCAATCATTTATATTTATATAATATATTATATATATTAATATCTAGCATCTTCTAAGCCTGTGCTGGTAGGACACATTCTGTGTGCAAGATAGTACGATAACACCTTCAGCATCATTATCATATCATGAACAAAAGTTCTCACCTGGCAGGTGTAAAATAGACGAGAAATGAAAAAGTAATAGAAGATGAGATTTGTGTTGCCCTGAGCTGGACTCACACAAAATGCTGGAAATCTTTTCCAAGGATGCTGCCTTTTTTTCCCAATTGGTTCTTTTTCAACAACAAACGTGAGGTGAATCAAAAGCAATGTGATCATATTCACGCTACAAGTCATCCTCATTTTCTTTTTAATGTTTTGCAGAAGTGATATAGCTCTGCTGATGCTGAACTTAAAAAGGGGCCATTCCGTTGTAACCAAATGAATTAATAGTATAACCTTGAATAATGCATTAAAAGCTATTGAGGTAACTGTTGTTTACATCAAACAGAAATATACATAATGCAGTGGGGCCTCAAGAGAGGGAAACAGGCGCTAGAAATTTTCCCATGGTACGTATGTCACTTCTCCTCGTTCATATCACACTAAATCAATATGGAAGGAGTTTCATTTGTTGTGAGGCAAGTGAGTGAAATATTTGTTCTGCTTGGTGTGAGGAAAAAACACCAAACGTGAGATGTGAGCGAGGTTGGAATCGGGTGAAAAGCAATTCAAATCAAGCCTGGTAACATTTTCCCCTTTCTTTCGAATGCAAATGTCGAACTGTCATTCCCCAAGTGAACCAGATGGAGGAGCAGAATGTGCATCACTGCCACCCGCCTGTCCACCCACACACAAACACACACACACACACACACACGCGCACACACACACACACGCACACACACACACACACACAAACACGCACACACACACACACACACACACACAAACACACGCGCACACACACACACACACACACACACACACACACACACACACACACACACACACGCGCACACACACACACACACACACACACAATTTGATGTGGGGTGGTGGAGGTGGTGGTAGTGGAGGGAGTCATGGCTCAGTTGCTTTGGTTCTTCCATCCGTCCATCCGTCCGGCAGACACCCAGGAAGAATGAATCATTTATAGAACCATTTCTTGTCTGGCTCATCCGACTGATGTGACAGCTGGCCACCAAATTCCATAATCTTGTCATTTGTCACTCTCGAGAAAAGTCGAATCACAGCACAATATTCACACACCCTCGCCTCATCCTCCCTATGTTACCCATGTTACAACGAGGACAATATGGTAAACAAATCTAGGACAACACATGACAATGAGACGACGTCCCGTTCAACATGCCACCGACTTGCCAAAACAACACTCCACAATCTCCGCACTGTGAATGATTCTGTAGCTATTGGTATCATATTAAGTGGTTTACAGTTTATATGTGCACAAGCCTGAGATGATGCATCACTTCAGTTTGTCTGTATCTCAGTGAGCTTCAGGCAGGTCATGAGCAAGACTGCTTTTGAAAAATTGTGTCATGTACACTAACTGATTTAGAAATGCAGGAAGGCTTTGGGACACAGTTCTAAATCCCTGTAATCGCAGTGTAATTAGATAAGTAACAGCATTAAACCATATTCGACACAGATTATTCCAGTTCTACTGATGGGGCTTTTATAGACAGTGGTCAGATTTATAACAGCCAGACATAAAATAACAGCCACTAGCAAGAAACATGCTTCCCAGCCTCAATCCTTTTCACAATATTAGCTGTCTTTTGTGTAATAGCTGAGAGTTTTCCATGCATTATATTTCATTACATTTTCATTATATGCTGTGATTATGGCACCAGGGCGACTGCAATTCAGGCAGTGGGTAGGTAGCTCATTTTCTAACCTTTATTTGTCTGTAAACATCTCTTTGGCAGTGCACTGTTCACTGGAGATATACTGCACAGAGGCCACAGAGCATTAAGTGCCTTGCCTAAAGGCAACTTCAGCAGGGAAAAGCTGTGAAAAAAGAAAACAGCCTTCAGATACTGACATGTTTAGGCATAAAAAAAGTAGTCCAGCTGCTGTCCACCACACTGGGCTGTAAACTACACTGCAAAGTGCAAGTCAAAGCGTCACTCATTCCACTAGAATTTCAGAAACAACATGTTTTGTTTCAGGGTGGGCTGTAATTGGCTAGTTGCATTGCTGCAGTGCATCACAAAGGGGTAAAAACCATACAGCGTGGGCCTATTTTCCAGCTGCAGTTGCAATCCAAATGTCAAAGTATCTGATCTTTGCAAGGCCACGCTGCATAAGTGATGGTTGCCACTTTGACTTGCAGTCTGTCATGCAAATCAGATGAAAGATGCTTGCCCATAGCATTAATCTCTGCCTCTGTTGCATTCATTTACACAACAAAAAAATGTATCTGATTTCATAAAATGATATTAAAAAATGATATAATTCAGTGGAAGATGATGAAGAGATTACATGTCTCCTAATTTCCTCCTTATGGGAGTCTGGACTTAAACCAGTGAGCCACAAGTCACATGTTCACTATAACCGTGATGAGCTTGCGAAAGCTAGTGCAACCTAAAGGGGAGCAGATAATTTATTGTTAAGAAGAACATAAGGTTAAGTCATTATAAGTCTTTAACAAACTCCATTAGTAACCAACATAAATCTCTATAAGAGGTGTTGTGCTCAAGCTCACCACTCCCCCCTTTTCTCTTGTGCCCGTAAATGACACAAGCAAACGTCCTTTCTTTTCAGAGCCAAGGTTTGGGGGAGGGGTGATATTCTACCAATAAGAAGTGTTAATAATACCATAAATGCCACCTTATGGCATATATCCTGATCAATATTGTCATTTATTTTTTAGAGAATTGTTATTAAGGTCTTTTTTAAAATGAAATATTTATAGATATATACAAAGAGATGCACAGCATGTACGCCTGAGTCCTCTGAACATAATCACATGAATTTATTATAGCAACAAACTGCTCCCTTCAGGATAAAATCCTCGTAGCTAACCTGACTCTTGTCGCTGGCTGGGACGGCTAACAAAAAAATGAGTGCATGATTGTTGTTAGGATGTTGAAAGCAAGTCGGTTCAAAGGCTTATCTGATAGCAGGGCGGCAGTCCAAATGACGAGGTCGGCGACACTAGACCTGACTTGATCTAAGCAGTTTGGCTCTCCAACGTGACATGTCGCCGTTTAAGCGTCTGTCTCCACAATCTGAGGAGCTGGACACTGATCCCATCAGAGCAGAGATAACACTGATCTCAAGGATAAAAACCAAGCAGCTGAAAAGACTTCCTCCGCACAAGATTTCAGACTGATGTACATCAGGATTACACCTACGAAAAGGTCTTTACTGTCACTGTGTAGTCATTTCATTTGTTAAAACTCAGTAGTGTTTGCCGTGATGACAAACATATATCATGGCAACTTGTGGTTGAACTTCTCATGCATCCTCACTTCATTCTCATTATGTCTCCTGCACAAAGTCTACTCCAAACTTCATTTCTGTCAAAATACACTCATATGCAACTGATTACTATTCATTTTGTTAAGTTGTTCCTCTTTATGTTCATAAATTACATATTATCCTGCTGGCATTTAATTGCCAACAGAACGTTTTTGCTCATGCAAATTAGTTGCATCTGAAAATAACTTTTACGAGACATGAGTTGTCTCGGACTGGCTTGTACAGCTGTCGCAACCATGTTCTACCAGCAGAATCCCTTCCCCTGAGCATTTGAGTCTCCAAACTTTAGGGCTCAGTTTCTAGCTGGAGCTTCAATCTCAGAAATGGTGTTCCTCTACCAACCGTAAGCCCCAGACTTTCACCAGCTCCACTGGAAGGATTTGCACAGTGTTCACCTTGAGATCTGAGGATTAGTGCGGACAAGCCAGCAGTAGCCGAGACTCTTGGGCCTCCTCAGCAGACTGGGCATTAGTAGAGAGGGACATGGGAGCTTGGCAGGCTCCCTTACCACCCCGGCTGGCTGCTTCCCCGGTGCTGCTGGCATTGTAGAAGAGGGGGATGAAGGTGGAGAGGGGGGTTGAGAGAGTGCCGTGAAGCTGAGGGAGGTTGAGGACGAGGCAGTGGGGGGATTATCTCACAGCAAAATGCACTGTAGGGAGGCCCAGATGGACCAGTGGGCTGTGGTCTGCTGTGGTGCCAAGTGTGTGTTACTGCACACACATACATGTGAAGACGCGCAACCAAAAGCACAAAGCGTGCACACTAAAGAGTGCATTCATTATGCAACACCGAGTATTAGATGCTTTGAACCTAATCACACCGCACACTGTACGTACAGTATAACACACAGACGTTAACACTCCCATTGGGATGTGTGTCTAATGCACAGTTTGCACATTGCATTGAAACATATCACAAATAGGTTCTGTGAGAGGACGAGAGACTGGAAGAGGGGAGGGGGTGATAGTGGTGGGTGTCTCCATCTGTTAATCCGAAATGCTCAAATAAAGCAGAAACTATAAATGTCTGTGCTAATTTCAACGCTGCTCCCACAGACAGGAAAGCGATCATGAATAACTCATAGAGGTGCTGCGGTTACGTATGGCTCACTTTCTGGGAAGACAGCGAACGAGCCATGAAATGCGCAGATTCCTGAAAAAAAAAAAAACAGTTTTGGTGAATTTCACATGCTCCCTGCTTCATCAGCTAAGTGCGAGTGTGAATTCATATGCACCACAGCTATAATATGATTCTTTTTGTGAGAGGATTATATCCCAAGGCAGCACATTGTTGTGTAACATTGAGGCAATAGCAGGAAATGACACCTCCGCAGTTGCCAAGTGTTTCAAGAGGGATCTATGGCACCACGCTGTTTTTTAGTTAAACAGCCAAAAGGTATGGCTTCAAATGAAACCAAAAAAAAAAAAAAGTGACACAGATATGTAGACAGATATTGGCTAAAGATTAGAAGCTGTCATTTTCCATCTCTGTGAATATGTGACAGGAGAAGCGACAGTTTAGAGGATGCCCTTGAGTGTTTGATTTCACCCCCAGCTGCTTTCGCTCCTCTGGGATCAGCATCTGATTGTGTGCGCTCACAGGTGTGAATGTGTACAAACGCAGCACACAAAGCACACAATTTCAACTCAATTTTTTTTTTTTTTTTTTTTTGAAGCGACATTAATCCAATGTCACCATCATCACTGAACACAGAATGCGACAACAGCTCTAGCCTTTCACAGTTTGAAGCTTTGACCTTTAATTATCTTAATTATCATTCCTCATTAGGCCTTTCTGTGTAATTTGTAGGGCTAACTGGATTTGTGTACCAGTAGAAGGTCTCGTGCCATTTGGATTTAAAAGTTTCATCAAGTTTTAAAGTCTGAAATTTTGACCTTTAATTACAGCCCCCTTGGGCCAATTAGTGCATTTTCATTTTTAAAGGTTCAGTTCAAGAACTTTATATAAAAAAAACAACAATAAAAAAATAAGGCTTTGAGATATTTGCTGCTGAGATTTCATCCAACGCTGTACAACGAAGGTGAAGTCTTCAGAAATCCATTGACCTCACTGTGAACAGTTGGGTCATTGTGGCCAAAGCAGAAAATTGCTGATAGCATGCTTTGTGGATTAGCTACAAAAACAGGGTCACTGTGTCTGAAAAGACATGTTGCTTCTCTGCCGTGTCGGGGTGGCAGAGAAATATCTATATCAAAACCCGGGCAAATAAAACAAGAATCATCAGCCGGATTGAAACACAACATGGTGTAATTTGGGTGAAATTAGCCTTTAAAAGATCTACATGTGTAATCCCTCCTTAAAGGTTTTGTACAATGTGAAGAATCACAGTCTGAATTTCCATGTTTCTTGCTTGAGACATCACTTTCATCTTTGTTTCAGTTTATCATGGTAACCATGGAGACCACTCACCATCGCCTCTCCGCAGCCGGTACCTCGGCCTCTCCTTTGTCTCTGTGCTGCTGCCTTTGTTGTTATTGTGACATGGTGAGTTCTCCTCTGTCAGCTCCTCGCTGTGCTCCAGATCTAACTCTGATATCGGCGACGTCGCAGGCGAGACCTCGTCCTGACTGCACCCTGAATGATTCCCAGTGTTCTCACTTTGATTCTTCTCCCCACTCGGAGCTCCCTCCCCAGGCTCGCGTGAGGCCTCCTCACTCCCCTCTTTCACCACTGTGCCAGCTTCACCTCCAGGTTCTGCGTGGTTCCTGGGGCTCGAGGGATTCGAGGGGCTGCAGCTGCCCAGGGAATCGAGCAATGAGCTCGGGCTGGAGTGCAGGGACAGGGAGGGGGTGTCTGGTTCTCTGATCGTGGTGCACGGGGCCCCATACGGCTCCTGGACAAATCCAACAAACTTCACTCCCTGGTCAGCAGCATCCTGGATCTGCTGTTGAGAGAACAAGAACAATAAAAAATATTAAATCAAAAAACAAATGTGACTTAGCTCTTTGATAGCTCTTAGCTCTTTATTTAATTTTTCTCTTCTTCCACCTTCTTACATGTGGGGATTTTTTCAGTAAAGCAGTTTTGGGTTATTGCTTGGCCAAAACAAACAATCTGATGATCTGTACAAGATGTCACCTTGTGCTCTGAAAAACTGTAATGGGGAGACTAGTGAGATGATGAAAATAAGAGTTGCAGCCTTAGAGCTACCGTTTGATATCTTGGAAACAGCTGTGGTACCCATTAGTTAAGGTTTAGAGCATCAGGAAAATACCAAAAATGCTAATTCAGAATGCAAAATTGGAACCTGTGAAGCGCAACATACACAACAAGTTATTTCCCATGAGATCTGAATCTGAAACCAAACTTTCATGAGGCCTCTGCATCTGCATCTGCTTCTGCTGGATCTTCCTCTGTTTCTTTTTCGTTAGTTCCCAGCAGCTTCTCCAATCACACAGCTGTTGATTAAATTGGAGCCATCACAACCCCAGTCAGGCCTGGGCCGCATCCCGAATTCAAACGCTCCACTTTTTTTGCCCCCCCCCCCCCCCCCCCTTCAGTCTTATTGTCATCTTGCATTTTATGTCAATATTGGGATTCTGCCACAGAGTGAAATTGAAACGTTAACTGTCAGAGAATGTTAATGATACCATTCTCCATTTCTGCCCCCCTGCGCTCCTCATTTGCCAACCATCCCCGCCCCACCCACCAGCCAAGGCGGCGCCCTTCTCTATCTCCAGCCACAGTGAGGGAAGAGAATAAAAATCAAATCAAATTGCAGGTTATTCACTATGAAATTAAATTGGAAAACAGTCGCATTGTTTCCAGCCACATTGTTTAATATCAGTGAACGCTCTCAGGGTGCTTCCACATCATATTCCCCATACCAATATGTTGAAATGGAATTGCTGAGATAAAAGAACGCAACTGTTGTATCTCATTTAATGGTAATGCAGCCAGTCAGAGAAAGAGATGAATGGCTTTGACTGTCTAATGCATGTGCAGTTGATAGCACAG
This sequence comes from Rachycentron canadum, assembly GCA_038496675.1. NCBI lineage: Eukaryota > Metazoa > Chordata > Actinopteri > Carangiformes > Rachycentridae > Rachycentron > Rachycentron canadum. The sequence goes on from CM076653.1 coordinate 8,719,159, forward strand.
AGGAGTCAAATAGTGGGCTGTAATGATGAGAATTTATTTTTAGTACCATTATTATTGTTATTATTATTATTACTATCATCATTGTCCCTTGTATGACACATTAGAATCATTCAAGTTTGATTTCTTTTTACAAATATCTTGCCAACAGACCAGCGTCATGACAGATGAAACAACATACATGACTGAAAATAATTAGAGTAAATCACCAAACATGTCCATGAGTTAAGCTCCATTTTTGCTGTTTAATAATAAATAATTTAAAATCTCTCTAAGATGAGTTGTAGGTTATAGCTTGAGACATGCTGAAAAATAATAGATATCAACTTCAATGTGTTCATTAATTCATTGAGCAATATTCCCATTAGACCTTCCTGAATGTGAGAATTTTCTGCAACACTTAAATTTGTGTCACTGTAAACTGAATATGCAAAGATACCATGCATGTGTCAGGCTCAATTTTGTGTTGTCTGAACCCAAGAGATTGTAGGAGTTCCCCAAGGACCTGTACTTGGACCCCTGCTCTTTGCCATATCCACCATCTTGCACTTATTAAATCAGTGTTCTTAGTACTAACATCAAGGCTCCCACTGCACTGAAACTTTACTGATGTCCATCACTTAAGTAAATAGAACTCCTTTAAAAATCTTTTTTTTAATTATTATTATGCAACTGTTCATGTTATTTTTTTGTGCACTATATTACGACTGCTCTCCCAGAAAGATTGTGTGATAAATTTGAAATTTGGTACACACAAATAAACGCTGATGTTTTCGCATCTTCAACACATTAGTATACCTGAGGATGATGGAGAATGTTACTAGTTCACCTACTATATTTCTTTTTCATGAAATAATTCAGCATAGAAACATAAAGTCTTGGGTTGGAGTATATAAACTCCAGAATTTGACAGTCCAGTTTTTTTGTCCTTGACCTCTCCTGATTCTTTAAATGTTATAACAGCTTGAATACTACATCTTGAATATCCAGTTTGTTTGCTGATTTCCCTTTGGGAGTGGCCTTGCTGAAGCAAAATTATGATTTTTTTTAATACATATTAGCATCTTCCAATGAATTAACCTCATACAACATGTGTATGTAATGCTTAAGCATGTCCTGCACAAACGTGGTGTAAAAGACCTTTTTCACAGCATCATGTTGACATGATATAGGACAAATACAGGTCTTAGCAATGACCTTTATTATGGTTTCATTCCATTTAGGTTTAAGAGCCTGGTTCCTGCTACTGCTCAAGTATAAGGGGAGGTCACACTGGATATTTGTCACTTTAGCCTATAGAAGCTGTTTTTTCAGATTTTTTTTTCTGTTTGTTAATACTGCTACACATTTCCTATATTTTCTGGTAGTATTCCAATTAAGAGACTGAGAAATAATTATATATGGTCATTATAACATTAATAAAACTACTGTACATAATACATCTGTGATTTAAAGGCAGAGAAAGTAGAGATGTTAAACATACTGTAACCCTATGTTGAATAAGATAAGCTTTAATAACTTTAAAGCTAAAGGGAATCTAAAGGGAGAACTGGATGTTAAGGGGTTACTTCTTTAAGATGAATGTGCCATATACACAACTGGGAATAGTCGAATAAATGCAGGATAAAATCAAAAATTAGCATTCTTCTGAACTTCTCAATCTAAATGAACACATGGGTTGCTCTGGCTCAGAAGGAACCACCTCGGGTCAAGAAAATGAGGTTTTGAGGTCAAAAGGAAAACTTTGCATCTCATAATTTCTCTTCATTAACCGAAATGATGCAGAGCACAAACTTAATGAAAAATATTCTGGAAGCTGCTTCCCTTATTCTGCCACCAGAATATCAACAGCCTGCAGTGAAAAACCCATTTCAATTTTGACTTGAGACTACATTTCCTATTTCCCCCGTAAGTTATTAAAGTGGCACCAGGAGAAGGTGTCTGAAGGTCAAGATGAAAACCCCGGAGAGAGAGATTAAGCAAGGCAGAGAGAGGGAGGGAAGAGATGACAGAAAGAGAGGCAGAGGAATAACGACAGAGATCAAGACAGTGGGGAAGATAAAGAAAAGAAAATGAGAGAAAAAAGGAGACGAAGAGAGAGAAAAACAGAAACCAAGAGAGAGGCCGAAGGGAATGGACTTCTCTCCTCACTCCTCCACCACTCATCCATGTCCACTTTCCCTTTAATAGATTTCCAGCAAGGCCTCCTCCTCCTCCTCATCCAGCAGGCCTGTAGCAGCTCAGTAGATTAAAATGATAACCAACAGTAATGAGGTCCTACAGGACTGCGGTTGCATGACTAATCGAAGGGCAAAATGTACAGAAAGGTTCAGCAGCAGCTTCAAAGGCGGTCAGTAATATACAGATTAGGCAGGAGGGTTGGATCATGATGATGCAGCACAACCAGAGACAAGAGAGGAATGTGTGTTCATATATTTCATCTGAAGTGCCATTTCAACCAGACTTTCTTGCAGCAGTGCATTTGTAACAGTGACATACGTTACAGAGCCAATTCATTATCAGATCAGGGAATGTGATCTCACATCTGTGGCTCCTGTTGGCTGCTTTCATCTCCTCCATTGAAAGTACAGAAATGCTGTGTTATTTGGTTTGCTAATTAACATTAGCGTTGAACCATTTGGGAAATACAGCTTTTAGCATATTACATGCATACATACAGTCACTTGGAAGCACTGCAAATTAAAAATATACAGCTGGCTAAAATGTTTATTTCTCTGTGAGACTGGTTTTGAGAGCTGTTATGGATTTGAAGAAGATTATGGGATTGAAAATAACAACTGAATATACATTTATATGAATTATCTACACTAGTTCAACTCAGACATGGAAAATTTGCAATGGCTCAAACAATGTACAATTTCGTAGTTGTACGTTACATTTTGAGCAAATTTACACATGTTGCTCACGGTATTACAGAGGGGAAAAAACTATAATAATAATCTTCTCTACATGACATGGTCCTATCTGGATAAGGTACAACATTAAAATGCTGTTCAACATTAATGCATCTGTAATTTAACAATCTGTGTTAACACACTGTGTTAAATTACTGCAATTCTGTGTAATTACTGCATAAGTACTTTACTTATGCATTTTGCTGCTAATACGTCCACACGTTTTCTCATAATAGACTATTTTAACACTGCCACGTTACTACTTTCATTGTAATTAAGGATCTTCACTGGTCCACTCCGTTCCTAATATTCGAGACCTGACCCAGGACCTGAGCAAGGTCAGGTCCAAATTGCATTTCGTATAATCAGGTCAGGTGGGGTCCTGTTGTATTGCTGAGGGTCTGGTACCTCTGAGTTAATACGTGTAATACTGAAATGGATCGAAGTGGACCAGTTATTACCTCGCGGTGTGTTAAAATTAGGGGAAAATGTGTTCTTTAGAGGTGAGATAGAGAGCATGAAGTGTGAAGTGCAGGTAGAAATTACATGTATTTTGGCTCATTATTGGTGCATCATGCTGCTGCTGATATCTCGCCGCTGAGTTGACCACATTTTGGGAATTTTGGAACTGGGTCCAATTACTTTGGTCTGGTCTGACTCTTTCTCTTTTTTTCAAAATGATTTTCCACAGGTCTGTTTCACATCTGGTGAAGACACATGACAACTCTAATCTGGTCACTTTCAACCTCCTGCTGCCCCTGTTTGAATTTGATTGGTGTAATTAATGATAAACTGCTGCCAGTTTGACACAAATCTGACAAACTACAGATTGAAATATGAGCGCTTTGGCATGACAAAATTATAATTAATTAATATAATTCATTTAAAAGTTTTATAAGAGAGATAAGAGAACAATAACATAGCAGCAAACAACAATTTTCTATGTAAATATTTAGTGGAGAAATAGTGTCCTAAACAGAGAAAAAAATGTGCTAATCTGAGCTTCGTTGTTTTGGTGTCCAGGACAGCAGCGCGTGCATGTGTTTGTCAATGTTAGTGAATGTGATTCAGTCCTTGTTAAACTGTCCAACCCAGGAACTGCCCACATGTGAGATGGCACAGTGCGGAAAGCTTCTGACAAAGAAGAGACAAGATCAGAGCACAGGCGGACTGGCCATAGGGACTAATGCCTCAAATCCTGGTTGGTCGATGGAACAAAAACATCCATACAGTTTTTACTGGCTCCATCAGTGTCATTCGTGCAGCCTGTTTCAGCTGATAAGTCCAAGGCTGTATTTCTTTCCTAGTCCAACCGTGGAGCCAATATTGGTCCTGCTTTACCGAAACAGAGAAACCTTCCCTCAAGCAGGGTGACAATAAGACGGAGGTTAGATAGAGTCAAGCTGCTCAAACGCTTCAACCTGACTGGTTTTTCTACTCCTCCATGTTGGCTACATAACGCTAAGTGTCTGTTTCCATTAGTAATGGCTACATACATGTTATCATACACTGGCATGATAACAATAGATAACTTTCCCATATTAGGAAGATTTTCGGCAAATGTTGCTATCGCTATGGGTTAGCATTGCTGTCGAGTATAACCCAGAAATACATTAGAATGAACCAATAGTTGTAATTGGACTGTTTTTTTCTTGGCTCTCGTCTACACAAGGTAACTTTTTTCAGTTGTGCTTCTTATTGTGCGTTCAGTGGCTACTTTTGCCGGGCTACGAGACACCTTGCTGACTGAAAGATATTGTTGGTGGTGAGGGTGACGAAGAATTTGGTATGAGATGCTTGTGGCCTCGTGCAACATCTAGTGGCAATTCTTTACTGAACCTTTATGTTTTTAGCTCAATCGACACTCTGTTCATTTCTTTAGCTCGAACAAATCAGAGCTTGAAAATTGATCAGAGCATGCAGCAGTGGCAGCCTGTCAACATGTCTCATTATAGAGGAGTAGTGACAAAATCAAAGTTGTAAAGTTACCACTAATTCATACCTGACATCTCCTGATATACACACACTTTGTCACCACCACTATGTTTTATTTATTATGTTTTAAAGTGGCAATTATGTTTTAAAAAATCCTTTTATTGTCACTCCAACATGGTGTACTTCACTGACAACTGTGCTCCAAGCGTTCTGTGACAAGCTGCTATTAAAAGCCTTCAGCCTGACAGCAGTGTGCTAGCAGGTTTAGCCATGTGGCTGATTCACTAAAAACACACAAACCTTGTGTTCTCTGAATCTTCAGACAGGGTGACTCACTGAACAAAGCAATTTGATTCTGGTAGCAAACTAAGTTGATATTCTGAAACCCAGGAAATGGGCTCCTGAGAAACACATGCTGCTCTATGCCTGCTTTGGACGTTCTCCATCATGTTGTTGTTGATGTGGAAATATGCATCTGTGTTTCTCTCATTCATCCACCTCCCCCTTCCTTCTTCCTTGTATCCACTCCTTCCAGCTGTGCTAAATCTGACAAAACCTTCAGCCTGGCATTTGTAAAGCAGCCGTACCTTCTTGACGTAGCCCTGGATGAGCTCTGGGGTGGGCACCTGCTCGGCAGACAGACACTCTTCCAGCTGCAGTTTGTATGGTGGGCAGACCGGCTGGCTCCTCTCCACCCTGCAGGCACCACAGTGGGGGAGAGAAGACAATGAGTTTAAGCCTTTCAACCAGCCAGCCTGCTGGACAAACGCTTAGGATCCATGAGGGTACCCATGCATTCACACACTTACCAACACACATACACAAATGGCCTAAAATTATAGAATTACAATCATAAAACACTGACAAACAGCGTGCCATTCAGGCCCAGGCATCAAATCTATAATGAAAAAAAAAAAAACCCCCATCAACAAATTACACTGCATCCAGAAGCTTTGTTCATGTTATTGTTGCCCTGTGGGAGGCAGGAGGAAAAATACAATAAAACACTTAAGTTTGACAAAGATCCACATGGATGAGAGCAAGCACATGGGGAGCACGGAAAGCACAAAATTCAATGCAAATCTCGTCTTGCACACACATCGCTCCTCCCTTGGTCCTCCCCGTTGAGGCCATCAGTATTTTGAGCGGGGAGAATCTATTTATATGATGTTGTATTTTCCTATTCTGTCCTCTGGAGGAAATCCCAGGGCCACCCCTGAGGAGACTAATGCCCCAGCTTCCATCTCCCTGCTTCTCATCCTGTTGACAAGGCGAAGGAGCCCCACACACCCTTTTCCTCAGTGTGCACGCCACAGTAGGCACGTGTGTGTTTGTGTGCAAGGCTGTGTGAGTGTGTGTGTGCTCAGTGTGAGCTCTGACTTTACACAGACCCCTGATGTGAGAGAGGGTAAAAGATGCATGCGTGCATGCTGCTGTGTGTATTAAAGGCTGTTCTTACAGTTTCCCAGTTCACGAAAGACTCACCCTTGTACATCCATGTCCCTGCCTCTTTGCATGTGTGTTTGTATGTGTTCCTTATACATCACACAGTGATTTTTCAGTCACTGGATGTAGATTTATCAACTATGAACAACATTTGATAAATTGAAAATAAAACAGCTTAAAGTAGTAGTTTTGGGGGCACCCAACCAAGAAATTGTTCAGAGCATAACCACAAAATAAATTCCTTTTTTACATGAACATGTTGGTTTTTGCACAGATTAAACAGATATATAATGTGTTAATTAGTGAGCTTTAAAAGTGGTGGTAGTTGGATTTGTTTTTTGGTTTTTTTTCCGTGGCCAGACTTTGGCTTTTCTCTGTTTTTCCCATCTACCTGCTAAGCTAAGCTAACCAGCTGTAGGCTCGTATTATCATAATGAGCGGATATTATAGTCAGTCTTGTGATCTCACGCTCAGCAAGAAAGTGAATAATTGTGTCTCCAAACTAACTATATATTATTCCATTGCCGTCATGAAAACAAACTACATGAGTTATTCTTGTTAACATGAAAAATGCTAATTAAAGTGACACCAGTCATTTCAATCTGAACTAGGCAGTTGGTAATGGACAGATTTTAGAATGACAAGGTTCAAACTTTTAGTGTGTAGAATGAGTCAAACCACAAAAACCCTGGACCCTGCATTTCCCAAGATGCAACTCAATAGACTCTTTCATTAGGACCTTGCTGCCTGGTAAACACCCATCTTTCAAACTTTAAGCCTTTCGTTTGTCACACAGGCTTTCACTAAGAAAGTCTAGTCTCCAAACCCTGAAGTGCACCTTTAAAGTTTGCTGAAGCTGCTTGAGTTTGTAGGTATAAAAGACATTTTTACTGTATAATCACAAATGCCAAGAGCGAAGTAAGCTTCTTTAAGCTTCTGCTTTAAGCTTCTTCACCTGTTTTTCAAGTGTGCCTATATTTTCCTTTTACACCGTTCACTGTCTGAATGAATGTTACTAACCTGACTCCTCAGAGGTTTGGTGAAGTGAAAGCACTATTTTCTCCACATGAATCAGAATCACACAGTTAAAAAACATTGCATGATTTACTTGATACCCAGGACAAGTCTTTCAGTTAGTTTTCACATCAAAAGTAATGGCCCTGACACATGTCATTCCATTCACAGAAAAAAATAAAACCCACAGTCACCACATTTCTACTCCACTGTCACTGACACCCGCCGCTTTGCGTATATCTCTGTCTGCACACAGCGGAGCAGAAACTGGGCCGTCTGACTCGTTAAGCGCAAACCTCACACGCTCTGTGAAACACTCATTATGACGGGCTGAGAGCCTGTGCTCGTTTTTGGGAGCGTCATTTCCTTTATCGCATTATAAATGATTGTACTTGCACTTCCTTATGCAATACGCTTTGGTAATACAGCACTGAGAGGTCTGCAGGTGCTCCTGTGTGCTGCAAATTAAGCAGCAACTTTAGAGGATAATAAAATGAACAGCTTTTTTTTTTTTTTTTTTTTTTTTTTGAAATAGAAATTAAAACTCCAGTTCATCATTCAGAATCTACCAATATAATAAAAATGATTCAGTCCTTCTGAGAGATTCTTTTAAATCAAAAACTGGCACTTCAGCAGTATAATTTGATTTAATTTTGTGCTATCAAATATTTTGCACAGGGAAGGTGTCTCTTCTTTTCAGATGGTGAATAACTCATTGGCTTGGAGGGAGGCTGATGCAGGCAAAGCGTCAAAGAGGGATTGTATTAAGGGAGGAGAGAGCTGGTTGGGAACAACAATTCAAACAGAGCCTTCAGTCCTGGATGGAGGCCCTGGGTTAAAAATAGCAGCTACAACACCTGCAGTCCATCTTCTCTGTGTGAAACAGTGACTTTTCATGCAGTGTGCAGCACTGGCTGTCAACCTCCAAGGCCTCGTGTGGTTAGATGGGTGTCAAATGCCTGCCTGCCCGCCCGCCCACCTACCTGGAGTTCCCTCCTGGGTGAGTACACCTGCAAAACTCTCCCTCCTCTTGTCTACCCACAGATGGGTCACATGCTTTGTTTCAACGAAGAACATCTTGCGTTGGACTAATCTCTCCCCCTGGAGATGAACGTTCACATGGTAACTAATTGCGTATTACCTGTTAATGGCTTCCTTTGGGATTTGTTTTAGTGGCGTGGTGGCCACATCATTTGTAAATGTGATTCCAATAGCACTGTGTTCACTGAGGTATGAAAATAGATTGTGACGATATATTACTGTATATTCGGTGGACACCAAACAGCAATAAAGCTTGAAATGAATTTTTTTCCCCTTTCTCAATTTCATTTGTTAAAGAAATGTATTTATTCTAAACTGGTACCATTAAATGAGTTTCTATAGGTGGCACTCGTTTGCTCGGTCGCTCATACTAACTACCAGGGCTGTAGACGTGGCACTTGAGACAAAAACAGAATCTGGAGAGTTTTAAACAAAAAATTTGTGTTAAAACCCCAGAAAAATGAACAACATTGAGAGTCTATAGCCACGCAAGTGGCTCCATGATACTGTGCATAAGCACAGCGTGGTTTTAACTAAATGCTAATATCAAGATGCAGCTGTGGCTCAGCTGATGGAGCAGGTTGTCCACTGATTGAAACTTTGCCAATTTGATCCCCAGCTCCTCCTGTTTGTCTGCCAAAGTGTCCTTGGGCATAACACAGAACCCAAAGTTGCTTCAAATCAGTAAATGCAAATGTAATGTATTGAAAATGAGCATACCAACATGAGGATGTTTAGTCGTGTTATCATGCTATTTCCCAAAGGGGGATTTACTGATGAGCTGATGATGATGTATGTAAAAGTGTGTGGATTAAAAAAATCATTAAGATCAAGAAGATATTGAAATAATATCTCGTGGAGATGCGATGAAAGAGGCCAGACTGACTGACCAACATTAACATATAGAGAAACGTCACTCACGTGGCTGAAACAGGATTAACTGAAATTGTTCAAATGAAATTTTTCATTCAGTAAAATGTTTTAAATTGTTACTTAATGTCACTTGTTTCGGGGAATTGCTTGAGAGGAGGTCAATTGTACTTAGTGAAAATGATAAAAGCTTTTCTCTTATTCTCTACAGACAGAAACTCAGGGCTGAAACCGTTTTCACAATGTAGTCGGTGAACATCAGTGAAAATGTTAATTCACTCCTGTTCCTTTTGCATCAGAAACAAAGTCATGTCAGACCTCTCACCCACCTTCATCTTGCCCTTCTCATCTATTGCTATGACGACACAGTCAGGGAGCATCCAAACCCATGTTTAGCACTTTGTCACCGTGGAGCTTTAATGATATAGTACACCTCTTCTAATGTCACATTTTCACACATTCCTGAATAATTTCACCAGAGCGAATCCCCTCTAATGGTTTTTAGTCCGTACCGCTTTATTTTCCTCTTTCTCCATCTCCCTCTCTCACACTCTCTCCACCCTTCTCCTCCCTCTCAACCCATCTCTCTCTTTCAATCCCTCTCTTTCTCTGCCTGAGCACACGGGAGCTCCTTGCAATTACCCAATAATGATGAATATATCCCATCAGACATTGCTTGCTGAACTGTAACCCTATTCCTTCGCAACCAAATTGAACACTGAGAAATTTGACAGTTGACATTTTAAATTTTCAAATGGTCCAATCCATTCTGTCTGCATTGCAGTTTTTTTTTCTTTCTCCTTTGTGCTGCAGGTTGTAGCAGGGAGGCTGCAGCCATCACTGACAAATTGCCATATAAAGTTTTAACCCACTTAACCAGATCTGTCAGTCAGGTGACAGTGTCTTAACATTTGCGGATGACACTGCGCTGTATGTACACAACCTCTGTGTAGTTCCTGACTGTGAAACGGACTCCTGCAGCGTCACCCCCTCCATGTAAAGTGACTTGTTGGCTGAGCCTTTCACTAATGCTATATAGACGTGACAGGGATTGTGTCCACAGGCACTGTCTGCGTTAAATGAAGACTTTTTTCCAGAGGCTATACACCAGTCAGCTCCTCTTCCTTGACTTTGGTTTTGTTTTCTGTACAGCTGCGAAGAGCAGTTCTTTTTTGGAAAGACGGCTGAATGGCTGCTCGCTGTCATGTGTTCAATTCCATTCAGTGTAACCCCCCACCCCACCCCAACCCTCTCCTCATCGTCTTCTCCTTTTGATTCCTGGGTCTGACAGCAAAAGGGAGCAGGAGAGGGGATGCTCTGCTTTTTGGTTTGTCTTATTCCTCTTCCCTCATTTTTCTCTGGGGGAGATTTGGATTCCCCTGGGCTGGAGCTGATGTGAGCAGCTGTCTCCACGGTGACAGACGCTGGAGATAAAGCCTGGGCCTCGCTTTCGGCCAGGGCCATCAAAGGATGGTAGACTCCTCTGCCCTTTTCACTCAATATCTCTCCCCCTCTCTCCTTTTTATACACCATTCAGGCTCCTCCTGTCTTCCAAGCTCTCTCCTCTCAGCTGTGATTTTCTTTTCCATCTCTCTCCCCCCTCATGGTGTCTTTTTCTCTGGCGCAAGGCAAGTATGTCTTTAAAAAAAAAAAAAATTATAAAATAAGAGCGAGACACAGCCCGTTCAGCTGTAGCCTTTTCAATATGGAATCAATGTTTTTGTTGTCCGGTTTTGCAGCAGTGAATAGCTGAAGAGTGTTTGTATTGTTTGCACGGATGTGTTTAAAGGGAATCTGAGGTGTTCTGCACAACAGCATGGGAGGTGATTACTAATGGACACAATCTGTAGAAGGTGAGAGCAGATAAGGTGCCCTGCATTTTAACCATATGACCTTCTAAAATTGGGCTGGCTGCCTTGTTTTCACCCCACAATAGGTGCGATGCAGTCAACTATTTTTATGTGCATTTACAATAAAGCTGCAAAGTCAGGAGCTATTTTAGCCAACCAGAGTTAAAAAAAAGTAAAAGTCATGTTCATTTTCTGCAGAGACAATAGCAAGTGAGTAGGTGAACATGAAACCTCCTGGTATGAATAATCATGAACTTTGGAAGATGACATTGTGGTACCTGCTCGTTCATATTCTAAATGCCTATTCTCCATCACAAGGCCTAAAATTGTTATTGGTGCTTGATTAATTATTTAATGTTGTTATGTCCTCAAACACATTTCACATACAAGCAGAAGATTTTTATTTTGCTGAAGATGTGGTTATTCACTCAGACTTGCCCATCAAAGACAGCTTGGGTGTTTTGTTTAAACCATAGACTTTATATAAAGATGGACGTAGCCTCCTCAACATCATCCCCAGGCTTTGGAGGACTGATTTTGAAGCTCAGAGTGGGCTGGGCTAATCAAAACTGGGCAAAGAGGTGGGGTGCATGGAGATGAGACATACAATCATCAACCTGTTAAAGCGCCATGCCATCAATAATGCATAAGTTGAAGCATTCATAAAATCTAAATGGGTGAACTACATTAAAAAATTCATCTCCTGTACATTTGTCATTAAGGTGGAAATGACCTATAGAGACCAGAATAGTTTGTTGTACCAAGCTGTAAACATTTTAACATGGAAGTCAATGGGGACTCACTCACTTTTGGAGTCAGGCTCAAGTAGGCATTTGAAGAAATATAGCTCTTTCATGTTGGGTTCATTTTACACTTTACATTTTTACTGTCCAGACAAAAAATATTTCAGATAAGAGTACCTGGACATGAGGAGTAAAAAAAAAAAAAAAAAAAAAATATATATATATATAT
>CM076653.1:8731570-8759063 GCA_038496675.1 Rachycentron canadum
TTTTTTTTTTTTTTTCTCCCTTCCTGAGTCTTCAGTTTCTTACTGCAACTGTCAGGTGATTGGCAGTAAGCGGGGAATATCGTAACGCCTTGTGCTACTCAACCCTGACAGAATTACAGTAAATAATGATAAAACAGAAAGTTTGACAAACCCAAATTAACTTGTCATGTTTTCGGTGATGAATTATCTCATATTGTAAGACAAGTAAAGCAGTGGACAGTTTCTTTTGAAGGGAAGAAAACAGGGTCTGATATCTCCAGCAAAACACCAGCAAGGATAAGGGAAAAGACAGACGCATGTTTGGCAGTTGGGACTAACCTGAAAACCATTTTTCCTCAGGATATAATTGCAGCACTGACATGAGAATTTAAATTATCATCAGCATACATTTGCACAAACCAATTAATTGCTTCCTGTCTAATTTATTACTTTTTGACTTTTTTTTAATTTCATTTTACTGCTTGTATCTTTTGTTATGTTTTTGTTTACTGCCTGCTTTGCTTGTATTGTAGTTATCTTCTTTTACTTTGAAACCCTCCATTATCCCTCACAACTCTCCCACGAGCATCCAGGAAGTTTCATCATTATATTTCATCTTAAATTCATCTAAATTCCCTGTGGTCATCTTCTGTCTCCCTTCTGAATCACGGCCCTGATCCTCCTTTCATTTTCTTTCTGAGAACATCAACAACGATAACAACAACAAAACCCTTCCACAGCAAGTCTTTCTTTAGTTCTTATTTTATGTGTTTTTTTTCTGACATGATTCTTCTTTGGTTGCAGCACAACTGTCAGGGCACAGCAGCTCTGATTATTACACTCCTTACTCTTGGTTGCTTGTAATATTGGGTATTGGTTTTTTGTTATTGTGCTGTCGCTGTGGGTGAGAACATTAGCTAAATGACTGAAATGTCAATGTAGATTAAAAGCAGCAGTGCTGTGTTTAGGCACAGCTTTAAAGAAATTGCACCAACGGTTTGTCAGCATTCAGAAATGGGTTTTAAGGTGTTGGGAAATCATGAAAAATGTCTCACACACATTCATATAAAGCCACATATTATAAGCGCAAAGACTAATTCAAACAGAGCATAGTTCAAAAATGAAGCTCTTGAAAATAAGAGGTGAAAGTGTTGAGTCTTTTTGGCAACAGGCAACACACACATGTTCAGTAAACACACACATCCTTGCCCTGCAGTCAGGGAGCAGCGCTTTAGTAAACAGACCTGGATACTCGCTGGGCTTCAGAGCCAGACAGAGCATCCACTGGGGCTTCAGTTCCTCCACTCTGCCTGTCTGCAATGTCACTGTTACCATAAGTAAAACAAAATAAAAAAAAAAAAAGTAATTCAGTCTTTTTGATTGTTATGTTTTACTTGAGCTGACTTAACAGTATGTGGCAGCCCAGGGTATAAGCAGATCAGGTTTCCTGACTCCTGGGTCAATCAAACACGTCCTGAACTTTCTCAAAAGCCACAGCAGGTTTTCTGCTTAAATCCAAACAAAGTGATTTTCAGAAAAAATTGGGACCAGGCAAATAGCAACCTCCACCCTCCACTGTCCATCACCGCTGATCCATGCCCTTCAACCACCCTTGGAGCCGCTCCCTGGCGTCATGCCCTCACTGACACACCCACCCCCACAGTTCCCAGGACAGGGAGGATCGGGCATAAGGGCTAGAGGGCTGGAGGGCTGGAGGGCAGATGTAGGGGGCGGCAGTGACTTTGGGCCATACAGACGGTTTTGGCCGGTGCATTGAAAGGGCTGGAGATGGAGGATTGAGACTATTGCTGACTCACATCCAATGCAGCTGCCCACACGACAGCTTGCTGAGCCACAAGCAGATGTTGTGATGCTCTGAAGCCACACGGAAAGGTTGAATGACTGATATGAAATGTTACACAACATTTTATGTGGAAATTCTTCTGCTTGCATGTATCCTACATAAAACAATTCAAATATAATGCAAGAGCTGTAAACGTGTAATTAATACATAAACCCTAATGTCACTTAACAACTAGCCAGTATATCATTTTCATAACATTCAACACATGAAGATAAGAGCAAGAGCTGATTTCGACCAAATGTTTTTTTCTGCATAATGACACCAATTAAGGTGCATTAGTGATCTCAGCATGTTTTCTTAAGTGACTATAATGGCTTCCTCATTTTATGATAACAGAGGTCTTATTCCCAGGGGTGTAGCTAAGGTGTCTGAGGCCCCTAAAAGATGATTACCTCAGGGGCCAGGGCCTTGCCATTGTTTAGTAGAATGCATTTCTTTTAATAATAGACATCTTTCTTTAATTATTGAAGCCTTTTGCCGCACTAATGATAGTGAGTGTTCTCAAAAAGACCTTTGTGTTAACTTGTAAGTAATGTATATGTTCATTCAGGATTTTTTTTACTTTTAATTTGTTGAAATGTGTGTGGATTTTCTAATTGATAATCTACTTTACTCTATTTTGGGTACAATGGTGCTTAAAATGTGGGTGAAAATAAAACAAGTCTTTTTTTAAAACATGGAATTAGTTAACATTCAGTTAAACTCTTAAAGTCTTTGGTTAAATGCGTCAGTACTTCAAAAGTCAAAAAATCGCTGTGGTCTGGCTCTTACCCGTCGTTGAGTCGGACCAGTATGGCTCGGTAGAGCTGGTGCTGGGGGCTGTTGGACTCTGGACCACAGGGGTGGATAAACGGGTGAACGGCTGCCAGAACGAAGCCCTGCTGGTAAAGCTCCTGCAGCTGACCTGGCAGCTCCCGCACCGACGAGAGACGCAGAGTGGACGTCCCACCTGAGAAATGCCAAAGAGGGAGACGAAACAAAGATTTTTTTCATATCTTGTGGGGTTTATGCAGACACATTTTTGCTGCTCGGGGCTCATTGATGTGATGATGTGTTGAACTTTCTGGAAATGGCTCTGATGAAAGTTTAGAGTCTCATTCTCTTGTCAAACAGATCAAGAAGAACAGCTCCTTTGGTTTTCTCTGTTTTGTAATATGCGTTTTCTGTATTCCTCCTCTGTTAGTTATGGTGGTGTAAGCTTTTCAGTTCGATAATGCACTTACACTTCTGTTTATTCTAAACAAATCACTGCTGAGACTCCAACGCTGTAACTCCTGTTTATAACAACATTTTTCTCATGGAAAAATAAACTAAATTGGTGTTAAGAGCAAAAAAGCTCACTTGCCAATGGTGAGTAATTCAGCCTCATGACCTTTTTCCCGACCCTCTGCATTTCCGTGGACCAGCCCAGACCTTTGCACCTCACTGCACGCCTGACCCTCATTGCCCTGTTGGCTTATATTAAAGTCCCTTTAATTCTATCTATTCAGCCACTGCCTGTATTTAGACTCCTTTCCCCTGTTGCACCTGGAATATGACATTTCTGAAAAATATAAAAAAAAAATGTTAATATGAATAACTCAACACAGATTTAAATATCCCAGTCTTTACTTCAGAGTAGCAAGAAATATCCAGTGTACATGTTTTCAACTAATTCTTAAGTAAAGTGACAAAAGGAAACCACATGAGAAATATTTTCCACTGCAGGTTTTAGTCTCTGCGCTATTTCTGTCACAGATGACGCAAATTACAGTCCTTGTTCACAGCAATTACCCTCTTTTTGATTTCCTCTGTTAAATTCATGTATGAGGTTGATTGATGATTATTGCAGGAAGGTTCTGGTACAGCTAGACCTTGCCAACTTCACATATTTTTAATCATAAAGCACAATAGAGATGAAGAGGCACCAAACTGGTAGACAAAGAAAATTGCTGAGGGGAAAGAAAAAATGTCATGTGAAGATTTGCAATTCAGATACCAACACTGATTTTAGAGTCATTCCCAGTTTGTTTTGGCAATTAGAATCACGCTTTTCGCTCCATCCCCTCAATCTGGGAGTTAATAAGAGTGGATCAAAATCCAATCACAGTTGATTGCTTAGGCTCTGTATCACAGCAGCTTTCTATATTCTGACACTTACTTTCATTGCCTCTCATCTCAACTCCACTGTCCAAGTAGAGCGGACAAGGGCCTGACATTAATGAGCTGCAATCAGTGAGTGGCCAACTGTTTAAAAAAAGAAAGTTAGGGATGGACTTAGTGTGCAAAGCTCTTTCTCCACATTATTTTTTTCCCAGCCTCCCTCCTGAGGGGATGAAGCCTGCAGCAGAGTGCTGACAGCCTCATTCAGGGAGCAACCAGCTGTGCTACAACAAGCCACACGCAGCTTCTGTCAGGCAACATCAGCCAATCAGGACGTTTGATAATGAGCGCAGGGGAGGAGAGTGGTTCAGGTTCAGGAATGGGAGCAATTAGATTAGAAAATAGAGAGTTCTATAGGAGGGGGAAGAGGAGGATGGATAGGAATGACGGTGGAAGAAAGAAAAAAGTAGTCAAAGCAGGGAAAGTTGGAGAGACTACGATCGGGAATGGCACTTGGCCCTAGATGTATGACGGCTGGGATCCCAGCAGCACACTGTATGAGGCGACATTTACTGCAGGCCAAACAGCTGGGGCGCGTGGGAGAGCGCCAAGACAAAGAGCTGGATGCAGAACGAGAGACCGGGGGAAAAGAGAGGAAGGCGGGAGGGAGGGGAGAGTGGGAGAAGAGGTCTGGTTGTCTGTGCGAGCTGTCACAAGACGTGGGAAATGTGGCTATGGCTAATTAGAGTCAATGAGACTATACACAGCGAAAGGTCCTGATCCATGGGAAAAGTCAAAGTATAGAAGTTCAATGGGAGGTCAGACAGAGGGCGAGCGAGGGCAGAGATGACTGGTGAGCATGCCACTGTTTTGTGTGTGGCTGTGTGTGTGTGTGTGTGTGTGTGTGTGTGTGTGTGTGTGTGTGTGTGTGTGTGTGTGTGTGTGTGTGTGTGTGTGTGTGCATGGTCTAAGGTAACTTTGGGAATGGCTGTATACTCCATAATATGGCTGAAAAAGTTGTATTTAGACAGATTTAATTCAAATTATGTGCCATATGTGCATCTGCAAAAGCCTACCTGGTTTACTCCAGCCTCTTATTGGCAAAGTTACTATCACTGCATAAATACACATCATTTAAAGTTGCATGAGATGTTTTATTTTTTTTTCCCCCATGGTGCAACATGTGAGTGTCAGGAGCCAAATTCCAGGCGGTCAAATATACCGAGCGTTGTTGCTTGTACCATGATAAACTCTTGCTAATGTCTCTGTGCTCACAAAGCTGCTCTGCACTACATCTGTGATTTATTGCACGTGGCCGCCACAACAAACAAAGCCTTTTAGACAACAAGCTCCTGTGATAATAGCATGTGGATCCGTTGTTCACAATACATTAGTGCGTGATTTACTGTTGCCATTGTCTGTGTTTTACCTGCTGCTCTATGGTCTGTTGTTGATTGATCTGTGTGTCTTTCCATCCACGGTGGCATCTCAGACTTTGTATTGCATCTTTACATTTCATACATTATTCATATATTTAAACAATCAAGGGAGAGGAAGCCATAAAAGCAGTTTATTGCGTTTGTACTCGCTATAACTGTGGACATGACAAATACAATATCAACAGGAAATTGTTGCCTTGAACATGCACTTACAAAGCTAATAGAGACAACAAGTTGATTTGTCCGAGATGCATCCCTAGATTTGACCCAACAGACATATGTATAAAGTCAATCCAAACAAGGAAGTGGACACAAACAGATGCAAGTTGGCTCTAATGCATCCACAGGAGTTAAAAAAGGTTTCAGCTCCATGGGAAACATTTCACTTATATCTGAGCTTAATGGCGTTGCTCCATGAACATAAGATAAGAAGAAAAGGAGGTGTACGTGTGTAGTACAACTAGCATCTGTATCATCTCTACATAGGAAACACAATATTTCTATGAACAATTGA
Source organism: Rachycentron canadum (assembly GCA_038496675.1). Classification (NCBI taxonomy): domain Eukaryota; kingdom Metazoa; phylum Chordata; class Actinopteri; order Carangiformes; family Rachycentridae; genus Rachycentron; species Rachycentron canadum. The sequence continues at coordinate 8,737,449 of CM076653.1, forward strand.
TGTGAAAATACATCAAATACATCAGATACATCAAATAGCTGTTGATGCCTTTTCTATTTTTCTATTTAGATCTTTTCCTTTAATTGTTTTTGAGCTGTTGAAAGAGGCAACGATAACTTGTGTCTTTTCAATATCTGTAACTGATCATAATTGTAATTGTGGTGTTAAACTGTTTTGCGTGGACGCTGCCTCTCCCTACAGTTTTCACCCTGCTCTTCCTCTGCCTGACAAATTCAGCTGAAGCTCACATCCTCGACATTGTTCAATCATTTGCCGCGGGTTGTGACACACTTGTATGGCATGCTTTCAGCGGGCTACACAACATCATCAGGACTGCAAGAGAGGAGAATGGGATTTCTAGAACGAGCCGACTAGCGCCAATCAGGAAGCAGCTCCTGAGATGTAGATAGAGAGCTGATTCAGTTCGGATCCCAACTCTTCCTTCCAGGCACAAATCCAGAGGTTCATTGTGAAACCACCAAAGAGGCAGAAGAAGAAGTGGGGAAAAAATGCTGTCCCCTCAGGGAACTTGAGTGCTTTGGCTAAAAATACTCCAAATTTCTCAATCACACTCTGTCCTACTGCGCCACAATGCAGGAGCTTTAGAAGTTAAAAGGCGTGGAGGAATTAACACAAAGAAATAGGTCGCCATCGCAAATTGTCGAAATGTATTCGCCAAACCCCCACGCCCCACCCCACCCCATCACCACCTCCTCCCTCTGCTCCTCCTCCTCCCTCCCTCCTTCCTCTACCGGTGACTGCCCTTCAGAAGTAGAATTAATCCTTCTGTGATCTGTGATTTTGTTTTTTTTTCTTTCTTTCCTCCCCTATTAATTTCAGTGCAACACAAACCCTGTCCTGTTCCTCACAGGGATGCTGTTGCGTGTGCATGCGGTTCACAAGGCGGCAGATATTAAGTGGAAAATGAAACCGTCTTTGCTTGCTCTCTCATCCCCTTAGTTGAGATGAGTAAATAAGGAATGGTTTCAATTAGGCATTGGGAACACAGCCGCTGGCGACTTAAGTTGGCTTTAATCGCTGTGTGAACTGCTAATAATCTCAACCAAGGGCCTTTAAATACACAGGCTCTACATTTATTTATCAGACCAAAATTTATTTATCATGCTGCCCCCTGAGCAAAGAGTCGCCCAATGCTAGGTTTTTTTTTTTTCAATCTCTTGTTGTTGTAAAGATGTTTACTCTGCCCTAAAATCGTGTTATCCAAGGAGAATCGCTTTGTTTGCACAGATGAGACCAAATTAGCTGCCGTATAACTGCTGTATGCAAGTGTCAGTGTCGATGTTTCGTACTGCACATATTCAGGCCTTTGAAGGAGCCTGTTGTCGATCAGACAGGCAATCTGGGAAACCTTACATGGCAAACTGGCAGCCAATTACTTCACTTTGTCTTTTTGTTTACCCTGGAAGAAAATTCTCGCACATATCAACAGAGGAGCCCTAAACTCACAGGAACAAATCGCTTCGTGACAAATAATGAGAGAAAAGGGGGCTTCTAGCTGACAACCAACAAATTGGTTTTCTGGAAAATTGTGTTAGCGCGGAGCCATCAAAGAGACACCGACATTAAACACAGAGGAGGAAAAAAGCAGGGGCAATATATTTATGAATGTTTGAAGAGGGACTGATAGCTGAGCCTTCACGCTAATGGAAAGATGCTTGATCAGTTGCTCTCTGGTTGTGGTGGATGACAGGTTATGGGTCAGAATAAAGTTGGTGCTGTATGAATATCAAGAGTTGTTCACAGATTTACAGTGCTCGCATGAGGGGCTACAGGTAATAGTGACGTTTAAAGTTCCTCTCCAGACATCTTTTAAACTCATAATTACTTTTTTTTTTTTTTTTTTGTTCGTATAACAAGGTTTTCCCTCATAATAAGTGGGGGCTGGGGATTAAAACTGGGGTTGGAGGCATATCTATGCTTCCTCATTAAGATTTCTGGATCAGGCCTTGTGCCCTGCCCACCTACGCCACTTGCAATAGGACAACAGGTGAAAGTACAGAGAGCTGATGGTCAGAGGAGGAAACACCGGAGAGACTGACAGAGTCAGCGATGTGATGATGCAGCTCCTACAGATGACTGGATCCTCTGTTCATATCGTTCCTCATCAATACATCAGCACTGTGTTTCTTCATGGATTCATTTCTTTAATCAACACTCAGGTTTAAATTTCATTCTTGACCTTGAAACAACAAGTGAGAAAAACCACCGCAGAGTGCATTTGGTCCCTGTTCTGGAGCTTTTGATCATATCACATGGTCTTCATCAGCAGATGATGATGTTTCCAAGCTCAAAGGTGAACATTAAACCTCAGCTTTTGAGCCAGCATGGATGAGAAGTCCTTGAAGTACTCAAGGGGAAAAAAAATGGAAATTTGAACATCTACAATTCCAACAACTTGGTGAACTCCATCTGGTCACGAGGATCATGAAATATGGTTGAAAGCTCCACAACACGCCTCTTCTTAATAACTCTCACATCAAGCGCTTAACCTCACTTGTTTGAATGAGGGGTAATAAAGAGACTTTGCAGAAGAATAAAGTTGATTTTATAAAATAAAAACAATATAGTCCTCAAATACTACAGGGAACCAGTTTAGCGGTGTGGACAGGTTGTTGTTGTGTGAGTTTCAGGAGGGAGATGAAGAGGAGAAAGCGTGTGAATGAATCTGTCTCTACATTCAGTTCAGAGTGAATATGTAAACACACAGTTTTAATATGCATGCATGAGAGAGTTCATCTCAGGAGCAGAATAAATAATAAACACCCGTTCCATTAATTCCTGTAATGCTGACCCTCCACACATGGCCAAACATATTTAACTGACTCATCATTTGGAATTAGCAGTGGCCCTCATTTCACGTGTCTCATTTCTGGACGAAATCCAGATATGATTTTATAGACATATATTTACACTAACAAATGCGATTGCATCTGTCTCTGTTTTCCTGCCCTGCAAATAGTTAGATCCTAACACAGTCCTGGTCCAGGTGGTGGGAGTACAACTAAAGCAGTTCACCAGGAGGAGTAGGCGAAGAAAAGGAAAAAGGGAGGAAAAGGAGAAGAATAAGGAGGGGAATAAGTGCAGAAAAAAGAAGGAGGACCAGAAGAACAACAGGGAGAAGGGGATAAAGTGGAGCAACACACAAAGAAAATGAAGAGTAAGCAGGAGGCCTAATAATATGTGAAGACTGTGCTAATGTAACAGCAACTGACACAAACACTGATAACTCACCATGGATGAGACCTGAGTTATTCAGATTGTAATAAACACTACATATAATAGCATCTTGGACCATTTCTGTGACCACAACATCTGAAACTCACTTACATGAAAAATAATTTCAGTGTGTGGATTATTGTACTACGATCATCACCTGCCGTTACCACAGATGCAAGACCCAGGCAGTGGCCACCATGACACGTCAGATCAAACATCTGGCTAGTGTGCATCTGAAAACTCCTTAAAATTGGATAGCAATGCATCTTTAAAACCAAAGCAACAGGAGTTCACTGCTCTGCACTGGCGTGGACATGTCGGTCCAGTACTGGACGGTAAAACACTGTAAAACTGTTTATCACAGCAGTTGTTTTACATTTTGTGGTGACAATCGAGAGATAAATGGTGGAAATAAGGCATTTACATATATTTAATTGCACTAGACAACATTATGTTATGGCCCAGCAAAGCTGTCACTTCACTCAATCTGTCTAAGACAGGTGTTAATTAGTTTACCCACACACGATGCAAATCTGTGTGTAGCCAGTGGTGTTATTGACAGGTCATCACACTGAAAGTGCCTACTTCTACAGACCACTCACTGACACTGTTGCCCCTGGGAGGAGCATGGTGTATGTGACTTAGAGCTGGATTCACATTCATGCTTAGCTACAAGCACCTCCTGTCATCCAAAGTGTGAGCTTTTCTCTAATACTCCTTGGCTGTAGTTACACATAATGGTCTGCCCAAGATGTATGACGTGAATACAGGCGAGATAAAAGCTTTGCAACTGTAAAACTGCCAAGTTGAATCCTTCAAAAACTCTCGGAAAAAGACATTGGAAACATTTTTTTATCGTCTCAAAAGTAGAGATACCCTTGAGCAGGGCATTTAAACAGGGCAAGAGTAGTCTTTGTACTGAATATGCTGCACAGTGGGACGCCATGTATGCTTACTCAACTTCCTGTAGATAATTCTCCATTTCCATGAATAATAGACGATAAAAAGATCCCTCAACTTTGAATTGAAATCCTGCCTCTGACACTGGCTCACTTCCCCTTTTAAATCCATCTGCCATGTAAGCACCTCTGAGCTGCAGCCTGCTGCATTTCCATCACTCAACACATTTAAAAATAAATGAGTAAATATGAAATTAATAAGCTGAAAGATTGAAGCACTGAGGCTCTGCACACACGCGCCATGCACCACCTCTGGGAGAAAACGGTTCGACATTCATGGGGTTGAAAATAGCCAGGCGCATATATATATATATATATATATATATATTTATATATATATATCCACCCACTGCAACTGAAATTTTTGATCCTGCTGCTCTGAACCGCTGTGTCCCTCATTCGCTGATATTACCTCGTCTAATCATGATTAGAGAATTGTTTGTTTCTGCTAATAGTAATGGCTGAATTAGCAGATGATGTGTTCATACTGGTGCACGGCATCATAAAGGAAAATGCTGCTGTGTCAATGGGGACGGGAGGAATTTGTTTCCGGTGCTGACAAAGCAAAACCTTCAGTACTGAACAACACGGGAATGTTGCTACTGGCTCTGTTTAGTACTATATTAATGGATCACATAACCACTTGTATTTGAAAGCCGTAGCTTGGTCTGCACGTCTTGTTTTAGTGTCTTTCAGCTGATTGTTTTACTTTTCTGGCTCACAACTTGCAGTTCAGCCTTTTCAGCTACATACAGTCACCAGGGAAAAGCTCTTAAAATACAGCTCATTATCTGTTAAGCACCAAATTTATATTGCACTTTTCCAAACATATAATTTGCACCGGGGGCAATTTGGGTTTTAGTATCTCTCCCAAGGACACTTTGAAATGCTAACTGGATGAGCTGTGAATCAAACCTCCTCCTGACAACCGAGTCAACATGGTGGAGCGATTAGTAGCTAAGTTGCCAGATAATTCCCTCAGGAGTTGGTGGAGACCAAACCAGAGCGAAAAGGCTGGATTTAAATTCACAATTAGGACAGGAAAAAGACTCAAAATGAATCACAGTGTTGCTCCATTTATATAAGATGGCAACTGTTTGCTGACAAGGTGAGCATATGTCAGTATTGTTAAAGTTAGCTACTTACTAATCAAAAACAATGAGCTAAATGACTCTAAAATGCTCATTATGGAGGTGAGAGATAATTCTCTCTGCTTTCATCATGTTACATGTAATATAACATAACATCAACGGGCATCATGTGACCTGTGTGCTTGCACAAGTAAAGGTATATCTTCATGCATATGTTATTATAACCCAAGACACAAACAATACAGGGGCTGGCTCATGAAAACACCAAAGACCCACTAGGAGTCAATAATGGTACTGGCTATTTATAATTTTAATCCCCCTTCAACTGTTTCCTTTTCCGAAGCAGCCTTTCTGTAATGATGTATATTTCGTCAGCAGAATTAAAAATAAAGTCCAACAAGATTCAACCAGTTCACCTTCATAAATTCTTGATAAAAGCAATACAACAAGAATATAGTGTAATTGGCCTTTTGGAACTGAAAGCACCACCCCACCATTCTCTCTGTGAAGTAGTCATATCGTTATTCAGTGTCCAATTAAAATGGCCTTAGTCTCCTCAGGAGCTCTCCACTCCTGTGAGGACCACCTGCAGAACCCTCGCTCAGTCTCAGCAGCCTGCCTTGAGTCATTAGCCTTCATACAAGCTCAAAATGGAAATGCCAGTAACTTCTCTGTTCTACCCGCCGCCACCGCCTTTATTTTTTCTCTCCCTCAGCTCCGATTTCTCTCACCCCTTTGCCACAGGAGGGGGAAGTTTCTCTGCTTGGCTCCTCTGCCCACTTAGCCTATTTTTTTTTGCCTTTGCCCTCTGCGGGGAATCTGCCCCTGTCTTCAGCACTCCTCCACTGCTTTCGGCTGCTGCCCCCCACCCCCACCCGCCCCGAAAAACCCTTCCCTCCATTCCCTGCACTGTATCTTGAGGAGTGCAAAATCTTTGAAGGGTCTCTTCTGCTCTTAACCTCTTTCTCTGCCTCTGCCTCTTCTGAGAGTCTATTTTCTGTATTTTTCTCTCATCTGTTCTCCTAGGTGTCAAGACAGCAGGCCAAGGTATCAGCAGTGAGATGGTGAAATGAAAACACTGAGTGAGCAAAGACCTAATTTATTGTATATTTGAGGCTTGATCTTGTTGAAGATATTAGACAATAGTGGTGTCTCTTGAGCCATAGAGCAATCATTCATTTTTCAAAAAAAAAAAAAAAAATCCCCAGCTGAGCCTAACACACAGCGGTCTCACATGTTCACCATCTTAGTTTAGCGTGTTCGCACGCTAACTTTTACTATATTGAGGCCATTAATTTTTCAGACAAAGTGAAATTTTGATCTCCAGAAGGAAAAGTGCAAAGGCACTAAAATGTAAGCACCCCTACAATGTAGAAATCTTTGTTTAGCAGCCAGTTAGTAACCATTAGGAAAAAAACATTTGGGAAGTAGCACTAAGCTAAACTAAAATAACACAAACTAAAATATCAATGCACTGTTTAATGATATTAAAAGGGAAAATGATTGATGGTAGTAAATTCATAACATAATCTGTGATATGAATGTGATGACCAAAACAAGTTAGCTATAACCGAGCTATAACCATCCAATAAGCTCAGAAAATCGTATCAGTTTACAGACTTTAAAGGTGCTAAATGGAAGTTTTTGCTATTGCTACATACCCAACCTTAGCATCACCAGCTCTACCAGTATGTACCCAAAAAGAAAAGTATGTACCAGAAAAGTTGTGAGCCCAGCATTAAACTTTATTCCTTAACTCGCTGCCTCCAGCAGTGGAAAGCAACACTAATGTTAACCCTTGTTTTGCATCTATTTCTATCAGCTCTTCTACGGAAGTTAGCAGCATGCTAGCATTCAGTCTTTAGTTTAGTAGGAGAGGATGAAGGAAGTAGTGCGACTAAAGGGGGAATAATTACCTCTTGTAAATGCAACAATGGCTGACATCCTTGGCAATAAACAACCAACACCTGCTCCCACCATGATACCACATTCAGTGGCAGAGATCATTTAAATATAGTACCTTTAAGACCTAGAAAACACTCAAACCAAACTCCTATACAATGTTACATTTTAGATCATGATATGATTTATCACCTGTACTACTATACCTAAAATAAGATTACTTAACTTTTTCTTTACATGTTCAATATTTTTACCAAATGTGTCTTGCAGGATAAAATTTCAGCTTCAGAAGTGTTGATTGAAGCTAGAGGTGTTTGAAGATTAGATAACTGTATGGTGACAATAAAAGAAGAAAAATACACAATCCTATAGCATCAATGATACATGTGGTAAAGACTTGTTACACTTAATGGTTTAAGGCTACAAAGGTGAGTTAACTCTACATTACTCTGTAGTTAGACACAGAGTTTAGGTTGCTTTACTGTGCATTATCTCCCTGCAGGATGTGAACAGTATCGACCCGTCTGTCTTTTCACCTCTGTGTGAGAAGCAGTCGGGGAACCTACTGTGTGAACCAATCTATGTGTGTCTGTCTATCTTGCACTCGCTCTCTCACTCTCTGTCTCTTTCTCTGAGGTCCAGGATGGCGTCATTAGCAGTCGGGGCTCAGAGTGCAGCTCGGTGGAGCCCTGGGGCCAAAGCTTTGTGCCTTAATTACCCACCTAATGAGTCAGTGGGAAAGTCAGTGGGCCTGCTGGTGCCTTCCTCTCCCTCTCTCTCTTTTGCTCACACACACACACACACACACACACACACACACACACACACACACACACACACACACACACACACACACACACACTCTCACTCTCACACACACACACAGGACATGTGTACCGTATTCACTGACTTATATGCTTAATCACTCATTCACTCAATGGCACACATACATGCACTTTCACACATTTCCACTTGCTTTACCCATCTAATGACTGCAGTTGTAGTCACTCACTCGCTCACTTGCTCACTCACTGATTTCCACACAAATATATTTAATCTCTCAATCAGTTGCTTGTTTGGTCCCTCAGACCACAGCCAAACAGACCAGGTTCAGTCTGACTCTGTTCACACTTTCAGATGTGAGAACAATATATCTACACTTTCATTTTCATTCACACTGAAACTCTGCATCCTTTTGTTTTTCATCCTCTTTCATTTGAGAAATTATAAAACTTTGCATCACAGCCAACATATGGTACAGAACTGAACCCAGATGAGTCTCTGATGAAAAAAACCTCTCTTGTATCCCCTCATGCTTTCTGTGACCACTTAAACTTTTCATATAACCAGTTCACATTGTAGTTGTTCTCATGTACATATGTTTCTGTTGTCAGTGGGGGAAAAAAAGCACAAAAAACTCAGCTCATTGATGCTTCCTGTCCACCAGGGAAACAGTAACTCCTGCTGCTGTCACTGTTATAGTTGGGTCCAAAAGTCTGAAAACCACTTGTGGACCCTTCTGTACGTCAAAGAAATCACTATTTTATGGTCATAGATTAGTCAAAAATAACCATAAACAGAGGTGGACAACAACTCCAGTATCAAGTGACACTATATTGGCATTTACAATTAACCAAAAATCTCTTAGACAGTTCTGTCACATAGCCTCTGACTGCTTTCTCTGAAAATGAGATGCACCACTGTATATTTGAGTGCAGTTGTTGAATTGAAATTACATTATATTATAGAGCAAGATTTCTGGCACATGCACGCACGCACACAAACACACACACACACACACACACACATCGTAGACACACACTCTTCCTGTGCCTTCACACCTCATGCGCTCTCTTGCCTCACATTCTCACAGTAACACTCAGACTGATGGGATCACACCTGCATGTAGAGCAGAACAGTCTGCTCCTGTTCACTTCCCAGATGCTGCAAGCGGACATGATGACACTTGCTGTGCCATTAATGTAGGACTGAACTGCTGTCAGGGCTCGAATCCCACTGCGATGGAGTGCTTTATCAAACCAGTTCAACCGTGAATGTTAAACAGAAAACAAACAAAACTGATTCGTGTTTTCAGAGTAGCATTGTTTTTCCTTTCAGTCAGGAGATGGACACCGAAAGAAGAGTTTAGCAGCTTGTATATTTTTTGGAATAAATGCCATTAATTTCTACTGTACATTTCGAAGAGTTATGCTAAGACAAAAACTCAACTTTACTAGTGTAAAGAGTTTTTTCCCATAAATCCTTACTGCTGCAGATGCTGACATCTCAGACAGTTGTACCGCCAGCTTAAGAAATCTTGTCATTAGTGTAATGGCCGCCACAGAACAGTCTTTGAAAAGTGAAAAAAACAGGAGAAAATTGGTAACTAGAAAATTGGTGGAACATCTGCCCCGAGGCGAAAATTCAAAAAGCAAACTCGTGACCGGAGGAGTGGGGCAAATCTGGACAGGGAGGCGAATGAGACACGCTTTTTTGCTCCTTCAACAACTCCTGTTAAGATGCCCTTGAGCAAGGTGCTTAACGGCCGAGCGCTTTGATGGAGCTGCTGACTGGCACCAGACTGTGGTTGTACTGGGCAGCTCCTTGGTCTTAATGTCCATAACTGAGTGAGTGTGAAGGGCGTTACCGAATAAAAGCACACAGCAGAGCTTTTTCTGGGTATACAAAGATAAAAACAAATAGCCTTGATGGCCAGCTAAATGCTAATGTAATTGCTCTCTGTTTGTCTAGACAGAGCATTTAAGGCTACTTGGAAAATTTTCTAAATAAATATGCATCTTTCAATCTGTGTCCAGAGCTTTAGCGGAAGCTTTTACTGGGGATGGGGAGAAAAGCAAGTCAAAGTCATCTACTGTTCCCCTCAGTAAATGACTGGAACACAGTATATTGAAGGCGCACAGCTAAATGAAAAGGCGCCAGATGTCTTGATGGAGGAAAACTACCTGTAATTCGTTCAGCCAGTAAAAAGGTTTATATATATATAAAAAGAAAAAAGGTCTGTATCTGTTCCCTTGTGTCATTCTCTCCCTCCCTCTCTTGGGAATTAAAGCATGCCTCCATCACTGGTCTTCAGGCTGACAGGAGGTCTCCAGAGTCTGTTTTGTCCGCTCAACGCCACCTCCTCCACTGACAGCCCTCAGTTGCCTGGAGACGCCGCTTGAGAGACAAGCTGTGGTAAATGAGCAGGTTGTTGATCAAAGCCCACAACGGCTCCACTGCTGCGCTTTCAACAGTGTGGCGCTCAGGCGGTGTACACCACTCTCACTTCCTGTCCTCCGCTAACTACGAGTTACGGGCTTTTTCCGTACAGTACACCCTGACATTAGCCTCCTGTCGAAAATCACATTTGAAGCACTTTATGCCGAGACGTGCCGGCTTGATTGGGGGGGGGGGTTTCTACCATTAGCATTGCAAAAGAGTGTAAATTTGAATTTTAAAACATGGGGTTCTGCGATGATTAAGCTCTCTGACAGGCTCGGGATGTTTTGGTGGCACCGTGGGGTCTGCTATTAGATGCTTTGTGCTGTTGATTGTGGCGCATAATTTGCCTGATACTCTGAAGACTGCAACCATGGCAAGCAACCAGTTTTATTGTTGTCAGGCAAAAAATGTAGTATTGAAGAGGAAGAAGTTCAACTTAATTCATGAGTGTTTGGGTGCTTTATAAATTCAGAATCATTCCGAAGTATTTTATTGTCTCAGGCCCTTAAGCAGCAAAACCACAATGTAAAAGGAACAAGTCAAGGTGGTTTTCTACAGAGAGCACTGCAGCAATGTCTGTGCCCTGTGCTGTGTCACTCTCCTCTTTCTACATAAGTAACATCGTAAACTACTGATTCAGACCAGACAATCAAACTTGGAGGATGATGTTCCTGAAATACTTTAAGGCAGAAGTTTTAGTAATATCAGCCCCAACATATCTGTGTCATATTTATGTGGTAATACTGAGGGGGTTTTCCACAAACTGCAGGGCTGGTGGTTCATTCCTCCATCTTCTTGAGAAAAACACTAAACCCTAAATTACTCTGGTCCCACCTGTGGAAATAGCTTGTTGTAGGTGGAACACCCCCATATATATATATATATATATATATATATGATTTTTTCTGATGAGTGAATGTGTCAATGTATGAATGTTATGTTATGTTGTAACTTGTTGATATGTAGAATAACAGCCCTCTGGCTCTGACACGGCCTCTGACAGGGTTGTGTCCTATACTACTGCTGCTGTGTTTTGTGTGTCCCTTCAGATCTTTGCAGGCTGAGTTTCCATTAGGCCAACTGATGGCACCTGGCCAGTCCATCCAAAATGCATTTAGGATCCCCCATCCCCATTTTCTCTCTCGCTCCATCACTGGATCACTGGATCTCTTTCACCACATGGTTTATTTTGTTCAGTTTGGTTTAGTTGTACTTTTTTATTTTAGACCATACAACCCAAACCTTTTACTCATTAACATTGCTGATCTACTGACTGCCCATTGAATACATTTAGTTAAGTAACTAAATGTATTTGGTTTTCATTTATGGAAATAAATGTGTCCCAAGAGTTGGGTCATGACAGGAGCTACTTTAAAATGTTTTTTTATACTGTTGTTTAATGTACTAATGCATTGCATTTCTATTGTTCATTATAATTTCAGCATAGTGAAGTAGAGGTAAAGAATAGCATAACAGTTAAATATAATTACTTGTATTTAAGTCCATAATGAATAAATGGGCATGGAGACTGATGTAATTGTGTGCATGTGTGCTTAAAGTCAACATACAGAGGATGAGGCATTGAAAAAAAAAAAAAAAAAAAAAGGAACCAATGCACACTCAGACACACACACTCACACACACGCTTACTTTAAAACACTCTTACACCCAGCCCGCAGCCCTTGACATTCCTCCAGTTCACTCGCTGAAATGTCTGGTAGTAATTGAGGAGGCACGCTCAGCTCTGCACTGCACAGTCCCGACTGGAGAGGAACCTGACTTGTCACTTCAGATACTCTGTCAGCAGAGAGCTTGTCCAAAATACCTGCCTGGGAGAAGTTCGGTGACAGAGTAGAGTGGAGGCGAGCGTGGGCATGATCAGGAGTGTCAAAGGTAGCTTTGGGACATCACAATTTACTGCTGGATGTGTTGTGATCTAGAGTCGAAGAAACATCTGGGAAGTGGCACATGTAAGAGCTGACTTGTCACATCCCCCTCTTTCCTCTGACATCTAAGACTTTTACTACATGGGGTAGTACCTGAAATCCTCTCTGCTCATGTGATTTATTGCTGAGCATGTGGGTAATGAAAGGTGAAAAAAAGAAACTGTAAATTTTTAAAAACTGGTAATGAAACTAGAAATAAGGCTGTGTCTTGTCCTGTCTATTTGATTTCCATCAAGTTATCAAATATGTTGGCAGGAATAAAATTACTGTTCTGTTTTCTGATGAGATAATACCAGCAGCAAAAGACCAGTCCTCCACAAACCATAGCATCGACAGAAAACACAAATACAATGTAAAAGCCTCAGCAAAGTGTAGAAGATTAAGTGCTTGGGGACTTTACTAATCAATGAACATAGGTCCATGAAACTGCACCTGAAAAGGGACAAAAAAAAAAAAAAAACAACCCACTGAACACTAGATCAAAGGCTCCATTAGCCTCCGTAAAACACTAAATATGTTTCTCTTTTAAAGACTGCACAAGTCTGTTCCACACTTACAAGATGAGGAGTCAGCCTAAAAATAACAACAAAGTGTGAAATGGTTCCAGGGTTGCAAATTGCTCTTGACTGTGAAAATGTACAAGGGCTCTGGTGACCTGTTTGTTGCAGAGCATAGCAGTTTAAAGTTGGTATCTGGGCCTGTTCTGCCTAGAGTCTCTGAACACAATCCCAAGAAGAAACTCAGGATTATCTTCTTTTATTCCACATCGGTCTGCTCTCAGAATAGGGTTCGACTCTGTAATATCTGGTGAGTCTATGTTATTCAGTCTATAACTTCACACCTAATCCTTCGATATAGTTCTTTGTGCTGTAAGAACACAAGCCAAATGTTCCTGTTAGGTGCAGCAGTGGAGGAGAGTTTGAGGTAGAGATCAATCTTGTGGTTTTAGCAGAAACACATATTGTGTGCGATGTGCTAACAAATAAGATAGCTGTTCCTCATTACTATCAAAGCATGCAAGATTTGCATGATCCAGCTTTGCCTAGAATTTACCACAAACATAAATGCACCACCTGTTACATGGTGTATTGGAATTGCAACTGAAACACAAGACAAGAAAGTTTCCCCTTTGAAACTGTACAGAGTCTCTGATCAGGTGTTAAAGGTCCCATATTTTGCTCTTTTCTGGTGTTTCATTTAAAGTGTTGATATCCATAAGAAAACATATTTGTTGTTTTAGGAACCAAAAACCACCTCAAAATATTCTTACAGCTTCTCTTTTTGGCTTCTCTTTCAGCCAATCAGAAGAGAGGATCTGAGCATCTCTTCTGATTGGCTGACTGTTTTCTGAGGGATCAAATAAAAATATATCGGATTTCAGGTAAAGACTCAGATAAACAAAATCCTGCAAGGTTGGATTTGGTTGGTTTACAAAAGCCCTGACGGTTTGTTTTAAGGCTCGGTTTCTGAATGCAGGCTGTGTGCATTTCAGTGGACTGAGACCTTTGATGCTTTCACAGTATTAATATAAAACCTAGACCTGCTTTATAATCAAAAAATACATAGAGAGTTCACTTTATACAGAATGGGACCTTTTACGTCACCTTAGTAATTCATTGTTCAATTATTTATTTATTTTATTTTATTTTTTGCTCTAACCTTAAAATTAAACTAAAACTCACATTTATTCAATTTTTAAAGGTTAACATCTCTTTTTTAAAATCTGCTCTGTTGTACCCTGAGGCTACATCAGACATTTCAGTTAAGACTGACATACAAAAATCTATACTTTGAATCTGAATTAAATATGTCAATGACATCAACCAGCAAGTGCAAACATGTCCCTGGTCAGGGAAAATAAATCTACATCACATTGGATGAGGATGGCATCATTTGACCATATCCATAACAAAATCTGATTACAATTCAGATATTTACGTTTATATCAAAGACTGATTAACCAACATTTTCCATCCTTAGAACAACACCACCAGTGTCGCTCAAAGAATTTAATTTCAGCTGTACATTAAAACAATATATCATATAATCCTAATTCACACTTTGTGCTAGAGGGGTATGGATGGATGGTTTCTGACAATTGAGAGTTTCACTGGGCTGCACCAGAGGGACACGGGGAACCAGAAACGGAGCGTATGCTAATAAAAACACAGTGCTAATCCATCACCCAGTCTCTTCAGAAGTAATTAAGTTAAATTATATACGCCCCCCCCCCCGGTACCCACACCTTAATCTCCCTCCAGATGGGGACCCTGCTGAGCAACAGGTGGCCTCTCTTCATACAAACCTGCATCCGACCACTGTCATTTGAATCCATGGAAACAATGGTGGACCCAAAGAGCCAGACACCCGAGTGAAATATGAGACGGATGTGTAATTATGACAGAGTGAGTGCACGAGTGCGATATCTATTTCATAATTAACCACCTACTGTGTTTCTGTGACACCTGTCTCTGTCTTTTGTCTGTGATTATAACAATAGGCTGACAAAAGAGACGCACACAAATGGCTGCCTCACGTTTTCACAGTTCAGAAAGTTCGAGCTGTCATCATGTAGGTGTGAAACAAAGCCAAAACAACACCTGCAAATGGGTGAGCACCAGTTTGTAAAGCATACTTATAATCCATTATTTTTTGGTTCTTTTATTTTTAAAAATTCCAGGAATTTAAAGGGGCATAATCAGAAGCTCATTTTAATTTCCTCTGAGAAGATTATCTCACTTGCACTAAATGCAAATTGCTGTAAATTGAGGTCATCAGCATTTTTTTGTGGCAAGAAACATAACTTTTGGGTGCATGTTGATGTGAAAACCAGCTGGAAATTCATAAAACCCCTTTTTCCTTTTAAAGATGCAGTTTTCTTACTCTAAAATATGTCTTAAATTAATGCATATAGGTGAACAGCACACTTCACTTCCCCAGCAGGTAAAAGCCTCTGCACAGTGTGTTTTCACATATCATCATGCAGTGTAAACCCTGCCTAATTAGGGTGCTGTTGCCTGTCGTCACAGAGGGACAGAGAATTACACCTCCATGTTGCAGGGACTTTGAGCCCTGATTGCTTCTCCTTCGTCTCTCCTCCATGACTGCAAATTCATCACAGCAACAAATCACTCTCTGCGTTTCACGTGGGTGTAAGTGCAATCAAAGTGTTACGTGCACGCAAATCGACCCCAATCAGCACCCTATTTTTGAATGTCACCCCTCCGTGTGATGGGTTGACAACACAAGCAGGTTTGAAGTGTCTCCATTCCTGTTTGACAATGGCTTCGGGCACATTGGTAGTGCATTCTTACACAATGAAATCACATTAAATGTATGTGAGGCCAGTGCATACGAAGCTAGTTGAAACACGGCTCACAGAAATGATGCTCTCATCAGCCGGGGTACGGAAAGAGTCAATCCAGCTTTGCTCAACAAATATTTTTCCATGAATTTCTCTCCCCCATTTGTCAAATACACTTAAATAAAACAGAAGCATTTTTCACTTATTGATGCGGTTGAGTCCTGTGGGCCTCACTGGAGAGCTGTTTTCTGAGGAAGAGCGGCCTAGAGAGGGGCGGTGTACCAGAAAGAGGGACACTGCTTCTGCCAATTCATTCTAATAAGGATGAAACTTCAAATATGCGTTTGAAAAATGTCAGGCTTCCAACTCCTAACACGTCTACTGAGATGGGTTCAAACAACTTCACAGGCTTCACAAGTCTCAGCTGGAGCTGGTTAATGGGAGTGGGAATAGTTTAGGGCACAAGGAGAAAGACGAGCACAACTGTCTGCAAAAGGACAATTTGGATATCTTTAAATCACAGTTTCATGGTCTCTTATGTATGCATGAGATCCCCCACTCACAGAAACACTAAGTCAGTGTTAAAAGAAAATCAAGAGCATCCTGCATCCTTTAGAATCAATGCAAGAATCATTTATTGGCCGTATTTATCATTTAGTGCCCATTTTGGACATGGAGAGACTAAACCTAATGCATCTTAATTAGAATTTTAACTAAAATGTCCTCACTAAGGTCCAAAGGGCAAACAGGCAAATCCAATAAGCTGTATTGTCTCCAGTCATAATGGAAAAGCTCCTGTGCATGCACTAAACCTCATGTATGCAAACTGAAACGGGTTAGATTTTTTGGTAAATACAGAAAAAAATGAATTCATAGGATTTTGAACAAATAATAAACAGGTTATTTAAAAATGTAGCTGCTCATACCTGTGCATTACCCACCATTGGTTTGTGAGCTGCCGTTTTGAAGGCTCCAGTCTCTAACTTGGCTGTTGAGGTGAAGCTGAGGAGGAGTGAGGGGTGTATCTGACCTGCTCTGTTCTCTGTCTTGATTGTCAACAGGTCACTGTAAACTATAGTACAGTCTGTCAATCACACACCATTTAAAAAATGAAAATCATGTTGTAGTGAAGAAAATTATAAAATGGAGAATGAGAACATAAACTCAAATCGTGTGAAAAGTAGGGTCATTTTCCCATAGACTTCAATACGATCAGACCTCTTTCTGCAGAGGCGGTCTCTGATGGTCATTAGATAAAATGCAGGTTTAAGGAACTTCAGCATTGACTTCACTTTTCAGACCGAGTCTGTGGGCATTTTTATACACAGTCTATGGTGTAAATTGATTTGGAAAGTTTCACAGGAGGTTTGTGACTTTGGACAGTGGGGAGGCAGCAGAGAGTTTCATTACACTCCTGAAAAACCCTGCTTTTCATTCACTGCACCTTCTTCTTCCTGAGAAAAAGTCAGGAAATGCTGAGAGCGTAATTTCTAATGTCATTGTGCAAATATTGGCTTCATCGAGAAAAGCTCATAACTCAGATTTTGATGATTGTTGGCTTGTGAGTGATCACGTGATTTCAACCTCTTGAGCCCAAAAAAAAATTTCTCCACCTCTGAAGGAATGTCAAGTGCGTATTTCTGGAAAGCTAAAATCCAGCCTGTTTATGTTTCAGGTCACCAAACATGAATTACATTTTAGATGTTGCAAGGTCTAAAGGTTTGTGTGCTAAGTGACATCTGAGGCCTGGAGTTGAACCCTGAAACGCCGTTTGCTTTGACAACGCATTGTAAACACCATACACGGCAGGAGGTGAGGTCAGGGCTGAGGTCACTTCCTGCACATTCTGCTGCTGCGTCCTCACAGGCTTCTTGGGTGAGTGACTAACAATAGCTGTGACCACGTGAAAGATCCCCTATTTCTCTCCACACACATAAATACATTTGTTCCTCTTTGGGAGGTGCTATCAGGGCCTGGCTGAGGGCCGGCGGAGGTGTTTTGTTAAATTTAGATTGTTTGCTCCTCTGCTGTGGAGACCCTGATTGCATTTCAACACAATCAATACTGGCATATTGGATCTGAGTGAGAGGGCAATAAGAGCCAATAAAGCTTTGAGGGGGCACTCAGGCGTATTGTCTGTCAGGCGGGCTGGAAAACAGCGGAGGCCACATTGGAAGAGACAAGAAGCAGAGAGACTGGATAAAAACACAGCAGCGTACAAACACAACTAAACACTAGGTAAACCAACACAGACCCAGACGCAGAGGCTCTAAGACTGAAAAGACATGTCACACAACTACATGTGTACATGCATAAATATAATCCATGCACACCACACACAGCCTCTATCTTGTTTTCTATCTCTCCTCATTTCCTCTCTCTTCAAGACACTCTTACTCACTTACTCATCTAATGACGCACACAGATTCTCCACCCACATGCAGAATGCATATCTCAAAAATAACACCCAGAAAGCCTCGGGATGCGTTATTTTTGCCGATGCACTGGGATGGATGATAATAAGGTCGTTTATAAAGCTCATGACTGGAATCTCCAAAATCTCGAGGGATTTTAGATCCAAATTCCAAACTTTACCAAAGATTTACCAAACTTTAAAATGTCCCTTTTTAGACTTTAACTTTACTGGGTGTTTCATGCCTGCTTTCACAAAATTTTTTATCTTTTTTTTTCTGTCATTCCCTGGCCTCCTGACCATCAATCTCATATTCCTAACCTCTCATCTTACACAACAAGAACTGGCATCCAGCTGAGAAACCTGTAACACGCTCATAGTGCAGGCCTGAACAACCTGAATGAACTCATGAGGAGAATATTTCTCTGAATGAGGGAAATTGCATTTGCTGCAACGCCATACACACACTGGAAACTGGAGTTCAGTTGACTGCAATAACAAAGCCCTCAGACACAGGAAACAGTCTGCACAGAATACGAAACATTACAAGGAAAGCTAATCTTAAACATACTGCTGAGCGAGAGGCAGTGAGGGAGGGAGAAAGAGGAAGGAACCCGAGCAGAAATCTGCGTTTCCTGTTGCTGAAAACTTTGTCAGCAGATGCAGCCGTTTGAAGCTTAACGAATGGAACCTGCTGAGCTCTGGCTCTGTCACACGCCTAAAATGCTGCTCTGACATCTTTGTCTCAGCAAACGATGGCTTGGCATTTTGCTGCCTGAGTGGCTCGAAACAATACAAGTGGCACCCACTTAGTATGCCACTAAGTGTGGATGGAGGCAGAAACAAGAAGCAGCGACACGAGTCTGAATTTGTACAGTCAGCTTGGACGGTAGCTGATGCATATTTCATGCACAATTCTGGAAGATTCCACAATTTGGCGGTAATCACAGTGAATACCTTCATCAGGGGCACGCAGTGTGCAACGACGGGCCTGTTCCAAAGGGAGATCCAGATTATTAATTCAGTATTTTCCAATACACAATCACCCTTTGCCGTTTCGTTTTGATTTCTCAGAGCGTCAGAAACACGTCTCCCATTTCGACTCGCTTCAGCCTGCATCTAATTTACAATCGTGTTTTGATTTGAGCTGCGCAGCCACACCCTGGGCAGCGGGGATAAAATGGAAATATAATGTAAAAAACCAGATGACCGTGAATTCGGTCTTCAATGTCATTCTCCCCTTCAATAACTGCGATTCAATTCCGCCTCTCAAGCTGAGGAGCCAGGGGATAAATCCCAGCTCCCCCGCCATCCAAGGACTAATCTCCCCTCGGAAAGCTACTCCGGCGTGTGGCGTTCCTGCTGACCTCTCCTGCAGCTCCGTCTTATATCTGAGTGAAGTGACGGGGGGGGAGGCTGCTCCTGCGTGTCACTCACCTGCAGACACTGCTACATCTCATATTAACAAGGGGACTCGGGGCTCTGGGGGGTTTTGCATATAAATGATGTGTCTGGTTCCCAAGATGATATCAAGCGGTGTGTGTCTGGGCTTGTGTATGTGTGTGTGTATTTGTATGTGTCTGCTCACCAGCTTTGATGTCAAGGGCGACAACTTTATATTTCCACTATTCGACGTAACACTTCGAGCATGTTTTCAATTTTTCATTCCTCCTGACATTTTTAACATCTTAAAATCACACTTTGGGGAATAAGATTCCTGCCACACATCCTTGAGTCTGTTGCGCCTGTGTTTACAATGAAATGGCTTCTTTCCACACCATCTAACACAGCAACAGCAAAGCACGCTCTCTGTTCCCTGTGGGGTCATGATCTCAATATCAAACAGAGTCTCCGCTTTGTTTTTCTGCAGCTCTTTCAGAGGTGAATGAATGGTAGCAGAGTGACCATGAAGCTGAGTGCACGCTCTGAAATGATACAGCAACTGAAGGCAACAACTCATTGGTGGGCTGCTGCTGATATTTAGTGCAGGAGAGGTTTATTACCGACAGCTTACCACCAACTTACTCTTCCTTTCATCACTGTTTCTGTGGTGAAAGGTATTATTTTTGTACATTTGCTGTCTGGTTAGTAGCCTGCAGGGCTTGTGAAAGCAGTTGCAGAGAGCTGTGATCTAACACAGTGGCAAGAAATTATTACAAACATTATTCACAGTGCAGTAGTTAAAGTGAGGCGGACTCAACAACATGAGGGCATTCTGTATTTCTCAAGAAGAGAGCAGTGATGAAGGGGAAGCAAAAAGTCAGCCTTAATTTTAAACATGCTTCTGCTGCTTCGAGTACATTATTTCATTAAGGTTTTCACTCATTATGAAAAATCTTGTAACCAAAGGCAGTGATAATGGTTCCTGAATTAAAAAAAAATCCTTTCATACTTGCTCCTGTTTTGCATATGACAGAGTAATCATTCCTGATGCCGCTAACTGGTTTTCAGGATCAGTAAAAAAAATGGATACTTTTATTTATTTTTTTTTGTAGAGTGCTATGACACACTGGAAAGTTATTTATGAATTTAATCATATCATATGACTACTTTTTCCATAACACGATAGAATATAATGTTACTGTTTTAGTTGTAGTCGTATGAAAATCTTAATTTTGCCTCATTTGGTTCTCAAGGCATGACAAGAGTAACTGACATTTTGCTAATATGAGCTAATGTTTGCAACCATGGACCAGTGGTCATACCAGACCAAGTATGGCTACAGCAGCAATACCCCCTGAGTGCATTGAGTCAGGCTGTTTAGAAATCCAGGTAACACACCAAGAAAAGTAGCTATGCGCCAGCAAAGAGCAAGGAAGAAGAACATGGATGTGTTTTGGTGAGTAACAGCGAATGTAAACATAACTTTTCTAACATTTCTTTAGAAGAAATCTCCACAGGGCACCTTTAATGATGTGAATTGGCCATTTTTTGAGAAATGTATAATGACTTAAATTATCAAGCAAAATATGATCACCTGCACTTTAAGTATCTGTATTTATGTGCACACCCTACAGCTCTACCACACACTATTTTCATATTCATAATCTTTGAATATGTCTTAAATATTTTACAGGCTTCCTGTATAAAACATCCAGACACATGAATCATTTCCTACACTTACACACCTGGTACAAGGTAATTACAGCTACGAGTAAGACGCTAACCCCTCAACCCGAAAATCTGCTGATGCAATGAGAAAGATTGAGCCACTGGGGCTCCACTTAAAAACCTCATGTCGCCTTCTGGGGAACAGGCTGGCAGACAACACACACACACACACACACACACACACACACACACACACACACAGAGATGAATGACAAAGAGCCGTCGACAGACTCGTACTGACAGTGACAGAGAGACAGAGCAAGAGGGAAATGATTACAGTAAGTACCAACCCCCATCATTATAGAACATACTTTAAGATAATAATGTGGCGACAAGCCAAAGACCCACACACTAGCACACAGTTCAAGAAAAGGGAGGGACCAGGCGTTCACCCCCCCCCCCCCCCCCCTCTTCCACACCTCTCACCCAG
>CM076653.1:8759311-8823690 GCA_038496675.1 Rachycentron canadum
CCCTCCAGCCCCGCCTTCATGTCAGGTCCCGCACAAGTGAGGATGGAAAAGCCTGCCTGGCCCGCAGACACCCACGTTCCCCAGCTCCTTCATCCATCCAGTCCAGTCAGCCTGACAAACTAATGGAGACTAATCAACTGTCAGGCTGAACCCGCTGCGCACTACATCTCCCGGCTTCCCACACCACCACCACCACCACCCCCCCACCCCACCCCACGCCACCACTCCCACCGCCGCCGCCAAGCTCTCCTCCCACCATCATTTCAGCTATAACTGTCATGAGCAGAAATAACAGAGTGATAGCTATATATAGCTCCCTGACTCCTCCCTGGGGTGGAGCACACACATGCACAAACACACAAAGAATCGTCCCTGAGCACATTAATTTCCCATTTGCTCACCTTCACCTTAATGACCCCCATTATATATTTAACCTTAATTTAATCCTCATTCTACACCTAATCTTAAACTAACCTTGACCTTTCCCAGAGTGCTCATGTCTGTCTTCTCAGCAGCTATTGGCTGCTTAAAAAGTATAAAAGTTGGCAGATGACATGGCGCTTTATTTTGTAAATCAATATATCTGACAGCTTCCTGCTCCTGGTGGAAGGACAGAGCTAAGTGTGTTTACAGGCAGTCTAATAATTTGATTATAATCAGTGGAAGCACAATACATCTGCCTATTGCAACTGTCATCTGAACACCTTAACTAGGTTATTTTACTAATAGTCTAATAATGGAGCTGGATTACTATTTTTAAATGACTCTGCATTTACTCTGCTTTGTTTCTTTGCTTTGATTCTGCGCGCAAGCTGCAAAATGTCATGGGAGGGAAATGACTCTCAAAGTAGTGTGTCTGAAAAATGAGTGCCGTGGACAGCTGTGGGATGTGAGGAAAGGACTCTACTTTCTGGTTGTGACCAGCGGCATCAGTAATATTGGTTATTTTAAGGTCCTTTGTGAATAGATTAGATTTAATCTAGAAATTTCAGGTAAACAACCTATTTCTGTGAGTGTAAACATACTGAGGACGCCCTCAGTATGTTTACACTCACAGAAATAGGTCATCAGACGAGCAGAACATGTTGTTTATCTGTACAAGTATTAGTATGCAGCCATGCTAATTTGCACCGAATGAGTGGGAGTCTACATAAACATTATTTGTGACTGTTCCAAATATGCCCACATTTGTTGCATTTATTAAAGAAAATTCACATTTCTTGAACCTGTAATATCTTCTGTCTGTATCTGTATAGCTATCTTTTTGTGGCTGGCAGTGAAAACAAGTTGTCGACAATATCTTCATACTAGCAAACGCTTGCATATTTACACAGTCAACACTCATGAGATAACATTATCACTCATTTGGGGTTGTGTATCTGTCCACATGATCAATCCCAGTCCAACATACAGGCTCTCTTCACTGTTTTTTGTTCTTTTGACTCTTCAGTTGCTAAATTCTCCACTAAGTTCATGTTCACTGTGTTTGACGCTGAGCAGGTGATGAACAATGAGTTTTTAGTGCTTTATCACTGAAAACAACTTGCTTCAGTTGAGAGAGTAAGAGCAAACCAAAACATAAGTAAAGCCCTTGTTTAAATTTACCCTATAAATGGAAAAAACCTTGACATACCATAATTCTGGGCTAACCTAATTTAACCAAGCCTGACCTAATATCTAAATCTGATTGAAACAACTCTGACCCACCATAACGCCACACTCACCACATGTGAGTGTGGCAACCACACGTTTTAATGTTTAACTTAAGCCCAAGGCCTCTTTAGAGAAACTCTTGATATGTTGGAAAATGAGGTCCTTTTAAGTTCCTAGCACAAACACACATACTTACTCTCTCTGTACAAATTAACACACAAAGAAGCTCCTGAGCCATTAGTTTAGGTCTCAGGAAGCAACACCCACCTTCCATCTCATAAACACCTCAGACTGGGAAGAGGAAGGAGAGGAAGGGGCTCTTGGCCTCTTCTGTTTGTGTGTGTGTGTGTGTGTGTGTGTGTGTGTGTGTGTGTGTGTGTGTGTGTGTGTGTGTGTGTGTGTGTCAGTGAAGGGATGCTATCTTTACATAAGGAACTGAATCATTTTCATATTTTCATGCACAGCCACATTTTCCATTTGACTGTCAGCTACATCTTCATAGTGAACTTGTTCAGGCAGCTGCTTGTTGGGCTGGTTGAGAGCACAGAGCCAGCCTGGTCAGTACCTCACCCTCTGAAACATGCTAAAGCCAGCTGAAACATTGTTCTGTGAGGATCAAAACTGTGGCCTGGAACAAAACAGTCTCCACCCTTTACTTTGTTTGCATCCACTGCTTGCGGGTTGGACTTGGTACCATACATAATTGATGGCCGCCAGCAGGATATTTGGCATGGATTGGACTGGAAAATTCTATATCATTAGCAAAATGTGAAAGCATGACTGACTAATTGTCAGAAAAGAAATTATAATGGCTGCTGCTATACAGGGAACAAGCACTAATTAACACTCCATCATGACAAGAAAATCCTGATGAAAATTATAGCCAGTGTGCTGTTATTCCATATAACATATGGACAGTGATATATTTCTTCTGCATCTGAATCCTTAATGTTTTTCTACTGGGGGATATGCAGGTATAATGGCATTTTCAAAAAGGGGGGTAGACAGATTAATCACGCTGGAGGTAGCATCTACCGTAAACTACACACAGCATAGAGTTGTAGATTGCAGCACAGCTCAGGCGCTTGCAAAATTTGTGAGGCACATTACCGCCTTATCATGCAGAGGCATGATGCAGCAAAATGGCCTCGAGGTATTCATATAATTTCAACTGTGCATGTGCAAGGGGCAATAATTTCGATTTTTATGACCCCACGCCACAAAATGATTTGAACATATCTGCAAAAATGGAGAGTTACCGATCAATTGCAACGATTGATAGGCTGGGGTTTCTGGCTTGGGCATTGTGACGGAAACCTACAGATGAGACCAATTCTGTCTTAATGTTTGTAGGCTCACAATAAAAAGCAGTAAGAATCACAGATTTTGCTTTTTTTTTGGCACCAATTTCTATCAGATTAATAAAAATCCAAGTCTTACCATCTTTTCCAATCAGAAAGTCCAGATAGCGGTAGGTGTAGGCCACACCCACTTTGGTCTCCACCTGTGGTCTTTTCAGGGTGGAGTAAATCTTCCCTGGACTGTTCTCCTCCGACATCGGTTTCATCTTACGCAGCCCACAGCCCATGGCTCCACAGTTTGTCAGTGTCTCTGTGCACAGATCCTGCAAATCAGACAAAACAGACTGAGACTGTGTTTTACTGTTACACGTGTGTATCTGTGTGTTGCCCCTGAATAAAGTATCAACTTTTTGCACTTTTTAGCACATTTTTGCTGATCAATACTCCTCAACAATGTTTGCAGATGTAGATGTTAGATTTAAGTGACTTCAAGTGAGTTTATACTTGTACACATTAAAGGTGTTATTTGTAAGTTTTCTGCCAGTGGTTTCTTGCTGATAAGACAAGAGCCTTGGCCATCGTTGTCTTTATAATACAAGGAGCTATCTGAGCAGGGCTACATCTTCAGGGCAGATTTGTTAGGCCGGGGCTAGCTGTTTATGGTGCTAACTTCAACAGAAGGAAAGGAAAGCTGTGATAGAGAGTTAATGTTTGTGTTGTTTTCCACCACTGGAGACCACTTTTGTTAGGTAAAGGAATGAAGTTTAATGCCGAAAACATTCAAAACATCAAAACATTTCTTCTAGACTGGTAAGTAAACAGCTATTAATGTTAATATTGGCTATGTAGCAATAGCAAAATTGACTATTAATTAATAATAATGATATCTCTATTTTAGCGATGCATTAACTCATCATTTAATCTGTTAGAATTGCTCATATTCTAGATACAGAAGATACATTTTACACAACAAATAATTCAAATCTGTAAAGTAATACATTTTAAATAAATGCAGTGAAATGAAAAGTATAATATTGTATAATAGTGTAGTGGGGTATTAGTACAAAGTAGCATCAAACTGAAAAACTTAAGTGAGTGCAAGCGCCTCAAAACTGTCTTTAAGTTTTAATAACTGTATTTGTTTACTTTGCCTCACTGTGTTTT
The DNA here is from genome assembly GCA_038496675.1 of Rachycentron canadum. Lineage (NCBI taxonomy): Eukaryota > Metazoa > Chordata > Actinopteri > Carangiformes > Rachycentridae > Rachycentron > Rachycentron canadum. The sequence continues at coordinate 8,763,430 of CM076653.1, forward strand.
ACTGAATGAAGGTCAGATTAATCTCTCTGTGATGTGATTTGCAGTGCACACACAGACATGTATACACACATATAATAAGGAGGCAAACATTCACGCACTTGAATATCCATGATTCCTCTGGGATTTAAAAAGGGAAAACCAATAAAGAAGAACATGCTGGATAAGTGTCTGTAAATAAATAAATAAACAGGGCTAAATGAGCTTGATTTTTCACGGGTTCCCTCGCTCTCGTTCCCAGGGAGACCAGATTAACAGAGACAACCGTAGAGGAAGAGGAGGCCTTACTGAGCAGGCGCTATGGACGCCACCTCACCCTAAATGGTTTGTGACAGCATCGCTGCCTCTCTCCAGCGGCTGCGACTGGGAGCAGGTGACATCCTATTGTGTCCCACTGATTAAACTCAAGGATGGATGGATAGATGGACGGATGGATGGCGGCCCCATGTCCCCCTCTCCATCCTCTCCCAGCTCAGCTGATGAGGAACCCCTTTCTATTATGCTCTCTTCTAATTACAGAACGTGAAGGCCTTGGCTGGAGACAAGGAATCTGAATCTGGCCGTGGCTTCAGAGACGACAGGACAGGAAGTGCAGAGGGGTGGGGGAGGTTGGGATGTAGGAAGGAGTGGAAGGCAAAATAGGAAACGAGCAGACGGGCGCTCTGTTAATGAGGTGAACGGCAAGAATGGAAAAGGTGAGAATCAATCAAGGGAGAAAGAGGAAATGGGGGTGGCCGGGTTGGTGATTGTTCGTTGGAAAAAAGGGGTGGGGGGAGGTGGGGGCAGCTGGTAATGCATGGCAAGTAGAGTCTGGAGAGAAAAAGAGCGTGCAATTAGAGTCCGTTGAATAGAAAAAGGGTGATGAACATACTGTATGATGAGGGAGCAGGGAGGGAGACAGAGTGAGAGATGAAGCAGATTCATTACGGTTGTCATGAAAGCCAGTATTTCCAGTGGCTCTTGCATGGATGTCTTTGTTTTGCTTTATAAATCCCAACATGCATCACAACAATCTTTACAAGCTTCCTAACAGCTCTGTGAGAAGAACCACGAGGCTGATGGACATGTGATTAATACAGGAACACGCTGAGCTGAGTCCTGCAAGGCTCTCAGTTTGTGTGTTTAATGCTTCAGAAGTCTCCTAAATGGTCTGGACTGTGTTTTAAGATGTGCTGAGGAGTTGTATTTTTGCCAGCGCGTGCCAAGCAGGACCGATGCTTCTGTTTTCCAGAACAAAAAAGTCGAGCGCAATCTGCAGGAGCTGGCATAGTCAAAGTCCCTAAAAGCGCTTCAGTCCTCCCTTAAATTGTCACTCAGGACTGTGTTGCACTGTGCTGCAGTTCACCGTGCAGCATTACAAATGGCTCTGGCATCAAAGAAAACAACAACAACAAAAAAAAAAAAAAAAAAGAGCTAGAATTTTTTCCAAGTCTTGCATTTCCACTGTTGCCTACAGTTACTTGTAAATAGCTTTTATCATTTCTCTCCGTACCATGGAGAGAGAAGGAACAACAAGAGGAAAGGCGAGGCTCTGTCATGTAGTCTGCAAGAGATGGAGAAGAGGTAGTCAAGACAATAAGATGAGGGAGGGGGCTGCAGGGTTGAGGGAGGGGTGTGGAAGGAGAACAAAGTAGATGAGCGAAAAATGGAGGGGCTGTATTTACATAGCTCCTTGAGACCAGAGAGGAGGCGATGAGAGGCGAAGGCGAACAGGAGTATTTTTAGAGCTGAACTGACAGAGAATTTGTGAGAGGTTTATGGGTTGTTTTTTTTTTTTCTTCCTTTTTTTTGGAGTCACTGTTTTTCGCCTCAAAACTCTCCTCTGAGGCAGGAGATCCAGGCAGTTGCAGCCCCCACATGCCCCGCCTCAGCTCCTCTGTAGTTTTTCCTGACTGATTGACAAGCGGGGAGTCAGGAATGGCTGACAGGATAGACAGACGCTGGTTAGCAATGGGAAAAACAGGAAGAGGGCCATTGATTTCCCTTTTGCTGAATTAGCAACGATCCTCTTGCCATTTTGTTCTATCTTTTGTCTCTTGCTAATGGCATTTTGAGGTTTTATTCAATAAGAGGTTTTATTCGATGAGATTCCCTCGTCTTAAGCCGGGATTGACGTTCAGATGCTTTGTTGTAGCTGGGATGCACTTAGCTTTGGCCCTTACACCCAAAACATCTCACAGCACTTTGTATTGTGTTGAATGTCAGAGACAACATCAGGTGTTCATCTTTCACTGTCTACGTTTTCCATCTGTTACTGTTGTCTGTCCAAGGTCTGATCGCTAGGGTCATTTCTTGTTGCCTCCGAATCTGATTTTTCAGTGATGCTGGAGCAGAAAAGCTGAACTACAAGCTGGATAATATAAAAACCTCACATATTGTTACCATATTACTTGTGTTTGCAAACGGCTGCTTTTTTGCACATTAGCAATCATTTAGACCATCACTTCTGACATCCTAAGTACAATATTTATTCTCTTTTTAACTCTGTTTTTCTATCAACTCATGAGGGCTCTGATGATGCTAAATGCTCCACTAGGTTCACTTGCTTGCTGCTAACTTTGTTTGTTCCCCCTGGGCAGGAAGCATTCAGTGGATATATCAGAGCTTTTTGCTGAAAACACCTCCCTATTGTCACAAACAATGCTATAAAAGAGGTGAAACGGGTCTGAGAAAAATATCTGGATCCTTAACTGCTGAGGTTTATCGCTAACTAAAACTTTTTTGTTGTTGAGCTGAAAGATCAAGTCATAAAACCAAAACATTGAACTAAAAGAGGTTAAAATGTCTGGAAGACCTGCAGACGTGGGTGATAATTCTTTGTGGCCTTGTCACTGTAAATGACAAGTCCTGTAAAAGCCATTCAATCCACTCTTCATGTAGCAGTACTGACTAGTGGAGCTTTAGATTGTGCTGCAGTCTGCCTTTTTCAATCACATCATTATGGTAGATGATCGTGCAAAACCCCTCTTGCACTTACAGACGCCACGGCATTGGGAGCAAGCAGCAGCTACAACGAATGATTTTCCTTAATGCTGCCTGACTGAGATCTTCCCCATAATACAAGACCATGTTACAAGGCTTTGATAGCAACGTTGCTGAGATCAAACCCAGCAGCATGGGAAGCTTCAGAGTGGATTAATGTAGGAAGACATTAATTAGGACACTGTGTTCTTGTGTTCTTCTCCATGTAGTCTCTCTTTTAAGCTCGCTCTCTTCCGCTCTCGCTCTCGCTCTCTCTCACGCTTTATCTCCCTCACCCTCTTTTGCCTTTTTCTGACTTTTGATCTTTTTAATCTGACAAGTAAAGTGGAGCACTGGGCTTCATTTGACTGTGGGTACTGCGGGTCCAGCATCAACCATAGCTTATTGGGGGGAGTAGAGTCAAGGGCTCTCTGGGGCAAAAGTGGTTAGAGAGACCATCGTGTGAATGAGAGGACGAGACCGACCTCAAAGATAAAAAACAACAGCAGTGGATTTTGGCTGAAATGCCTCATTTGTCTTGCGTTTATGTTTTTGATGAGCAGCGTCATGTGGCCATATCCTCTGGAGAAAAAAAAAAGGCAGAATTGGTCATTCTTTGAAATGGCATATGTGCAAGTCCTGAAACAGAGTTTAAGATAATGTGACGTGCCGCAGCAAAAGAGGGAAGGTGTCACTGTGGATCAGGGGGTCTATAAAGTGTGTTGCTGAAACAATCAGACTTTGGTTCACATTCGGTGCCACCAACCATCATCATTGCTTTCTCGTACACAAGAAGACGGTGTCTGTGATGTTATAGGGTGCTGTCACATCTATAGTTTGGTTCATTTCTTCCAGATTATGCCTGCCAACTCCTGTTTTCCCCAAGAGTCTCCCATATTTCAAGGTACCCTCTCCCACCGCCCTCCTGTTTTGTGGTTTCTCCCAAGGAACTCCCGTCATTTTCACGGCCCTCAACCTTTATCATAAACAGTCGTCATACACGCATCCATGTGTTTTATGTTTGTCTGACATTCTCCAAGTTGCCAGATTGTGTGTGAAACACAAGCTCGACACACACAGTCCACACAAATACATACAATTTCGACCCATCTGTTACCACAACTTGGCAACCCGCAACCTGATTCAAGTGGTGTGCACAGCTGCTCCCTGTGTAGGCACAGCAGGACATTTGACTGCAGAAGTTTAACTAAAGTTGTAAGTTTTATGTTCATGTAATGTTTATCTAATGATAATATTCATTGATTTCTGAAGGTATTTGAATTAAAAAATTTAAGTGAATCTTCTTGTGTGTTTATTATGTGTCAGTATCATTAATTTATTCACTTTAATCTACCACTATGAAAAGAAATGTAAAGAAAAAATTATATATATTGACCTAGGTATTTATTAGAGTTATTAGTTGTTCCAGCTTTTATCTGGCATCATCAGTCCATCACAGACAAATGAGGGGAAATCAGAAATGAGACTAAAAGCAAGTCATCCTGCAGTTTACTGACCCGTATTTGTTTACAACTCATTATGAGCAGTCTCAGTTGAGCCTCTAATGACCTCATATATTATATTGTGTGTTAATTGTGACAAGCACACAATGTGGAAAAAGAGCCCTATCTTTGTGCAAATTTCGTGCTGTCACATTAGAGGGGGATAGCTACTGTGTGGTTAGTATATTTCACTCACTTTTTACTGGGGAACTGCTAAAATAGGCAAGTAGGACACATGCTCAACACACTTCTGGTCCTTTCCGTTGTATCAGGGAAAATCCCTCATGTGCTGACAAGCGTAGGTGTCACCATTGTTACCAAATTACTTTGCATAAATATAGGTTTATACATCGCTCATAGCCTGCAGTGCCTTTGTAACGATATGGCAGATGGATTTAAGAGCAGTTCAGCATTTGAAAGCAAGCTCAAAATCAAATATCTACTGTTATAAAATCCTGTGGTTGTTCTGCTTTGCTTTCACACCACAAATGAATCCCACCAGAGTTCGCTTGAAGTCAGACCAAGACCCACCCCCACCTCCCTTTTTCATGCGGTCTCATTTTGGTTCTTCAGCCTGCAGTAGGTCAACTGACAGCTTTTATATCATTTGAACGAATCAAATAGGAAAACTCACTGGGGTGTGATTGAACTGAAGCACATAGCATGAAAATGCTGGTTTCCTAAATTTTTACCAGACCTTAACTGAGGAACTGGCATGCAACCTATTTTGGGGAAAGGTCACAGGACACACGGTCAATGTGTCAAACAGGCTTGAATAGTCCGCATTCACTAACTCTGTGAGCTTCAGCCTCAGCTACATGCTTAAAAATGTTAACACACTCCAGCTGGAAATCCCCCACCCTCCATATTTTCCCTTCCCTCCATCCTTATCACCTTATATCTTCAATTAAGTTGGACAATGGAGAGGATGTAAAAAAAGAGGACCATGCAGAGAAAGTGAGAGAGAGAGGGGGACACCGAGCTATAACCTTTAGTGATTAGACAATCCTTTTAAGAGGGGGACCTGCAGTATGTAGCTACATGTACAGTACACGCCTTTTACAGGGCCCTTTTCTACAAATGATCTAAAGATAAGACCCCTATGGTTTGAATATTATACAGACAACTTGTGGTATGGAAAGGTTGCTTTCTTCTATGTGACTAAATACAAAGTTACCTCACAAGTTAGCTTTTTACCTTCTGTATACCTGCCTACACATCGTGACAACAGACATAAAACGCTCACATGGCTAGCTGGCAACAAACGCAGGCTTTATATTTAGCCATATTTTGGAATAATCTGGTAAAAAAAATATAACTTCTTGGACCATAACAAGCATCACAAGCTTCCAAATGGGCAGAGAAGAGACAGCTGGAGAAGTTTATATTGACACTTTAATATTCATTTGCAGTTTTGAAGCTAGAACCGCCATTCAAGCATGCAAGGGGTTAAAAGTCTTTGGCAAAGTATTGCTCTACGTGATGATGGTAGCGATGCCCTGTACAGATTGCCAGAATTTCTGACTGGAGTCTCTTGCACTTTTCATGGGGTACTGCATTAAACAAGTGTGCACCACCATTGTTTGAACAATTTCTGCTGATTATAAAGATAAAATTCACTTCATACGTGACAACACTTTAAGGTTATGCTGGTGTTATAGCCATCAGTCTGAACAGGCAAATATTTTTAGGGTCTAAAGGGTGCAATTCGGCATCTCATCTATTTTTCTCATGTGACGTGTGCGGTTCCGAGCAAAAACAGGGAAAAGACCTGTTGACCGTCATATTGACATAATGCCAGTATCATGCCACAATTACAGACCTTTTTCAATATTTAGGCTAATGAAAAAATGTTAATATTATATTTTTTAACTGTTTTAGTAGCCGCAGGTGAAGACAGTGACATCTTAGAGCCATTTTCTGTCAAAAATAAATCAGATATTTATTTATAATGAAAGGGAATCCAACATTAGTAGCCTGCTGATGGCCATTATCCAAGGCAAACTCTGTGTGAGGAGCTGGCAGTAGCAGCGACACAGCAGACACGCACTGCAAAGCAGGCAGTGTTAGTGTTGCAGGTAAACTGTTCCAAGTCCACGGACAAGACAAGGGGTCATGGATAGTTCAAACATGTCTGTAATAACAGTGGGACAGTGAGGACTCAACTGCGGCTGGAGCTTTATTAACGAATTTTCATGGGAGCCACTTTTTTTTTTTTTTTCTGTGCTCACAATCTAATTGTTGTTTGTCAAAATCACAGCAAGTGCTGTTGTGTTTCCTTAGACACAGGAAGACGCACATAGAGTATTGTACTGAGTTACAGAGGCTAACCCCAGATGAGGTGTCGCTTCAGCTCTCGATTGGTGAAAAAATTTAAATCACTGACTTTTTCTTTATGAAGGTAACAAACAAAGCCCCAAAAACTTGTTTCTACATTGACAATGCTGTGGAGCTGTCTCCACATTTAAACACTTCAATGCGCTCCCGGCATTGAAGCGGTGGGTGCCAAAGGTGGAAGAGCTTTTTCAACTCAATGAATTTGTTATATTTGCTTTAAATGCCCAAGGATGATACATAATGGCAAGCTTGCAGGAGGAAAAAAAAAAATGGAAGATGAGAGGTGATGAGTGAGGCAGAGAGAACAGGCAAGTAAACAATAGTGTCTGTCTGAGATTCTCCTCCGTTTCAAGGCTCTGGGTGGCTCCACGGCTCACTACGGCCTCAGCCAACCTTGTCTCTCAAGGCCCGGTTACAGTCATACATATACACACACACACACACACACACACAACACACTCATTGAGAGCGCTATTGCCATGGGAACCAACTCCTCTATGACTATTCCCTTCTCAGGGGGATAATAGGCACCAATCTTTCTCAACCTCTCTCTCTTTCATTGTCAGTTTCTCTCTTTCTTCTCTCTCTTTCTGGTCACTACAAGCTCCCACCCCTCTTTACGTCCCTCTTTCCTCTCCTCCTCCTCCTCCTCCTCTCCCTTCACCCCCGCTGTCCTCCTGCTCCACTCCTCTCTTCTCTGCATGTCTGTGACAGTCGTGAGTTTGATTCGTTATGCATAATCTGTCCACGCTGGGATTTGTACCCTTCTCACAAGTGAAAAGCAGAACATTAGCTCAACCCAACCTGCACAAACACTGCGTCGGTTGTTTTCAAAGCTGCAGCCAAAGAAACACGGTTAAAGGGGGATTTCAAGAGAGAAGGAGAGAAAAATACTTGGTTTAAAAATAGAAAATTCTTTGGTTGCCCCGTTTGCTATTTTCCTCTAAAACACGGAGGGGTTTGAGGAGATTTCCCGTGAGTGACTCATTGCTTTCTGTGAACTTGCTCCAGGCAGGTCATTTTTTATTAAAGCCAGCCGAAGCCAGGTTCTTAGGTTTTCAGACACCCTATCGACATGTCCATGTTGAACATTACGCAATCAATACCGCAGCAATTTTCCTGACCACCCGTTCCAACAGTCAATTTGCCTTATAGAAATATCAAGGGGGATGTTTTTTCTTTTTCTTTGGTTTGAGGCTAAGCTACTGAACAACTGGCTGAATATTGGCTCTTGTGTTTTGCGTCTCGCCTGGAGGATTCATCCTAATATGCCATTTCAGGTCTAGGGCAACGCCAGAGGCTTGAATAACTTAGTATGTTCAAAAGCACGATCACTGTCACCTCGCAGGGGAATGAGGGGAGATAATCTTAGCCCGAGATCTTGTAACCAAGCATTTCTGAGGGGAAAGATGTGAGACTTGCAGCAGAGGCTGCAATCACAACGACACCCTGTCATGAGAGCTGCATAACTCACACCTTATCTGCCGGCACGTCATTCAGCCACGTTTGCTGCCCAAAGTTTATATTGCTGCCAGAGATGATGCCAAATCTCTGTTCAACAAAATACCAGTGTTTGTACACTAAACCTTTAAATAAATACCTAGAATTAAGCACTGAAAATCTGTAAACGCTCTGTAGAAAGATTTATATATTGTCGTTTTCTAAACTTTTGTACTTTCCTTGATTTTAAAAGGGAAAATGTCACCTCGCAGCATCAGAATCAGTTCCATCAAATATACATTTCACAATGTCCCAAATATGAAGCTTGTGCGATTTCCCATCTCTCTGGCATCTAACAAGCACAGAATGAAAAGAGAGTCGAATAAAATTAAGACGGTTTAAAAATAACCATCTTTCAATTGGATGTACCCTAAATTTTCCAAATATAAAATTTTCTGGTATTTAGTTGTGTCTGTGGGTGTTTTTCTATACATAGTGAGTGGAGAGGAGCACACGTTATGGTTTACATGAGCCAACGCTTGCCAATTACCTTAATCAAATTTCACACCACACAGGGGGATTCACTGTGCCCGGATCAGATAGCAAACATAAGTTGATTAAAATACATGTTTGCTAAAGGACTGGGGTGAACGAAAATCAACACCGGCCCAGAAAACACACAAACTGATGTTTGAAAGAAAGGATTCAGAGACTAAATGAGTAACATCTGAAAAACTCTCAGTGACTGCTACTGTAACAAACGAGAAAACAGACCTGGACTCATCACGAAGGGTTGTTTATCTACAGTATTTTCTCACCATAGTGGCATTTAGCGATGCAGGTTTGAGAAATATTCCGTCAAATGCTGATAAGACATGAATAAAGGTTCATCAACCTGCAGGTATGTTAGTCAGTCATCAATAAAGGTTAATGGATCTAACTTCCTAAAGAAGCATCACTCCTGCAGAGCAAATGTTAATAAAGTCATTAATACAGAGACGCAGGTTTTTCACTCTCTATTAAGCCATTGCCAAAGGTTAGTAAGTCATTTTCAAATCTGTATGTTAATAAATCATTAGGAAAAGGTTTTTACAACAATCCATCAAGTCGAGAAGGCATAAATATTACAGGGTAATGTCAGAGTCTATCATATTACAGTGCTTGTCCTAATGTACATATTGTGCATAGAAAAAACTACTGGATGTGTCAATCGTTTCTCTTCCTCATCTAACTCAAGCTGCTGGAGTCTCATATTACATTTAGCTGAATTTCACAACACATTTTTCCTGCAAGCAAGGACTGTTGATTATGTCTGCCATCACTTTTATTAAAATATTATTAAAATATAGTTTGGACAGGGGCAATGATTACACAAGGGCCGAATCATATGAAGAAAACTCCAAATCAACTCTTTAATAACTTGTTTATAAAAGAGTTTGGTTCTGATTCCCTGCAGCCCTTCTCAAGAGGTGGTTCAACAAGGACACAGCAAATATCATACAAAAGGGTAAATACCAACCTGGCAACCCAGCATTTCTCCTATTAGTGGTTTATAACTGATTTATAAAGCATCAGTAGACTATTTATCCAACCTGAATAAAACCATTACTGAGTGAGAGCACTTCATAAACTCTGCCTTATTAGAAAATACCACAAATGAAATGTCATTCTCCCCTGTTGTTTTAAGGGTGTAGGCAGAAACCTCAGAGATATTTCAAAATATCTCAAACAAATTAAACCAAACGTATTTATTTTTTTGTTTTGTTTTTTTTTTTGTTGTAAATTGGGTGAGTTAACCCTTCAAGGTCCTGGTTTCTTCACCTTTTGCCCTGAGTAATGACTCAATTTTCCATGTGATATTAGAGAATAATGAAGCCCAAACCACAATCACTTCCACATTTCCACCAGTCGAGCGCCACAGTGGCCAGTCTATAACGCAGCCATATGGGACTTCTGTGGAGAAACGTGCCCTCTCTGTGTGTTTGCGTATTCTCCAAGTGTGTGTCCATGTGTGCGGCTATGTTTATGAGCTCATGCAACGTGTATGTGCATGCTCACATGTGTGGTACTACATGTGTTGACTGCATGTTACACACTTACAGCACATTTACCCTTTGATGTGCACACTTGACATAGAGCACATGGCTATTTTTACCCCGTATGTGTTTGTGTGTACAGTGTGAATTTACAGAGTACTGTTGTCTGTGAATATGTGCTACGTGTTCTGTGTGCCATTCATTTTACATGTCATATTTTGCGTTTGTGCTTGTCCTTTAGAATTTGTGGTGTTGCTCGCATGCTGGATTTTTTTTTTTTCTTTTTGTTTTTTGTGGTGTGATGTCTCTGCACACGTGTTTATCTGCATATGTTTTTCATGCATGTCTGTCAGCGAGTATGTGTACGTGCGTATGTGTACGTGTGTGTGTGTGTGTGTGTGTGTGTGAGGCAGACAGACTGAGACAGAGAGAACTCCTGACCCACCAACAATGTAGAGTTAACGCAACCCGACGCTCCACATCTCACCAGCTGAAACTAATTAACGGCAGTTCAGTCAGATTGAGCTCTCTCACTCACTTTCTCTCTCTCTCTCTCTCTCTCAAACACACATACACACTCTTTTCTCCTCCCCACCCCCGGCTTTTCCTCTCTCTCATGCCCTCGTCTTCCTCCTCCCTGACATCCCCCCGCCCTTCCTTCACCTCCTGCCATCCCTCAACTTGTTTTTCCTCTTTAAAACTCCCCTTTTCATATCTGAATATGACTCATGCATGCTTGGGTGAACTCATGTACCGGAGCACATAGTCTAGGCATGTCAACATCCCACTGGTATGGATATATCTGCACGCATGCGACTTAAAACAAGCAGTCAAACCCATACTTTTATCCTTTGCATGTACAGTACAGTAGCTCACAAATCCCGAACTCCACTGTCTTTCTGTTCACCAGTGGGAGTGCTGTGATACTGTACGCCAGGCACATCTTGAAACGCTGTCAGGGCTCGGTCTGTGATTGGATCCAGGTAGACATTTTTGGCATTCTCAGCCCCATGCTGTACCATCCATCACGCATGTGACTTCAAAACAACCAGACCTATTGATGTAAGTGATGAATGGCCAGAGTGGGTTGAGTGCTTGCGAGCATGTAAATGTGTGTGTGTGTGTGTTTTTGTGTGGTGGTAGTGGATTTAGAGCTTATTGTTGAACACGCTGCTCAGGAGCCAAACTTGTGGCTGGCGGCGTTCGTCTAATGAATCAACTCTCTGTGGTAAACAATTGCCACCACACAGTCCAAGTTTACGGTGGCTGCTGCCCAGAGAAAGAGGCGTGAGTACGGCATCTGTTTGGAAGTTCAAATCCGCACACACATTGAGAAGCAACAAAAACTAAAACATACCTGTTTTACAATTTGGTTGAGAAGTTCACTGCTTGGACGCAAATGCAGCAACTGGACCAGAGCTTCCAGCAGAGAATCGCATTCTACTTGGAGGGACACCAGCACAAACAGAGGATGGAGGACGGGTTCAGATCCTGTCCGACAAGCTGACTGAGGTTGCTGTGGAGCTGACTGCTTGGCTAGAAGGAAACACAATCCTCCGTCAGGCAGCAGAGAAACCAGAGTGTAAGTCGGCTCTACAGGCTCAGCAGCAGCGGCAGCGGCAGCAGCAGCTCCAGCGGTTTGCTTCTTCTTCCCCCTCTCCACCAAACGGAGCTCAAACACACTTGTACGCTTGGTGTGTTTAGGTCATGCTCAAAGTATGCCTGTATACTGATGTTCTGCAAGCTCAGGGAAACCACATCCTGTCACATATTTACCTCCCCTCCCCTATCTCTCCCTCCCGTTTCTCTGTTTTCAGTCTGTCTGTCTGTGTGGTGTTCTCTCTCTCTGTTTCGGTGTCTTTTTCCTATGTCTTTCTCTCGCTCCCCTGTGATTGTCTGAAGCAACTGAGCGCTCTGACCCAGCGTCTGCTCAGCACAGCCTCTCTACCTCACTGTCTATCTCTCCGGCAGCCGCACCAGTTCCACTCGACTGACTGAAGAATCCATCTGAGGAGAGTAGGGGGGAGAGAGAGAGAGAGAGAGAGAGAGAGAGAGGAGAAGAGAGGAGGGAGAGGAAGAGGGGAAGGAGGGATGGGGAGGGGGCTTTGTTGGGAAATACCAGAGTTTAGAGACAGAGGGAGGAGAAGGAGGAGGAGGAAGGGACGTGGGTGTTGTTTAGGGAGTGAAGCACCAAAGAAAGATGGGTGGACAGAAATAGTAATCAATAGTTTGTTTGAGAGAAAAGTGGACAGAATGCTGTGCCACATAGTCAATACACACACACACACACACACACACACATACACACACACACACACACACACACACACACACACATGCACATATGTGCATTCACTGGGAATGGCAGCTTTATGAGCTGAAGAGTTGGACTAAAAAAAGGATAAAAGGTGAAATGGGTGTTTTGTTTTGAATGCGTCTAAGTGTGTGTGTGTGTGTGTGATCCTCAGGTCTTCACTCCTCTGTGGTGGTTATGCATATTTAATACACCAGAGTCAGGACCCCCTATAGCTCTGTATTTATTATTTAAGCCAATTTGTATGAGGGACCACCACTCTGGGAAATACCAGACTTTTGATACATTAACAACTACTACAACTACTACTGCAACAACAAGAACACAGGAAATGTTGGCACCAGGACATCCTTTTCTTGGAGCTGAACGTGATTCTGCAATACTGCTGACGTCAGGGGAGAAGTTCCTCTCACTGTTATCTCCAACATTAACTCTGCAACACTTAAAATCTATTAATGGTTACAGTAAAGGGCTGTGTGGTTGGGTCAACAGAAAAAGTTTTCTGCTGACTGAACTTAAAACAGGTACAGTCAATATATTTATATTGAGAATGGATTACATGGCTACATGTATTTGAAAGGGCTTGCTCACCTGACTCAGCCTGCACATAGACAGTACAAAGATAGACAGAGCTTTTGTTACGTCATCCATCGGTTCCTGAGGAGCTCAAAGTGGGCTGCTCCACTGTCGCCATCTTGGCAGTGTCTAACTCCCTGCTAATATAAAATTGGGCAAAGAGATAGGAGGAGTATGGCGGTGAGATTTTGGTGCATGTTTGTTGCAGGTGGTGAGTCACATCAAAAAATGACCCTCCATACAGTTGCCACAAGGGATGAAATTAGCTGTGGAGACCAAAACTGTTTTGGTCTCCAACTGCTGCAAATATATATTACTTCACCTGTAAAATTGGTGCATTTTAAAATGGGAGGCTATGGAGATGGAGAGCCCGTCTCAAGTGGCCATTTGAGAACCTTTTCTTTTTGGCACGTCTGTGTTAGCTTCAGCTTATTGTTTTGGTTTTTTGACCAAACTACCATTTTGCTTTACTCTCACCGTTCTCATGAAATATTTTTTTGGCCACAACAGGCAACTGTTCATGGTAAAAAAGCTTTGATAAACCCATCATATACTAGCCTACCTGCCCTAGACAGACAAAGTTTGCAACTAGACAGGGATCATTGGTGCATATGACGGCTAAAGTGCCAGATATTTCTCTTAGAAGTTGGTATAGACTAAAATAGAGCAAAAAGGGGAGTTAAAATTGGACTTTCTCCATATCTGCCAGATCTGAAAATAAGCAACTGTTTCCAAATATTGGCTTAAAAGGGGACAATATGTTTATGCTGCCCACAAATGTACAATAAAAATCAGTTTCTGCAGGTTTACAAGATCAGATGAAATGCACACAATGAATAGCAGGATCATGACAACAGTTCAACAGTCATTGCTTCATTGATTTGTTGTTTTCATGCTTTAATATTACAAAGAGAGTACATGTGACATACTGACCCTTGTGTCTCGAAAGAGGCACAAAGACTGGACTGGAGCCTGGTAGGTGAAATGGGTTGACCAGTGACTCAATTACACCTTCAGAGGGGTAAACAATTTGGGCTAAAAGAGAATGAAAGAAAACAAATGAAAGAAAAGAGAAACTTAAAAATTTTCTTCTAAATTCCATGGCATTATTATTACTATTTGTAAAATGCTTTTAAACTCACTTTTAAAGTAAGCAACCAACATTCTTATTGAGCTCGTTTTGACCTTGGAAACAGCAGTTTGACAAAAGCAGAAGTCGTGATTTTTACCTCCACCAAGTAGGTTATGTTTCCACCTGGATACATGTATTTGTCAGAAGGATTTAGCAAAAAAAAAAAAAAACTGAACCAACTTGGTGGAAGGAAGGGTCATTGACCAGGGAAGAATGTTGGTCTGATCTGGATCATTTTCTATGAATCTGAGGTTTTTTTCTTTTTCTCTGAAGTCGGGGGTTGGCACTCTTTGAGTGCCGCCTCTAGTTTTACAAGGTTGACTATTTCAACAGGTCTTGGCATCTGTTTCTCAAGGATGTTGAGAAAGTTCTGTGCAGACAGTAGTACACAGCTGTTACACTGAAAATATTAAGGTTTTATCCATAGACCACAGCTTTGGTCCAGACAGAAATATTTTGACAACTGTTCATAAACCCTAATGACTGTGGTGAACCTTGACTTTTCATCTAGGACTACCATCAGGACATTTTTCTAATTTTCCTTTCTAACCAAATACTATAAAAAAAAATAAATAAATTGATATTCAATGTTTAGTAAATCTTAGCTTAGTAAGAGCCTAAACAATGATGGATAACATGTTAAGCATTATACTATAGATGTCAATGTGAACATACAACATTATAGCTGCTATTGTAACTGCAGACTCTACTTCTTGTTAATCTATATCATCTGTGTCATAACACATAGATAATGGTGTTTTAAAAGTGAACAAGTATTTATTTTAGTATGAGAAAATTGTGAAAATGCCATATATATAATGATGTTAAGAAGTCCTGTCCAACACAAAAACAAAAAATGTGACTGACAGCATTTCAGCTTTGAATGAGGTAAATATCTGCAAAGTGTGAAATTATTCAAATGATGAGATGCAAATGAAAATGACGCCTGTCAAAAATATACTGACAAGCTGAGAGAGAGAAAAAATCCTCGGCTGAATAATGAGGGAGTCAAAGGATGACTTGCTTTTTGATGAGTTGCCATAATTACTGGTGAAGAGCTCCACGTACTGTGATTAGCCTTACTAGGCCTGTTCAATGTGATCATGACATTGGGCTCTTCTCAAAGTCATTTTTAGCCTAATAGGGGATTCACTCGCTCATTTGCCACAGTTGTAGCTGTCGTTTCAAGGAGAGTCCTCATTGTGTCGCTCAGATGCTGCAACGATGATCTAACTCCAGGCTGCAAATTAATGATATGTCTCCTTTGGAGATGGAGATTTCCTGCCTCTGTTTGCTGTCACATCAGGAGCCCCATTAGACTTTAATCACCCATCTTGAACAAATGGAAACTGCCAACACATATCTAGATATGGGCAACGTATGTCCGATTTTGGAAGGATGATTTCTGCGTTAGACCACCTTCTTGTGAAAAGTTCAATGCTGGAAGGGAAAAGAACCAATCTGGCAAATCATATCTTGGAAACACCCGTGGAGACCTGAGGTTGGAATAAAAGAACAAAAGAAAGAGGTATTATTGGTGTTGAGTGGATGCTTCACTGGTTTGGAGCCCTTTAAACAGAATGAAATCAAACAGATGCCAAAATACTGAAGCTGGCCTGACTGGCGCTGAAGCTTGAATGACATTAATGATCACCCACAGTGTAATTGCTAACATTCTTTAGCTTTGGGTAATAGCTAAAAAAACAAGCCAAAAAGTGAAAAACATACATATGGGGCAAGATAACATTCGCATGATGTCATCTTCAAATCTTCACCTCAGTGGTTTTATTGTTTAGCTGCAAATTAGTTGTGTTTAATGTCCCAAGACTTGGTAAAAAAAAAAAAAAAAATGACCTTACTGCAAAAAAACGGCCTCAAAGGGCCACGGCTCCAAATGCAGATATTTTCTCACTGGAGAACTGTGGAACAAATGAAATGGGACAAACAACATCAGATGAGTTATAAAGACGGGCAGCCAAGCATAGTGTTTGTGCAAGCTGGTGTTTGTGGAAGCATCAGTCTTACATGAGTGGCTGAGGGCTCAGACAGACAGCTGATAGGACGGGAGAACGAGTGGAACGAAAGTCATCACTGAGGGAACATAAATGAGTCTCCCCATTCTGAAATAATACCATTGTTCAATCACTGGGTCTGTTGTATTCAAGATTTCATACAAAGGGCTCAGTTGTGTTCTGTCATTGAGCCTCAGCAGCTTCTTCGTCTCCTCTGTGACTAGAGATGTGGCAGTGCCCCCTAGTGACTAATGTGGAAAGTGAACTGTGCCTCTCAAATTTCAAATGGGACCGAATTCAGTGGCGTACACAGTTTTACTTTATATTTCTGCTGTGTGAACAAATCAATCATTCACTCAATAGTTGAATGCATTTCAAAGCTCTATTTCCTAGACAATAAGCAAGATCATCTCATAAAAACCTTTTCAAATAAATATTAGATTTTTCTTTCTTTTGGTTTTCAGTTAAGCTCAAATAGCGAATCACATCAAACACAAAACAGATAAAGCAGGGAGACAGGCTGTGTGTGTCGCACCACTTTTTTTACTTGGTGCACGACAGTATATTTACTTACCTCCATCTTATTTGAGTGAGAAAATGGCTGTTGTTGAAAACCTACAGACTACAGCGTCCTGAACAGGATCCCACAATGTTCATAGCATGTACACTACTTGTTACTTAAAAGGTTTCCTACACGATGCAGCGCTTCATCTTTGATAGATGTGAAAATCTTTAAGTCATGTGATACTGACAGTAATGACACAAGATGACTGATTCATATGTGCATGTCTGAAACCTGCATTTACTTGTCATGAGGGAGTAAATTATGTACTGAAGGTGTGAGGCAGTGGTTTTGGACAAAGCTGAGACAGTTTAGCTTTCTGTATAAAAAAATGATTAAGACTAGCATTTAGCACATTAGCAGTAGCACAAGAAATATTTTAACAAGCCACAAGGAAGCTGCAGCGAGATTCACTCCTTAGTTCTGTGCACATGTTTATGTCAAACGTCTTAAAGTTTGTATTATGTATTGTTTGTTTGCACTCTAAATTACTTTATGACTTTAGTGTGTTTAAGAAAATGCCTTGTTTTCTTATTCACAAATACCTTCCAGCTATGTCTCGACTCCTGAGCAGTATGCAATAATTTTGTGGTATTTTTCTTTTTTTCAATGATTAGGTACCTGACTTCAGCAGCAGGTAAAGAAAAGATTTTTAACAAAAGACTTCAACCTTGCTCAGATCATCTCCACAGAGCCACACTGCATTAGGTTGACAGTTTAAATCCCAGAGTGTTCGCCTGTAGCTGCACTCCGAGTTGTCTAGCACTCAGTTCTGTAATGGCTACTATTACTTTAAATGGTGCACCTTCATTCTTACCTCTTACCTCTTGTTCTAAGAAAAGCATATCTGAATGTATACAACGCCATGGGTACATAAAACGCTACACCCATGATATCCATCATCACATGGAGCATTTATTTCCATTGACAGGGAGAACAAACTGACTGAGGGTTGCATTTCTTATTGTACTGCCAGTTTACACTTTATGGTTCTGGGTTCACACAAACATTATCACATATCTTGCATATTTAAATTTACATTAAATCACTTTCTGAATTTGCACCAAACTTGGTATCTTAATTTTTAGTCACTCGGGTGACGTAGCTCTATATGTCTGTCTGGTGGTTGGTCTATTAAACACTGTGGTCCAGACGGAAATATCTCAACCTTAGCAGCACCACAATGTCATTTTTCATCATACATTGAAATATCTTTATATTTGCCTGATGGATTGGTACAAAGTGTTTTATAGAAATTCATGGTGCCCAGAAAATGAATCCTAATGACTTTTTCTTTAACCATTAAGTTGACATTTGGTATTTTGATTGAAATATACGAGTAGTTATTGAATGGACTCCCATGAAATGTGGTAAAGACATTCATTGCATTACATTGTATTCATTTGTTATGAAGTGTAACAAAAGGTAGATGTCATCAGAAACTGGAAGAGTTTCTTCTAAACTCTGTCTGGACACTGACAGAGTGTCCTGATACATAAGGATGTAGGTCGGGTCTCGATATCGGTCGGCACACAACAGCCCATTCAAAACAAAGATGACATTTTGATGTTGTCAACTGAATGGTTTTTAATATATGATCTATATCATTCCAACATCACCAAAGTGTCACATCACAACTAGAATGGCTCCTAGTCTAGTTTTTCTTTTTGATCAAGTCATCACAAGGACAGAACTTTTCCTTTAAATGGGCAAAACAAAAACCCGGAAACAAGCTAGAAAAGTTCCCAGAGGAAAATTTGAAGAAAAACAGTTGATCACTTTGCGGTCGTAGCAGCAAGGCAACAATATTCTTTATCATAAGAAGCATTAAAGCAGGACATCAATCATTTTCTTGGCTATTATAATATCAAAAAAAAGTTTTTTCCACAAGAGTCCGTGTATCGTGCATGGGAATTAATTTTGGGAAAACAAGACAAGGCATTCACCATGACGCAGGCTCAAATAGAACTTTTCTTTAAGGCTGTTTGACTCCAACTACCCATTGTACACTATAATAAATAACACAATAAGGCATTGAGGAGCGAGGCGATAGCAGCATAATGTTTATTGTGCATTAACACATAATCAAGAATCAACAGAGAGGAGAGTGTTGTGTTAAGAGCATGCAGGGTTGCTCGAAGATAAAACTCTGCTTTGTTCACACACGCAGCTTCTTACAGTGTCAGCAAATCGTTTCTTTATCTCACACAGTTAATCTATAGAGGGACTGGACTATCACTTCTCATGCTTATTGTAATTTGGTGTGAAAAATAATTTCAAATGAATCATAATACTGTATTTGACATATTGTATTTAAAAATGTCCAAATAAAACAAATGAAATATTGTAGGCAGGTATTTAATTAGTCTTTTCTGTAATTTATATTTGTAGTCCTCCAGTGGATCTATGCTTTTTGATCTCTGCTTCCACAGGATTATTATTAAACAGTGTGACCAGAACAGTTAGGCCTTTATTTGGGTTTTTATTATCAACCATAATTGGTAATGAATTATTCATTATGAAGAAGCTGTAAAAACAAGTGTATTTCAGCATCCAGCAGACTGAGAGCAACATGAGCATTCTTTTAAAGATTTTTTGACAATATAAGTCTAATATTGACTCTCCTTTTAGCTCTGTTTTTATTTCCACGAGCTTCTGAGCCAGATTAGTGGCGCGATCATACTAAAGCAGTTGGTGGCCAACTTTGTCGTTTGGTGCTGGGCAGGTAGAGTGCAGTGGGTTTAATAGAGGTTTTTCACTGAAAACAACTGCACGCTGCAGGTGGAAACAACACATGAGAGCAGTGAGAGTGAATAAAACCAACGTGAACTGAAAGATGCTGAAGTGGTCCATAGAGATGAGGGGAAACTATGGTTACTCTCTAGGTCTGTAACTACATTAAATGCAAGACCTTTTAGATTATATGTGGTGATTTGAGACATTTTTAAAACGAAGATTATATTTAGTCCATCTTTGAAGACTTCATTTAACAGTTTTCATAAACTGGCTTCACATTGAAATGTTGCTATTATGATATTATGTTGAATATTTCCTTATTCAAATGATGCATCTTATTTCCCAACATTAGCAAGTCACGAACACAGTCTACTACACTGGTTGCTCACAATCAAATGAACAATTTCTACAAAGCATTTTCCAGTCCTCACTCCTACACATTCACCAGAATCACCTTTATGGGTGTGTCTTCAGCCACGAGCTGCATGACTTTAATCCATTTACATACAAGGCCATACAGTTGTGTCTTGTAATGTACCAGTGCTCCCTTTCTTTTATTTACTTTGACCTCAGTCTCTTTTCAGTTTTACGATGTGTAAACTTTCACTAATACATCAGCCATTCACTACACCCTTGGGCATAACAATTCCTTGTTTACTCCCTGTCAGTTGCCTTCTTTTGAGCCTCTTCAGTGCTATGTGATAGACTTGTTTTTGTCCCTTATCCACTGTGTCTAGCCCAGGATACTGCTGCATCATGAACAGCCAGAGGGGGAATGTGCTGTATCTTTGACTACTGTGAGTGGCTGAGCTAGGTCTATAAAAGGAAGGAGAGGGAAGTGCCAACTCACCTCCACCTCCTGAAGACCCAGGTGCAGGTATGTTTCCCAGTGCAGCAGCATCCTTAATGAATAATAATAATGATAATAATAATAAAAACAATTAAGTATTTTTAATCCTTTAATGATACAATCAAAAATACAAGAGGGAGAACTCAGTCCTTCAAACAGCAACATTTTTTTATGTAAATGATATTTTTTTATTAATTGCTTTTTTATCTTTTGTAACATTTTAACATTTCCAAAAATAATAATAATAATTATTTTTTATTTTAAATAATAATTCAAATAAGATTTTTATCGACCTAGATCTATATTGACCTGGATTCTAATGGCAAAACTGCAATAATATTTTAAAAAATCATATATATATATATAGTTATATATATATATATATATATATATATATATATAGTGAGTCATTACTTTGCTTTGTTTTCATCCCACTGCAGATATTTAGCTTTTTGTCGAGAAAATGTTTGCATTCGTGATTTGCATCTTGACACTGCATCAAGTACACTCTGCCTGCAATGTGGTAAGTAGACGTTTTTGAATACTTTAGGGGGTTTAGTACAACATAGGCCTGAAGGCACCTTTTCTCAAGCTCAATACCTGAGTGGGTGAGTGGGCTAGAGTCTTGAAATA
Organism: Rachycentron canadum; assembly: GCA_038496675.1. Taxonomy (NCBI): domain Eukaryota; kingdom Metazoa; phylum Chordata; class Actinopteri; order Carangiformes; family Rachycentridae; genus Rachycentron; species Rachycentron canadum. The sequence goes on from CM076653.1 coordinate 8,784,518, forward strand.
CTGAAAATTGCAATACAATAAAAAATACTAGTATTGCTCTCATATATTTTTTTATTTCCATAAAATATTCAACATATTAATATTGTCCAACCCTACAGCAATAACTAATGTAAAAAATATGAAAGAACATCTCTATACAATGGATATTTTTACTTGAAATACTTTTTAACTGATAATCCTTTTATAGCTGCTTTTAGATGTGAAAAGTTCTGCTTTGTTTGTTATGATTTTACAGATTTTTATTTCTATCCTTTAAGTCATCATTGCACCACTATTTTTTTTCATGTCTCCAAAGCGATTTGCAAATTTATTATTATCATTATCATGAGAACAAATATCTCTACAGGAGTACTGTATCTTTATATTTCCACTCCTATGTTTCCCTGATGAGAACTTAAACCTGAATTTCTTCTCATTTTCAAATGTACTTTGCTGTGTGCTGTGGTGTCCACAGGAAGGTAAGTACAAAGTGAAATGCATCAGGCATGTTTAACTTTACAGTTATATTTTATTTTCCAGCATCAACTCGGAGACCATGCCAATAAGTCTCCCACTAAGATTAAGGGATTTGGCACAATCTTTTCTGAATGCTCTTTTGTAATGTTAAGTCATTTCAGAGTAATTAAAGCAGGATATGTTTGAGTCACATTGTGGTTATTAAACCGCCTGAGTAAATATCACTATTATGTCTTTAATCTGGTGTGTACACACGTGTATATCTCTGTGTGTCTGTCTGTCTGTGTGTGTACATGCAGACATTTGCCCAGAAAACACAGAGGTTCAGGCTGAGATCGTTGACAAGCACAATGCCTTCAGGCGAATAGTTCAGCCAACGGCTTCTGACATGCTGATGATGGTTGGTCTTGTTTCTATTGCAATTAAAGTAGCTAAGATAATATTAATCCTCTATGTTTGCTTTCCTTTGTTTTTAGGAAGACAAAAAAATAAATAAAACCGTGTGACTATGGGACACCTGAAATTCATAAAACATCATATTTTTCTTTCTTTCAAATCACAAATGATCCGGTTTTCAAAACCAGTATTTTGCAATTTCTGCTGTTTGGATGTCCCTTTGAAATAAAATCCTTGATTTGTTGTGTTATTATGTTTTTTTTTTTCCTCAACAGAATTATAGTGCAGAGGTAGCAGTTAGTGCTCAGGCCTGGGTTGACAAATGTATTCTGGCTCATGGAGCACCCAGCGACCACATGCTCAATGGTATAATTCTCCTTCCTTTATTCCTCTTCTTGCTTTTTTTCCTTTTCTCCCCGCTCCACATGTGCCAGGAGTATTACCTCAGACACATAAAGGTTCCCTGTGAACTGACTGACCTTGTGACTGATGGTCAGAGTCACTGTGAGCATTATCTTATCTCCAGTCTTCAGACCTTCTTTTAATAACAAATTATAGGATATGTTATCATTAGGGAGATTATCATCAATCAGCAGTTTAATGAACTCAGTTTTATCTAAGTAATGTAATCTACTGAGACATGAAAACAAAACTGTATATTTGAAGACGCCCGTTAATCAGTGTTGCCATGTTTTTCTCACCATCGAGCAGGATATGAATTAGGTGAGAATCTGTTCTATTCATCTTCACCCCACTCATGGACGGACGTCATTAACGCCTGGCACAGTGAGGTGTCACACTACCTGTATCCCAATGGATCCACCAATGCCCAACCTACTGGTCACTACACACAGGTATCACTTAGCTGTTAAGGTCAGGGTAAGAAAGATAAATGTCGTGGCAGCAACAACAATAGGTCACACTGATTAAAGAGGCTATAATAACAATTGATAAAATGAATACTTATATGGGAAAAGGGTTATCACCTGACACTCCAGTCCTCTGAGCTCTATGGAGTGTTTCATTGTGTTTCCCTCACTGCTTTGGGTTTATAGCCTGCAGATGTATTGATTGGTTCTCACTTTGGTTTTGTTTGAATCTCATAATGTTGTTTTATTAGGCACAACTGGCAGCCATTTTCAGCAAAAAGGCTCTTAAAAACCACTGCACATTAGCTGCCCTGTGCCCCAAACGCTGAACACAGTAGCAAGTTCCCTCAAGTGTTGGTGGTGGCCAAATACAGAATACAATACTAAATGCAGAGATAAAATGAGAAACGCGACTCCTGTATCTGCTGGATGTGTAAATACGTAACTGTAGCTAACAATTTAAAAGATGATATGTTTTTGTTGCCCTCTAAAAAACTACATGTATATATATATATATATTGCAGGTTTATTGCAAGTGCAACGGAGTGAGGACTAGTATCCCACCTAGTTTACCATTCGTTCAGCAACGTGTATCATAACTTTCTGTAGCTGCTTTCTTTAATGACTGGTTATTCTAGCTTTGAAGTGTATTATTTGAGTTTGTAAAAATAAAAAATGTGGACAGAGTGCAATTTTCAAAAACAATTTACTGTACTACCATAAACAACCAACGTTGTGTTTTTGCAGAAAACAACAAAAAAAAAAACATTTTTGATCAATTTTCACACTTTTACCGATGACCGTGTTTGAACAGTCAATGTGCAACACTGCTTGGAGGTTTTCAAGATAAAGTGGCATTGAGAACAACATCTTGTTTTTGCTGTCAGGTGGTGTGGAACAGCTCCTACAGAGTTGGCTGTGGAGCGAAGCTGTGCCCTAACAGCATCTATTTCTATGGCTGCCACTATTACCGAGCGTATGTGACCCTCACACACACCCTCCACATGCTTAAAACCCATGCTTTTGTTTTACATTTGAGAAACCTGTACATTTTGGGGACTTTAAAGAAGCAACGTTAGCAGTAATGGCTGTTTACTGACTAGTCTAGAAGAAACGCCGTGAGCATCAAACTTCATTGCCTCAGGCTATTCACAAAGAGTTGGTTGGAGAGCAAATCTCTTGTTTTGCATCTATTTGTATCGCGTCTTTTTCTTGTATTGAAGTTAGTATGCTAACCACCTTACCCTGACCCGGTCAAACATTTTCCAATACTGAGTCACTGCAACATTTAGTCTGATAGCCTACAATAGCCTAAGCTTTGTGTGTCACTGCTAAGAAAACAATTGCTAATGCTAATGCTCGCTACCGCTTGTAGAAAATCACCTATGGATTTAACCAGAGGTTGGTTCAGAGTCAAATGAGGTAGAAACTACTGACATATGTATAATTCATTTAACAGGGGAAACTTCAGGACATGGCCACCTTATAAGGCTGGACCCTCATGTGCTTCCTGCCCCAATGCCTGTCAAGACAAACTGTGCAGTAAGAAACAGACACTGACACAAGCACAACACATATTCTCTGTATAGCAAATACCGCAGGATGTTATTCTACAAGAAGTATTGTCTAAAATAAGAAAAATAAGCAGTGGGCTAACCTCTTCATTGCTGTGTCTCTTTTTCGTTTCAGCCAACCCATGTCCTTATATAAACAGATACCTCAACTGTCCAAACTTGAAAAAGATATTTGGCTGCAGCAATAAGCTGGTGCATGCCTGGTGTCCTGCTTCCTGCAAATGCACCAACGAAATCATTCCAATATTCTAAAGAGAAACCCTTCTGTCTGCAAACTTAATCTGTTTTGGCTAATTCCATGTAAGATTGTAAGAATATGTCAGGAAAAATCTGATTTAGAATTGATTGTTTTAAGTCAAGGGGCTGTTCTGGAATCATTACAAATTTCCATTACATTTACAGTAGGAGTATAAATACACATAATCTATGAGCTACATAATTGAAAGGCAAAAACTTTACATATATAGCATAGATTTTATACTTTAAAGCTTAAATTTATATTTTTGCATTATGTCATAGTTATAAACATCTATGTGGTGAAGTATGGAAGAAGAAGAAGAAACTGTTATATAAGATATTATGTTGACCAGGGAATTTTTGCTTTATATAACAAAGGCAACAAGAAAAATAAAACACCAGATGAACCACTGATGGTATATTTCTCCATCCTTTACTCCCCCTCTCTCTCTTTGTTTCCCTTTCTCTCCGCTCCACATATGCCAGGAATATTACTTTAGAGACATAAAGGTTCCCTGTGAACTGACTGACCTTGTGACTGATGGTCTTTTTTTTTTTTTTTTTTGTTATAACCATCTGTGTGCTGAAGCATGGAAGAAGACAAAAAAAAAAACAGTTACCATGGCTGGAGACCACACACTGAGATGTTGACCAGGAATGTTTTGTTTTGTGCAGTAAAAGCCACAAGAGTAATCGACTTCAAATACTGTTGTGTCAGTGTGTGAATGTTAAAAATTGCTGTTTTCACTGACTGTCAACCTTTCCGGTGTTAAAGTTGCACTAATCAATGTGTTCATACTAACCATTGGTCAAATGACTGTGTAATGTGAAAGAAATAGCTCATGCTGACAAACTGTCTGAGAAATATCACCTGACTCTGCAGTTTCCCTTGCTCTACAGATCTGTCTAGTTAATGTCTCTGGTTCCCTGAACCTCTTATTTAACACCAGTAGGCAGCTGTTCTCAGCGAAAGAGCTCTACATTAGCTTCATTAGCACCAATTGAAAAACAGATAAAGTTAGGTCCTTGTCTGTACAAGCATTTATCAGCTAAATAGAAGACGATTTATTTTAGTTGTTGGTGGAGACCAAAACAGAGCTCCAAATGAATGCTATTGTTGCCATGTTGCATAGGCAATTATTTGCTGTTTGATATGTTCCCCATATCAATTTAGAAGGTGATAATGGGTCAATATTGCTTACAGCTTACTGCACTGCTACAGAGACCAAATGAACACGAGAGACCTATCCAGGGTGAGAGGTTAGGGCTACCAGTGCAGTGGTAATGATTTCTTATTGACTAGTGCAGCAGCTAACACTGGTCTATGGTTGATGTTGATGTTGCCCTGTTGTTATAAAGCTTATCAGATAGCTAGCCAATTGATCGACAATTAATTGTGCAATTGTTATCTTAATGAAGAAGTCAGTCAATATTACAGTCTTTACATTTTCACACGCACTTGAGATGACAAAGCAAACAAAAAAATACCTGAACAACCTCTCTCAATAGAAAAGCACAGAGAGCATCTCCAGGTAAATGTCCCATTTTAGTGTTACATCATCCTCCAGCATACAGATTTAGAGGGAAACTGCTTTGGTGCAGTGACTTGCATAACAGTTGGCAACAGAGGGCTGGTGCCAAGTCCTCTGTGACAACCAGAGCTGAGCCAAGTCTTTCTGGAGCTCTGAGTACACTCACACAGCACCATGACACCATGTCCTAGCTTCAATATTACACTTTGACAGCTCATAACTTTAACTTAGAGACTATTTTCACATGTTCATTTTGCTTAGTTTTCCTGGTGGTAGGAAATACAATGAGACAACAATAAAAACACAAATGTTGTTGTTAGTACTGTATTTGATATGCTAATAATGCCCATAGTATATCCTTTGACATATAGCTGCATTCATACATACTGTTTTAAAAGGCTTTAATTATACATACAACCAGGTTAAATATCACTACAACACTGGTATCATTGCTAGCTAGGAATATTTCTTGTTAAGACTGCAATGCAACACATATGTTAAACTACCATCTTGAATGAACAGCAATGCCATGTGTGTCATTTAACAGGCTAACTCTAGATGTGTGGCTCAGGGTGGGGGTGGGTGGGTGGGGGGGGTCTCATGATGAATCTAACATGGTTAAACAGGAAAAACTGAAAAAGAAAATGTTTTTTTCTGTCCTCTTGGTTGATGTTTTCACAACCAGGAGACATATGCAATGGGCCGAGGGGTCACAATTAGACTTTGCTTTGTTTTACTGGGTCACAAGTCAAAAGCACTGTACTGCCACGAGGAGCCACAATGTACAGCAGATGAGTAAATCCCTTCTGCACAATAAACAGAAAGCCATAACCTTTGTATTCCAGCAGATGGCTCTGTTGTACAACTCACCACACCTGCTTCTGTGTCCCATGATATTTAGTTTCTCTGCCTTCATCTGAGCCACTGGTTTATGAATAAAATGCATCAAAGCATGTAGAATGATGTGCCTCATCACTCACTCTGTGTATCTCTTGTGCAGGAAGCAATAGTTTTTTGGGCTTTATGCACTATATGTAAAGTCTGTGTTATACCATGTGTGACCATTGTTTTAATAAGCTTGACTCACTCAAAAAACTGATGATCTGTGATGACTTCGTTCTGGTCACATAGGAGGGTTTATTTTCACAAGAACCCTGATGCAACAGCACAAGAAGCTGTTAGGACTGTTATTTCACCAACTCAGATTAGTCCATCGCCTCCATGCACTGTCCACATAAAGAGGAAGATCTGACACACAGTGTGACACTAAATAGAAAAACAATGGTCATGTGAGTCTTTCTGTGGGATAACTACTGTCCTTGAAGGATGTCATACGTAGCCTCTGAATACAGTTGACATAAACAGCAGCAAATATTTATTATACAGAGGAGGTTATGAAAATTATGTTTTCAAGCACTTTTAAGCAGACAAAGTTATATTCAAAAATTTTATATAACTGGGAACATTGGTTTAAAACTACTCTTCCTATCCTGATGTAAACCCTGCAAAGATTGCTGTTGTAAACTAGCATCTTTTATGTAACTTTTCTCCTTGTTCTGCCCGAGGAATGTCTTCCTCACTGTAATGAACCTTTTTATCTTCAAGGTGACTGTATGTTTCTTGGACTTACTACATGTGAAACTGATTGGCCTCTTATAGTGACTAACTTCTTTCAATTAGGCTACATGTCCAGTGATATTTCAAATAAATTGATAATACATAATATATAATGAGGTTTGACACACATTTTCTTGTTGTCTTGTGTGTATTCCTGAGTTGAATTTTATGTTTTGTGCTGTTTTATGTATCTTCACCTTGTGTAGTCTATATTTTGTTGTTAATGTTTGTGCTGATTTGTATGGCTTTCCTTGCTTAGTTTTTTTTTCCTGTGTATTTTTTATGGCTTTGTGCTGTTTTGTATTTTCATGTTGAGTCATGTTTTTTTTTTTGCTGTTTTATATGGATTTCCTTGCTAAATTCTTTGTTTGGTGTTGTTTTTTTTTTGGCTTTTGTGTTTCATAGCATTTTCATCTTGACTTTTGTGCTGTTTTGTATTTTCATGTTGAGTTTTGTGGGGTTTTCTTTCTCTTTTGCATGTATTTTCCTGTTGGTTTTTGTGTTCTGTCTTCTGTATTTTTAATGTTGAGTCATGGGTTTTTCGCTGTTTTGTATGATTTCTTTGATAAATTATTTCATCTTCTTTTGTTTTTTGTGTTCTTGAGTATTTTAATCTTGACTTTTGTGCTGTTTTGCATTTTCATGTTGGGTTTTTGCTGTTTTGCTTGTATTTTCTTGTTTACTTGTGCTGTTTCGTGTGTGTGTCTTGTTGACTTTGTCTCATCCAAGGGTTGGAATTGCAAACTAACTTAAACTGTAAACTGCTGAGGTGTTGCCTTAGGTGCGTAGACCATGGGCTCCCTGGCCCTGTAAAAAAAAAACTAAAATAATAATAATAATAAAATAAAGTGTAATAAAAAAACAATAAAACAAAGATGAAAAAACATCTTGAGAGTGTCCAGCGTGATTTAGACAGATGCGGTGAATGAATTAGTGATGTTCAGATGAAATTCCCAGTTATTTGAAGGGCACTCTGAACTGTGTGAAGCACGCAGGTCTATTCGTGCTGTGGAAACGTGAAAAGGAGGCGTAATTAGGTTTGATTGACAGCGCTGTCTGTTACGCCAGACGCGCGTTCGCGACACAGACACAACTTTGTCACTAGGAGACGACGTCTCCATGGGACCGCGTTTCATAAAGCACCGACGAGGCAGACGCCTAACGGCAAATCACGGTTTTGTTTTTGTTTATAAGTTTTTATTTATTTGTATATTATAATTTAAACTCAGACCACTGACTGTCGAGAATGACTGGCTGGCCGTGGGGAATCCCTCCCTTTGTTTGCCAAACCCAGCTCAACGACAGCGGTTGTATCGTCTGGACTTAAGAGTTGGTAGTGAAAACTAACTTCACTCAGCTAAGCTAGCGAGTGGGGTTAGCTAGCTCGCTAACTAGCAGAGCTCAGAAGCCCAGACACCAAACGGTGGTCTGGCTCCTTTCAGCTGCAGCAGCAACTTAAAAGGAAGACCATCCTTTCTATGCAGAGAGACGTCAGTTCAAAAGGCAAGTACATGAAAGCTACTGAGGTTACTCACCTCTAGCTAATAGTGAACTGAGAACTTGACATGCCTTTTTTTTTTTTTTTTTTTTTAAATTTCTGTAACTTAACAATACCGATCACTGCTTAGCTGACGGGGATCGGTTATTACCACTGTAAACATGCAGCGGTCTGTGGGGTTAAAACGGCTGAAATGTGCTAAAAACTTGATGAAAATGTGAAATTAAAATCTATACACGTAGAGAAGCGTATCGGTCGCGTGTCTCTCACCGTGCTGCATTTGCAATGACGGTGTTCACTAATTGTAAGTTAACATTTCGTTGTCGGTGCACACGAAATTTTTGGTACTGAAGACTTGAGCCCCTTCACGGTTGCAGGACGCTTCTGTTGAACATTACTGCTGCTGTTGTAGCGTAATGTCATGTCGCCTAATTATGCTAATCGCCGTGGTTTCTCTTCACAGAGCACAATGCACGGAGCGAGCCCCTCTGTCTGTAGGAACCTGACAGATATGTACACCGAGAGATGATATGGCAGAATTTCGGGCAAATGTTACAACGAGGCAATAGGCCAGTCAGGAAATTGGAGTAAAGCTGAAGCATAAGGCTTTGCTACCCGGCAGCTTGCCAGTTTGTGCGAGTGTGTGTTTGTGTGTGCTCGAAGTGCCTATGGCGGAGTTTGGGAAGGACGGCCGCCTTCCTCCATTGAATCTTGGGGATACGGATGTGCCCAGCGACGAGGCGGCTGGCAAGACGCATTGCGAAGGGTCGGTCTTGAATGGAGACTGTGGGATATCTGAAAACATGGTCGGCTCAGGATCCGTCGTCGCACCTGGCAGCCAAGCCGGGGTGGAAACCGCCAACACCTCTGTCGGAGTGGATGGCAAAAATGAAATACCACGCAGGAGCAGCATTATCAAGGTAAGCCTCGAAGTTAAAGTCCCCGTGTTCTGCCATTCATCCCTGTGAGCTAGCCTGCACACCCACATTGAACATAAGAGAGTTGGAAGTTACAATGCAAACCCCTGCCCTCGTTTTATTAGTCTCTTTTGAGTGCATCGTTTCCAGCTTTTTAGTAACCTCGCCTATAACATGAGTGTGCTTCACATATTCAATGAAAAAGGTGGTATTTTCAATACAGGCCAGTAAATGGATGCCCAGAAGCACATCCTGTATGTAGTCTGAATATTATGCACAGAATTTGTAGAGCAGCGCTTCGCCCTTTTCTTGAATGACAATAACCTGGCTATAATGTCTTTGTCTGTAGAGGCAGGATAGGATAAGATGATTATTTTTCCCTTCTGGGAGCAATACAAAGTGTTACTGGAGCAGACACATCCAGGAACAAAGATGTAAAATATAATGTCAAAAAATAACATATAAAACTCTTACATAAGAAGCATGTGGTTGAAAGTACACTATGCTCACTATCTATTTATCACTATCTATTTTGGATGCTAGTGTAGTCTAATATCAGTTTCAAAAATTGTAAAATAAAGATGAAAGTGGACAGAGGTAAATGGAATTTGTCTTTGTAGAGACAGCAACCACAGCAATATAGTATAAAATAAAGTAATGCACATAAGTGGGAATGAGACAGTGTCCACAAAATGAATACACAGTTCAGTTAGCCTAGTACAGCCGCAGATACTGGAGAATGAAAGCTGTTAAATTGTAATTAAATAGCATGCTGGGCCACTGAATGCTTCTCTATGTTGACCTCATATGCACAGATTAATAGGGTATAATAGGAGTATGCCTCAACATTGTTTACGTGTTGTACACTGCCAACTGAATATGAATGTAGTAGCAGTGAGTAACACAATTAAATATCCCATATTGCTTTGAAAGAAGCGCTGGTGTCCTTGTCAGAGACAATTTAAACACTCCAGTGTTGAGTATTGCCCTATTCTAAGTGCTTGATGCTCTACATTTTTCAGATGGATATAAAAACAAACATATCTTCAACCGATTAATATCTCTACACCTTTTTTATCTCAGGGTTATTGCGATTGTGACTTTCGTAGTAAAGCTGTGCATTTTAGTGTAGGTGTTGGGAGTATTACCAATTGAAGTTCACGACACAACATTGTATTTCGAAACACTCCCAGACATTTTCTGTAGGTAATGTCAGCAACTTTTTCATTTAAGTCTTAGCTCTGCTGCTGTAGCTGTCATAATAATGTCAATGTCATTAGACTGAAGAGGAACTAGTTCTTAGTTGGTGAAGGGTGGTTACTTGGCTATACTGAACAAAGGAATCATTATTCTTTACAATGTGATAATAATATTAACTATACTCTGTGCCTGCAAAACATTTATCATAGCATTGATCCAAAGTGGTTCCTGAAAGATATTCCTCTCTTTTAATGTTTACATTTGGCTTTTTAGAGGTCAGTAAATCAGTAGTCAGAGTCACTGATTTAATTCCCTCCAGAGCCAGCTGGATTTAAAATGCATTAGCTATTTTAAGGAATTTGTTGAGAAGCACTTTGCAAATAGCAGTGTCTCATGCGTTTGAGTGAATGTGGTGGCTTAATCGTTTATCATGTGCAGAAGTCAATGCCATAATCAAGTCCATGATTTGATACCCCACTATCGATACGCATTCCGCTGCAGTGGACAGGGTTCTGTATCGCACCATTTTGCTGGCAGGTTTTACAGGCAACACATTCTTGGTACATTGTGGGTGTTGAATTTTGACGTGCCCTCTGCCTGGAGATTGATGGGGGTGATATTGACAGTTCTGTCTTGTGAAGTTCCAAGTAATCTCTCACTACACAGGGACCTGTCTCAGTTTGAAGTCTTTTTGAGTTTGATTTTTTTTTTTTTTTTTTTTTTGATGGGATATGAGCTATAGTCTCATAGCGTCATTCTTTAGATGCCTTATTGTTACAGAAGTGCCAGAGGAAGGACTTTTTATGTAACATGTTAATTTGGAAACCTCACATTGCTGTTCCTGTCCAACTTAGTGAACTGGTCCAGAGGTTTCCATGTGGTGGTCCAGTTCCAGCGTATCCGTGCATACAAGAAAGCTACCACATACTACCATTACCAGCCAACATAATAAAAGCCTTCATGACAGAGCACATGAAATACACAACAGGTCAATTTGAAATTATTTTTTGTGGCGCTTGCTTAGCAACACAGCACGCAGATGGATAAACATCCAGTGAGTCACAGCAGAGATGATAACTTCTGATAAGTTGAAGCCAAAGTGAATGTCATGGCAAATTAACAAGAGAACAAGGTGTGGGGAGTGGAGTTCAAGACCTAGATTGACCTTTTGTATGAGGATATTGTCAAATCTAGTCTTAAATTAATGCCACACCATTAAACCAAAAAGTAACTAGTTTATATTCTGAATTGATTGACTCGAAGGTGATTTGGACTGCACTGATACTTTTTAAAGGGTAATTGTTAGCAGCATTATCAGTGGCTTTGGCCAGAGAAAGTAAAGAGGTGATGTCATAATCACTAATTTTCTACTTGTGTGGAGGAATTTCCTATCTGAAGGCTATCAAGCAAATCAAATATTCAGCAAGCCGTGCTCTTGTCTGCTTGCCAATATTTTTGTGAAGGCAGTTGTTTTTGCTTCTGATAGCTATGACTGATCAAATATTGCTCTGAGACTTTGGTTGTGAAAGGGTTGGACCAGTCTTAACAAGGCAGCCTGTTTCACACTGTCAGAGTACTCAGTTCTTGTTAAACAGCTTCTCGAGTGATTGGGAGGATGTGGTCGGAACAACACCAACCACATTCTCATAGTAACAGCTGTAGCACACGGTGCTTAACAACAGCCTTAAACTTCTGTAAAGATTTCTGTTGAACATACTTTGTAGTGTGGCTGTTGATGCATGCGTCTGGTGAGAGGACATTAGTTAATGGCACATCTATACTGTCATCTCGAGAAAGCCCTTCTAGTTGTAGTAAACTGTGATCCACAGTTCTCAGGTGGAAAAAATAACACCTTTGCAGAGCCTTTAATTCTGTGGTTGCTGAATCCAAACTGCAGTTGATACTCCACCCAAAACTACACTTAACCTCACATGCATCCTTGCAATGATGGCACATTTTCAAGCACCAGCAATAGCTACAGAACCTTCTCTAAACTCTTGTCAATTTGCATGCTCAGTATATTTTCAACTGTTGTTTTTGTAAAAAGAGTCGCAGGTATTTTTTCGGCATGCTGAGCTTACGAATTACGGCACAATGAAAAAGAGTATTATGCTGCAAGAGTGGTTAGATAATTATTTATAGATGTTGTCCCTTAGAAACCATCTTAACTGACATTATTTCAAGTTGCCCACAACATATGACCCACATCCTCTCCATCTCCAAAGATGAAACTACCAGACTTTGATGGTCTGACAAACTTTGGGTGTAGTAGCATAATGTATTTTTTCATCTAAAATTGTAATTGCTTTTAACAAGTTTGTAGAATATTTTAAGCAGTGAAACAAGACACAAGTAATTAGTGTCTATTGTGGATCCAACATTTTGTGATAACATGTTTTCAACTGCTGCAGAGGTACTCTATAACGGTACATTGCCTTTGTTCTAATATTAACTCAAAGACTTTATAGATTTGCCAGAGGTATGCACACCTTAAGTGTGTTGTAGTTAATATATTAAATGAGGTAAAGTGCAGCATTAAGTGTGTTTAGGTTATATTGCAACTATGTGATACTACAGCATTTACACAAAGCTCAAGATTTATAGATTAGGTGTTTACTAGTCCATTTTAAACCAGGTCTTCACCATTATAACCATGTTGTATGTGGGTGGTTGGTGGCAGGAGAAATGATGACCCCTGGCTACACTATTCTTCCCACTTCACTTCTCACCTCAGATTGTCTTGAATAAAGAGGGTTATTCCATTGCTTTGGAAATAACACTTATTTCGCAGCTATGGTAAGAAAAGAAAACAATCTCAGCTTGTGATATAACCCTGTTAAAAGGGAAAACAATATGGCATTAATTATGGTGGACCAGCAGGGCTGTGAGTCTAAACAAGACTGACTTTGATATATTCATCCCTCAGATTCACCTTCTTAAACATGTTTTAAGTGTGAACTCTTGTGCTAGTGATGAGGAGGAAAAGCAGAAACGCGTAGAAGACTCAGTATCTTGTATATAGAAATGTCATCATCTTCCCCTTCCCTGCCTTCATATTGTCAAAACTGAGTTGAAACATGGAACTGCTGTAAATTACTTTGGAAAGTAACTAAAGTCTGTTTGAAAAGTCTTTTGAGTTTATACCTGCAATGTCGTCAGACAAATCATCCATTAGTCAAAGTAGCTAAGGCTTGTCCGAAAAGATGCTAGCATTGTCACTAGATCCCTCTTCTTTTTTTTTTTTTTTTTTATAAACTAAAGTGGTCTGACATCAGGAAATCTAACAACAAAGGCAATAAGTCGGCACAGTTGCCTGTGAATGCTCCCCTGGTGATGGCATAGAAATGGCAACAACCAATGACACTATCACTCAGTCAGTCAACGACAGACATTCGCCCTGCTGTTGTGGCCCAACCAATAAGTTTGTCATTTCCATGCCAGATGACAGAAAGTTTTCCACAGTGCATCTTTGCAGTCTTCATTGTGCTTTGGATTCACTTACACTTACCAAGCACTTTATTAGGAATGCCATACTAATATCAGGTGGGCCTCCTTTTGCTCTCAAAACCTCCATAGTTCAACTTGGTATGGATTCCACAAGATGTTAGAAACTTTCCATTAAGATTATGCTCTATGTTGACAGGTTTGCATCACATCCTTTCTAAAGATTTGGCAGCTGTACATTTATCTTCTATTCTAACTCATCCCAAAGGTGACATTGTGCATACCCCAGCTGGAGGTAGACATCGGAAGATGGTAAACTGTCATAACGGGATGCACACCGTCAACAACAATACCCATACAGCCTGAGACAGTCAAGCCATGATTGATGGTATTAAAGGGACCAAAGTGTGCCAAATAACATTCCCCACACCATTACACCACCACCACCAGCCTGGCTTGTTGACACGAGGCAGGTTGAGTCTATGGATTCATGCTGTGGATGCCAGATTCTGATCGTACCATCTGCTACCTCAACAGAAATCCAGATTCATGAGACCAGGCCAGGGTTTTTCAGTATTCACCTCCCCAGTGACCACTGCAGCTAGTCTAGGTTTGTGTTGCCCATTCTGAGAAGCCTTTCTGCTCACAATAGTTGTAAAGAGTGGTTATCTGAGTTACCGTAGCCTGTCTGTCAGCTTGGCCATTCTCCTCCGACCTCTCTCATCAACAAAAACACATTGTTGATGTGGGGCTGAGCTGCGGCTCACTGTATGTTTTTTTTTTTTTTTTTTTAGTTTTTTGGCACCATGCTGAGTAAAACTCTAAGAAGCTCTTGTGTGTGGAAATCTGCCGTAAGCTCCTGACCTCTAGCTGCATGATTTTAAGCATTGTACTGCTGCTACATGATTGCCCAATTGGATAATTGCATGAATATACAGGTATACAGGTGTTCAGTGCATAGTGATATGAAAGTGTTTTAGGAGTGCTTTCCTTGAGCCAGAGTGTTGGCTATAAAATAATATACTGTCACTTTAAGTAAAAGGATGCTTTCAGTATGTACAGTGTTTGTCAAGTATTTTGTGAACTGCAAGGTTAATGCTATTTTTGTCATCACAAAGATTTCATTCCAAAGTTCCACATGAGGTAAATAATTTCTGTTATTGCATATGCTACAATACATCTGTCAATGCGAGTGCTTTTAGTGGAATATGTAAAGTACAGGACATTAATTGTCCTATTTTAGTAGGACCACAAAGAGAACTAAGGCAAGGAAAATGAACTGGGGAAAATAATTTCTCTTGAAATGACTGTTGATGTGGCCTTGGGCAATAAAGCTAACTTTGTAATATTCACACTGTGTGAATATGCTCAATAAATTCCCCTTAAGTAGAAAAAAAGATGGGGAAAGATGTCAACTGTAGTGTCTTTTCTTGAAGTGGGTGGCATAACATTTCCATTAAGAATGCGGTGATGCAAATGTTGTTGATATTGCCTAGCACTGTCTAATCAATTATTCATTGTGTCATTCTAGAAACCGCCGCTTAAGTGTTATGACTGACTTTCCCACCGTCATTCAGCCTAAATCTGACAAGAACATTGTTATTTAACCCAAACTCGAGATGTGCGTTTACTTCAGAGAGGGACTTGCTGAATATAACTTTGTAGCTTGCACGCTTGATTGCAATCCAGTTTCCCAAACCAGTGCCACCAGTTGATGGGGCAATTTATTTAAGATCCTTTGACAGCCATCCTTGATTCAGGGTCCTGCTGCTGTCTCACATTCACCATGTGTTCAAGGCAACTTACAGCAGCACTCAGTCACTTACTTGAATCATTGCCTATTCATTTATCAGCTCAGGTGTCACTGATTTACACAAGTGCTGCTTGCCTCACCCAGTTATTTCAAGGGTAGCTCAAATGACTCGGCAGTGATTACAGTTCTGCCACATTAATGGTAGAAATGGTTCCTATACCCTTATAATGAGTTGCGTTAATATTTTACTATTAAAGTACACATTTAACATGGAGTGAAATCATAAATAATTATGCTTTTACGCCACTGTCACATATTAAAATCCCAGAATTGAGGCTGTGACTCAGATGTCAATAAAAGACATTTAAGCCTCTTGAGAGGAAACGCAAGGCTGACTGTCACTCCCAGAATGTATGTTTAGGGTTTTAACAGGGTTAAGCTGTTCTGGAGAACTGATGCGTATTTAACATAATCCAGACTATAAGTATGTTGATA
The DNA here is from genome assembly GCA_038496675.1 of Rachycentron canadum. Taxonomy (NCBI): domain Eukaryota; kingdom Metazoa; phylum Chordata; class Actinopteri; order Carangiformes; family Rachycentridae; genus Rachycentron; species Rachycentron canadum. The sequence goes on from CM076653.1 coordinate 8,800,506, forward strand.
TTGTCTACATCAGTGCTAATTGCTGTAGACTAGAGCTACAATATATGTCAGCTGTTCTCAAATGGGACAAATTTCAGCTTGTCTTAACATTACAATAAACTTTATATCCTTTGGTTTTAGACTGCTGGGCAGACAAAACAAGATGGAGGATGACATTGTCTTGCATTCTAGGAATGAGGACAGTTTTTCTGATGTTTTATTGATCAAACACTTGACTGTTTCATTGAAAAAAATAACAGAATATTAAATTGGGAAAGTACTTGTTAATTGTTTTCCTACTGTGGACAAGCTCTTTGCTTTCCATTGTCTTATTACATGTCTTGCACACTGAATATTTGAATGTTCAATATGACCATTTATCCATGTAATGCCCAACCATGACAAAATCCGTGTGTTTATATAGTTTTTAACACTGTTTACTGCGAGTCCTCTTTTACTGTAATTTGATCACATTGACAAACTTGTTCTTGTTGACTTAATGAACTGGAAAGCTCTGTTTGAGGAACTGCAAACCGAACTTCTGTCAAAGTCTACTTGTGTTTGCAAAGAACATGTTAACATGTAACAGCTACTCTGTGGCCACTTTCTTTCTTTCCACAGTAGTTGCCTTCTAACCAATGATTAACAAATTGAATAATGTTGACAATGAAAAAGATCAGTTTTAATATAGCACTATATTAACATTGTTATTAACAGACTCCAATATTAACTGTGTTTGTATCCTTGAGGAAGCAGTCGCTGTTGAATTGATTGAGAGTAAATTGACCAGATATTTGTAATTACCTGTGCCTTAACACTGTCTTACCTTGCTGTTCAGCCTGAAAAGGTTTCTTGGATGAATATGTAAATGTGATCTTGCAGTTTTGTCAACGTTGGCTGTAGAAATGGAAATTTGCAGCTAAATCGACTGTTAATTTTACTCAGTGCACGCAGAGCTTTTGAAGCCCGTCAGTGTTCTCAAACCGCCTCATCATGGACCTGTTCTCTCTCTTTCTCTCTCTCTTTTGTTAGTCTGAACTGTGACATGACATTTTTACTCAATCTCTCCGGTCGAGGTCTGATTAGAATCCGAATAAGTTTTCAGCAGTTGCAGTGTTTGCCTGACTTGAATAATGTGTAAATGCTTTAAAGTCTGACCTGATTGGAAAAATAGGTGCTGTGCACTGTTACATTACACTACTCGTCAATTAATGGATAAACAGCTTTTCTAGCTCTGTTTTTCAAAGCTCAATTTGAGATAATGTTGTATAACTATTTTTAGTGAGATCTAATATGCTTATACCATTAACATTCTAAAAGGACTTAATTTGCAAACATTAAACCTTAAGTGAAATGTTAGTCTTAGCTAATTTTATCTCGCATCTCTGTGTAAGGTCCTCATTTACTTGAAGATAAGTGAAAAAATATAGCAGCTAGTGTTTTGAGGCAAATTAGCCTGGTAAATAGCCAGTGCTATGCTGGAATTCTCATTCTCATTAGGAGGTGAGTTGTCCTTGCTGAACATAAGACTAAGGTGATAGGTAACAGCTGTTTCATACCTTTATTCTGTGTCTTGAAAGTTGGAGGCTCACCCACACACTAATAGGGGTCAACATAACAGTTCCACCCTGTTAACACTCCAGGAGCATTTATCACAGGTTGATGTTATTTCTCGTGGTTAAATACAGAGGGGGAAACTGAAAATGTGTGACATCCAGGCTTAACACTTAAAGGTTGACTGCAAAACTGAACTGGAATAACACGAATTTTGTTATGATGCAGTTTTATGAGGAAATGAATAAGATAAATTGTGCTATTGGGACATTTTTGTTACCTGAGTGAAGGACAGGTTTAGGTCTATTGTTATAGAAACAGGGAATTAAAAAACAAATAATGCTTTTACTGTGCCCATCTTCAATCTCACACTGGCTTTGCCTATGCAGTGTGGGTCAGTGGTTCATAATCCTGCATTGGTCCTGGGGGAGATTACATATGGGTGTTTCCATTGTAGGCAGGGAGTTTTCGTATGACTGGGAAATGTGCTCATTGTGAAATGGGAAATGCTGCGAGTTAGTGGTGACTGGAAATGACATTTTGCTTGGCTTGCTGGTTGACATTTTTCTCAAGGTCCTGTTAAATATTTTATTCACAGGAGCCATAAAAATGTCGAAATCTTTTCTAACATCCGGCTTTTATCCAATGGCTGTGAAGAAAGCTGGGAAGGCTGTCATCATGGGGCTGTGTGTTTGATGTCAGACTTCACACACACGGGTCAAGTGTAGGCTAAGCTGTCACTGTCTTTGCTGTCTACTCTACTCTAAAATTGCGAGTCACAACAAAGACTGGGAAACGACTTAAAACTGTAGCTGGTTGAAGTTTTGTTTTTTTTTGTTTTTTTTCAGTTTCATACAAGAGAGAATACAAGAGTACTGCAAGGCAGCTCAGTACATGTGAGTCTCACAAGAAATGCGTGGCTCAAAAAGAGATGTTGATCTATGGATGCTTTCCTGCTGAAACCCAGAGGTTATTGCTATACAGATAAGGTAACAGCAGCTGAAATTATGAGCGTATCTTACCACACTGTGCAACACTTCTGATCATACAGGTCAGTTGACTGTGGTGGCAAGCAAGTGAAAATATCATGTGGTTTCTACAAAAGCAGCACCCATAGTTACAGATGTGCTTGCACCTGCCTCTTTGGAAACGTGTTTGAGAGTAAACAGAAAAGAGAAAGGGAAAGACTGTTGCATAAGACCATAAGAAGTGTGAAACTTCAGCTTCCTTTTATGCAGACTCCAGTTAGTTAGGTATTGTATTCAAATTAAAATGTATTTGTGATGTCCTTCACATACTAAAGGCCTAACCTGTCACCTGCATAGTCTAATATATGTTTTAAGTTAAGTAATTTTTTTTTCCCATATAGGCAATGTCTGCAGGCGAGAGATCAATGATGGTGTTCACAAGTTGATATTTCATTAGTGAGCCTATTGGTAACCACCAATCATCCAGAGGCTATGGACTAATTAACTAACTTTTTTTTGTGAAAAGTCATTAAGTGAATTAATGACATGAAGAGGCTTTTGGGGTCAGAGAAGGTATTAATTATGCTCCTGTAGGCGCGGAGCATTGTCAGTAGGGGCCATATAAAGCTGTGTAAAGGCACTTCATTTTACTGAATTAACAAATGAACTGTGGTTAATGGCTCAATCAATATTTGAGAACACGAGAAGCTTTCTCCTAAAGCCTAGAGCCAAAAACCTAAGAGCTGATGATGAAGAACCTGGAACTCTTCCACAGTTTGGAGAAAAGTAGTGGTGAACAATTAACTCAGAAGACCTAAGGCTATTTTTTTTCTCTGGTTAATCGTATATTTTTCTTTTTCAGAACTGAAATACTGCCATAGAAAGCACATTTGAGTATAAATTTTTAGGGAACATTTTCTAGTATCAGCAAGTCTTTGGTTTCGAGCTTTGGGAAAGCACTATTCTCACAGAGAAATTGGACTTTTCTGGAGCATAACACACTCAGTTTTGTCTCTTTTAGCTGCTTGAGCTAATTTTGTCACATGCTCTTGTCACTTGTACATATCCACCCACAACTGTAATGCAATAGAGCATTTGGCTTTAAGAAGTCAGACAATCCAGTGGTCTAAAAAAAGAGTGCTTTTATCTTTTGGTTCGGCTGCATGACCAAGGTACCCAGGTCAATTAGTCAGTTATGAAACCTCAGATTTACAATTGCATAGAACAAACTAAAACTATAAAATCATAAAACGAAGGGAACATGAGGTAAGATTGTGTTGCGCTCTAGTTACTGATAACCTGTAGTCACAACCACAGTGTTGTAGAAAGAAACTCTCATTTATGTTTGTTCAGGAAATGGTGTAGCTTTAAAAGTTTCCTCCCAGGGTAGTCACTGTCCTCACACTTCATTTGATCAACAACTGATATCATGTGGTACAGAGCAGCAGCAGCTGGGTCTTCACCAGGTTCAAACTCCCGTGGGACTCGACTGCTGTGCAACTGAAGAACAAAAAGTCTCCATTTGCTGTTTTAATCAAATAAAAGACTCTTTACTAGAAGTGTTTATCTTGTGTTACAATATTAAATGTTGAACACATAATGATTCTAATGTGCAGTATAATTAAATAATATTTAATAATAATAATTTTTCAGAAAAAATATCCCTACATATTTTGCATTAATGTAATGTAGATTTACTGAGGGAAAGGCACTTTCCACAGGTCAGACTGTGCAGGTGAAGGAGATATGTTGGTGTTTTTCCTTGGCCTTCATGGCTTCATTGTGTTGTATTTTATAATATCTGCTTTTTGGTTGTATGGATTGATGGTGTTAATGGTTGCTGTGTGCGTGTGCCATTTCCTCTTCCTTACTGTCACCAGAGCGGTTTCTTGTGACTCATTTTGTTCTAGTTTTTGTTGTTCCTCCAAAATGTTTTCTGTCACTGCATTACTCTCCCATCTCTTTCACACTTTAGATTTGTTTTCATCTCAGCCTCCTCTGCCTGTTGAACTTATCAGGGGGTGTTAACACAGTCTTGTTATTTAATGAGGCAGCTTGGAAAGAAATTTTCAGTAGTTGGTTTAATGCAAGAGATTTCCCTTCTAATTGTAAGGCAACAGTATTGCTATCATGAGCGATTGTGTTTGCACATGGGTATGTATGCGACTCATCCAATACATTAATCGTGCCTCTCTAATTGTCAGTCTAACTCAGAGAAAACATGAGATTTTAGCATAGAGTAATTAAAGTGTCTGAGCCTCGATGCAATGTCTTTCATGTGTGCATATTTCACAGATGGAGCATTATATCACCTTTTGTTTTCTTGTAGTCTGCTTATAGACCCTGTATGAAGTGGACATGCACTAATGTTTTTATTCTGTTACTGATATTTCAGCTCAAACCATCAGCAGGTACTGAACACCAAGCTGATACCAGTACTCTTTCGAAACCCCACTGTGTTATGTAACATGAGGCCAGACTGGTATTGAAAATATTGTATAAAAGAAAAGAAAAAAAACTAATTATGATCTTGATTGTTGTTTACATTAAACCACATCGTTTTCATTGCCCAAATGAGTGTACAGTATGCTAATATGAGTCTTGTGGCTTTATAGTGTATATATTTGATCACAAACATCACTAGCAATACAATATAGAAACCACAGACATGTATTGCAGGCTAATGAAAAGGCCACCTTACAAAGGTTACATTGGCAACAGTGATACATTTGTATTCAGATTAAATTCTTCTTATTGACTCATTGATTAACATTCATGTGAACTGAAACCAATCCTGGTGTAGAGCTAAAAGTTGCTTTATGCTGCGATGTGGTTCAGGTGATTGACATTGCTTGTTGTTGGGGGTGTAGGTAGAACAGTGGAGCCGAGAGTAATGAGTCCCCTGTGTTGTCCTCAGTTGCACAGGCAGTTCATAACTGCTCACTGAGCCAGAAAAAAAATGCAGGATTCAGCCCATTAGGGGATTCGGATTCCTATGGGATCTGTGAGCAGTTGGATATACCCTCTCACTTAGTCACTCTCTCCATGCTGCTTTCTCATCATCTCTTACTGTGTTTGCTTGTCTCTGACTCATTCTTGGTCTCCTTTTTTTCATTCAACACACACCCTCTAAAACACACCAAACATATATTGCAACAATGTGTAAAGGCATAAAAGTAATTTCTCATATCAGGGTGGGCCTACTGGGATCAGCCTCATCATTATCTCTTTATTATGAAACATCATGAAAACAGTCCAATATCCTTTTTATATTCTACTGGTTTTCACCACTGTTTCTTTTTTGAACATAACAAGGAAAAATTAACTCAGTTGTGGATAATGAGCACTACTACAACAATTACACAAAAGATTCTTTTAACAATAACTTAGACCTCAATTCGACATTGCATAACAAATACAGTTTCAAATAAGTGATGAGTAATAACATGCCATACCCTGGACACGGTTGTTGATCATTAACTGTAACACAGGATGTACTCAGTAATGTCTGTATTTTGAAATTACCTTTTCATCATTACACTAAAAAATATGCTGCCCCATGGTCTTAAACACAGTCCCCAGTTATACAGGTGAGCTGTTGACCCTGGATGACTGGTAAAGATCCTTTAAAGTAATTAGTCCTGTTATTTTCTACATCATTTCTGTTGGACAGATCAAGTATCAAGGCTATGCAGGCAGCCATAATGTCAACATTTCAGGAATTATCATTTTATAGGTTGTTTTGGCTTCTGCCTGGCTAAAAAAAAAAAATCTTAATCATGGCTCACTTTGTGTCTATTATTCAATTCCAAGAAACAGAGATGAAGTATCTAATTTAACCATAAATAGACAATCTGATAATGGTGATCTTGTCTCTTTAAGTACTATATTAAGAACTATTAAAACTGTACTTAATATAAAAGAGAACGCCCTCGGTCACATGACTTTCGCCAGGGATTGTTGCATACGATATGGTTCCCTCAGGAAATAATAACAATCTAAAACGGAAATGCGTGTGTGTGTGTTCGGTATTGTTTTCTAGTTTTGGTAAAGGAAGCAGAGGGAAATCCTGAGGTGAATGTCTGGCATTGCAGCACTTGCAATACAGCAGGAAGTTGACACATACCATCAGTTAGCTGTGACTCTAACACAAGGGTAATATACAGTATGGACTACTCCACATTCTTGTCCAGATCATAAGGATTATCTGCAGTCATGCATTTAGATTTTAAGCTCCCCTTTTATATAATGAACCCATTTTAAACAGCAGACAGGGTAAAGGAATGTGATTATTATGTTTACAGTTTGTTTGACATGGTCCATCCACGGTTTGCAGAGAGCGTTAATCAGAGTAAACATGTCACAGTCAGTGTGTTTTGAAATACTCCAGCACACACATAGGATTTACAATGATTGTCATTTAAAAAATCATTTCATAATATTATTTGGCTGTGTTTAAAAGTTCACATTAGCAGACAGAAGCTTCCATGGATCTGTTTAATAGGATGTTTATTATTATACTTGATTGTATTTGTGATAGTTTTCATGTTGGTACCCAACTTTGAGTCTCCTTGACGACTGTCCTACTCTGCATATATCCATTTAGTTTTATCATTGTATGTCATCTACTATGAAGTCTTAATAGACAAGCTCTTAACAAACAATCTGACTGACACTGCTGTCAGCAGCAGGCTACATTGTGGTCAGTAACTATTGCTTCAGCTGCATCTTGTCCTTTTTGCAAACGGGTATGTACATGACACAACACAGCCAATCCTTGCATACCTGTAATAGCTGCTGCACAGCCATGGTCATGTGCAAGACCACAGAGGAAACATTAAGCAGACAGACTAGGGACAAAAGTGATCAGAAATGACTGGAAGTGGCTACACCCTCATCTGTGATCTTGCCATGGTCAAAAACCAGCCTTAACCCTGTCTACTGACAATAATAACAAAAATAAACTTGTCAAAGTAAAACGCAGAAGATGTAAATGTCAGGGAGAAGTGTGAAGGCTTCTGTAAGCATTTACAGTCATGTGGATACAGACACGTGGAAATCAAACAGGCAGCTATTGCAATCATTTTGTGGCTTTGCACATGCTTCCTTGACACAATCATGTTTTGCTTTTTCCGTATGTGAGATATGCGCATCTGAGTTTCATTACACAAGATGTTGTGAAGGTTTTGAACATATCATTAAACCCCAAGGGAAAATAAGGATCAAGAGTTTCTATTGAGTTGCATAACTTGGCAACATCATATTGTTGACACGTCATCCATTCCCTTTGTATAAAATGTTCCCATTCAGCTGCCACATGATGATTGACAATGTTTTAGGTTTGGCTGGTGCTAAATTTTAAGTTTGAATAATCCAAATTATAAAATGGTGTCCTTGTGCTGAAGGAACCTGCTGCAGTGGAAAGAGCAGGGTTCATTGAAAATGTCAGAAATGTGGCTGCACTAGTTGACTGGATTTGTGTGGGCGATACTTCCTGGGGGAGACTCCCTGTTCTATCGCCATAATATACAGTGACAGGTACCTTAAGAGACCCAACAAAGTTGCTGCTGTAATTCTGCTCAGCAAATACTCAAAGGGAGCAACGGGGGACCAGGAAGCAAGGATTGAACATGCAAACAGTATATCAGTTTTGTTTTGCTCTGTTCTGTTGGCATTTACCAAAATTTTGTCTGTCTATGGTGACAACTGGAAGGCAGAAGATTTAAACTTTAATCTTAAACAAGACATTTGTCACTGAAATTTTGCTAAAGGCAAAAAGAGAAATGCTTGTATTCAGATTTTATTATGTTGATGCAGATATTTGTGTAAACAATTTTAATGTTGTAGTGACAATTGACTAGAGGTTAGTTGATGGAATTATTAAAATGTGTGTCCTTCTTCAGTCTATTGACAAGAAACATATTGGCTAGCCTTTGTACGAGCACTTGAATCTGGTGCCAGTAACACGGTCCCTTAACAAAAGTTTTCTGATAAATTATTAATTGACTTTGAAAAGATTTTTTATCTTTGCTATTTTCTTCTGTTTCTGTGCAGGATGGCTCAAGACAGCGTAAAGAAAGAAAGAAGACTGTATCATTCAGCAGCATGCCCACTGAGAAGAAAATTAGCAGTGCAAGTGACTGCATCAGTGCAATGGTGGATGGCTCTGAGCTGAAGAAAGTGCGGTCCAATTCGCGCATTTACCACCGCTACTTTCTCCTTGATGCCGACATGCAGTCTTTGAGGTGGGAACCCTCGAAGAAGGAATCAGAAAAGGCCAAAATTGATGTAAAATCCATCAAAGAGGTTCGAACAGGGAAAAACACAGACACTTTTAGAACTAATGGAACCTATGATCAGATATCAGAGGACTGCGCTTTCTCAGTCATCTTTGGGGAGAACTACGAGTCCCTGGACTTGGTGGCAAACACTGCAGATGTAGCCAACATATGGGTAACAGGACTGAGGTACCTGATCTCTTATGGGAAACATACGTTAAATATGATAGAGAGCAGTCAGAATAACATGCGCTCATCGTGGCTTGGTGAACTTTTTGACGAGGCAGACAGTAACAACAGCAAACAAATAACGATATGTGCTGCTGTGCAGCTAGTGAAGAATCTGAACCCAGGACTTAAAAATGTGAAAATAGAACTGAAGTTCAAGGAGCTTCACAAAGCTAAAGACAAAGCAGGTTCTGATGTGACAAAAGAGGAGTTTATTGAGGTCTTTCATGATCTTTGCACCAGACCAGAAATTTATTTTCTCTTTGTTCAGTTCTCCAGCAACAAAGAATTTCTGGATACCAAGGACTTAATGATATTTCTGGAGGCAGAGCAGGGTATGGCACAAGTAAGTGAAGACACCAGCTTAGAGGTCATTCAGAAGTATGAACCATCTAAAGAGGGTCAGCTCAAGGGCTGGCTTTCTCTCGATGGCTTCACCAACTATCTTATGTCGCCAGAATGCCACATATTTGACCCTGAACAAAAAACAGTATGCCAAGACATGAACCAGCCATTGTCCCACTATTACATTAATGCATCCCACAATACCTACCTGATAGAAGATCAGTTCAGAGGTCCCTCAGATGTGACAGGGTATATCCGTGCACTCAAGATGGGCTGCCGCAGCGTCGAGCTAGATGTGTGGGATGGGCCTGATAACGAACCTGTTATTTACACTGGCCATACAATGACATCTCAGATAGTTTTCCGTAGCGTCATTGACGTCATCAACAAATATGCCTTTGTTGCATCTGAGTTTCCACTGATACTGTGTTTAGAAAACCATTGCTCCTTGAAGCAGCAAAGAGTTATGTTTCAGCACCTAAAGAAGATCCTTGGAGACAAAATCCACCTCAATCCTCCTAAACCTGAGGACTGCTACCTCCCCTCTCCCTTTGAAATGAAAGGAAAGATCCTTCTGAAGGGTAAGAAACTGAGCACAAGCTGCACTGCTTCAGAAGGTGAGGTGACGGATGAGGACGAGGGGGCAGAGATGTCTCAAAGGATGAGCATTGAGTCTGCGGAACAACAGACTATAGTACCCAAGAAATTCCAGCTGTCAAAGGACCTCTCTGATCTGGTGACCTTGTGCAAGTCTGTGGAGTTCAGAGACTTCCCAACATCTTTCCAGAGCCAGAAACACTGGGAGCTCTGCTCTTTCAATGAAGTATTCGCCAGCCGCTGTGCCAGCGACTTCCCAGGTGATTTTGTCAACTATAACAAGAAGTTTCTGGCACGAGTTTACCCCAGCCCCATGCGGATTGATTCCAGCAACATGAATCCACAAGACTTCTGGAAGTGTGGTTGCCAGATTGTAGCAATGAATTATCAGACTCCAGGCCTGATGATGGATCTAAACATCGGTTGGTTCCGTCAGAATGGGAACTGTGGCTATGTGCTGCGTCCAGCGATCATGAGGGAGCAGGTTTCGTATTTTAGTGCCAACACTAAAGATTCAGTGCCTGGTGTTTCTCCACAGCTGTTACACATCAAGATCATAGGTGGACAAAACTTTCCCAAACCCAAGGGCTCAGTTGCCAAAGGAGATGTCGTAGACCCTTATGTGTACGTGGAAATACATGGAATTCCTGCTGACTGCGCTGAACAAAGGACTAAAACAGTCAACCAAAATGGGGACAACCCTTTGTTTGATGAGAGCTTTGAGTTTCAGATAAATCTCCCAGAGCTCGCAATGGTGCGCTTTGTGGTGCTAGATGACGACTATATTGGGGATGAATTTATTGGCCAGTATACGATTCCCTTTGAGTGTCTCCAGCCAGGCTTCCGCCATATACCGCTACAGTCTCTGACAGGGGAGGTTCTGCCACACACCTTGTTGTTTGCTCACGTGGCCATAACCAATCGAAGAGGAGGCGGTAAACCACACAAAAGGGGACTGTCTGTACGAAAGGGCAAGAGGAGTAGGGAGTATGCCAGCATGAGAGTGCTATTGATCAAGGCTGTGGATGATGTCTTTAAAACAGCTATGCTGCCACTGAGGGAGGCAACAGACCTCAGAGAAAACATGCAGGTAAGACATTTGAGTTAAACTTTATTAAAGGCTTATTTGATTTGCTTGGGTCCTTGCCATTAAGCCAACAATATCATCACTGGTATATGTGGTAACTGCATGTTTTCTTCCAGCATGAGAATGTTTTTCTCTGAAACAGTAGACAGAAGAAAATATAGCCCTAAGTCAAGCATAGAACAGATATATGATTATAACCAGCTTGACTACAAAGAATTTTGAACATCTAAAAAAAGGCTCCTTCTCTGGAGAGAGAAACGAAACCACCGGGCTAGACTGAGTCAGATTTGATCTAATCCTTATGTGTTGTGCAATGGTCAAAACAGACGCAGAGCGACACATTGAGGAACATTACGATGAGACCCATTTGAATGGTAGACCCATGTAATAGATGTTCATCATCATTTATTTTAATGAACCAACTGGAAAAAGTATCAGTGGAATGAATACATAACAAATGATCTTGTTGGGTTTTTTTTTTCATGCTACAACAGATGATGAATAAGGCCTTAACCAGGCAGCATGGCACTCACTATTTTTTTAATGGCTCCTAACTAGAGATGAAACAGTATAAACAGTTAATAGCGCAGCATAATAGTGTGCTAATGTGCTGCAAAATGTTCAAAAAACAAACACACAAACAAAACAAAATCATGACCAGTTGCAGTATTGACACTGAAAGCCACTGTTAAGAGACCTGCCACCCGTTCAGCACAGACATTGTGACTACACTGCGCGGGGATAAAATAGTGAGGGCTGCCCCCGATGTAAGTTTCAAAGACGCACAATCACTGACCAAAGCATCTCACACAGAGGCTCTGACACTTACAGGTGTACCAACCCAGGATGTGAGCCCTGTACACTGTGTTTGCTCTGTGCACATGTGATGAAATTACTTGTTGTGTGTGTCTTCTCCGAAAAGAAAGACTGAGAAAAGAGAAGAAAGACTTCATCACATTTACCCACACACACACCTAAAAAACCTGCTCAGGAGGAGCGCTGTTCACTGCCTTCTACGATGTTTTGACTACAAAGCAGTAATTAACCAAGGTTAGCGACCCCGACTAAAGTGATAATTAAGATCTTTTAAATGGTAATACTCAACGTCTGGCATTTTTACTGAGATTTACTGCAGGTAACCATTTCATCTCTACTCCCAATTCAGATTTAATCCAGGGTCACCCTGGGCTTTGTTGGTTGTACTATTATTAAAAAAAAACAAAGAAAAAAAGAATTCACATTGATCTCATATTCAGGGCCTTCTGTCCTCATTTTAAGTCTCTATAATGAAACGTGAAATATTATGAGAAACGCTGTACTGGAGTGTCACAACACTCTGTGGTTGGTCTCGTGTTGTTTCTCTTCAGGCATTGTATTAGGATTTATTTTGGTAGCCCTGTTTACATTGCAGTTATTGTGTGATAACAAGCCACTGGCCTTGAGACTGTAGCACATCTTGCCCGTCCTGTCACAGTTTGTCCCTCCGGTTGTTTATGTTAGGTTTAAATTTGGCCTTTCACAGGAAGGTTAGGATTTGTGTGTGTGTGTGTGTGTTTGTTCCATTTCCATGTGATACTGCTGTCAGTCCAGAGGGATTAACTGTTGCTAACAAATGCCAAAATGAAACTTCTCACAGGTAATGAGTGAGCTTCCAGCCACTTCCTTTGACAGGGCGTTACTCTGGGGTTGTGGGTATGTGTTTAATATAGATCAATGCCAGACGTGAGCAACATGGAATATTGAGTTCCTCTCTCTCTCTCTTCAGACTTTAATGGATGATTATGCCATTAGATGTTTGTTTTGCTTGGCATGTCAGTGTAAACCAGCAAGCCCGGCTGTAATTTCTCTGCTCTCTGCAGAATGCCATAGTGTCCTTTAAAGAGCTATGCGGCCTGTCAGCGGTGGCTAACCTGAAGCAGTGCATCTTGGCCCTTTCCCCTCGACTGACTGGACCTGACAACAGCCCCCTTCTGCTTTTCAACCTCAACGACCAGTACCCCAACTTGGAGCCCCAAGGCCTGCTACCAGAGGTCCTCAAGAAAGTTGTCACCACCTATGACATGGTGAGTCATAGTCGGGAAGAGTTGTTCATCACAAGCATACAATTTAATCTGCTGCTGTTTTGGGGTAACTCTGGCTTTACTGTCTGCCTTCATGCAGGTAGCAGTGGGGGAAAAAAAAAAATCACTATAGTATGTATCTGTGCCGCCACCCATCAAAGGGACACAGACGACCTAACCAAGCAAACTAGCTTTCACTCCAATCAAATCAATACCTTGCTTTACTGGTCTTAATGGGGACACACACAGATGGTTAGTTAATGGGGCCAGAGCTATGTTAAGTAATAAAATCAATGTTCAGGAGTTATGCAACACACCACTGAGGCTATTCCCAGACAATGCTATTATCCTTAACATACCCTGTTCTCATACACTGATTCTCAGCACATCATGAGCAAATCAACTTTCCACCAGTATTTCAAGCATACAATAGAAATTCCCTGAAAAAACCCACTGGCTGAAGCAGAGCCACAAATGAACTGATTTGAATAATTTTCAATCCAGTAATCACAGTATGTTTCATCAGGCATTTCCATCCTTTTGTTTGTAGCATCATATCCCCAGAATATTTATTAAACATGGTAAGATATTCACAGTGTAGCATTGGTGTCTGAGCGCAGCTGTTTCGGTCACACATTTACAGTATGCCCAGAGGGAGAACATACTGTAAGGTAAATATTAGTGAGGACACATATGGTATTGATGGTATCATATTAAATATGTTGATTGATTCATTTTTAATATGCTCTGATAATTTGGGTGACATGCCAACAGTTGATAAATTTCACATGTAATAGAACTTGTTATGCAAACACTACATAGAGACACAAAATGAAAAGGGAAATGATACACTATTAGGTGTTTTCTGTATCAAAATGTGTTATTTTTGTGGCGCTCTTCATCCCTTGAGACTAATGAACATCTGAAAAGGCGGGATGATGCTGAAAAGATTCAGACATGGACAGAATAAGGTGACCCCTTTGCTCTATGCAGACTTGGGAATAGAAGGCTACGTAATTGGCCCTGATGGATAGAGCGCCAGGAAAATTGAGTCGGAGGGGAAGAAAGGAGAAAATGACGGGTGTTTGGGGACTCAAGTCGAATAAATTAAGAACAAGGGCTTAAGTGGTATGAAGCTGCAGGCCTTGATCATCAGCAGAGTGCCAGAGGAGATGGAGAGCAGGAAGGTGCGGAGCTGAAGGGGAGCTGACAAGTACAGAGGCATAAACGAAATGAGGAGAGGCAAACTTAAAGAGTTGTAAATAATGTATGGAACAGCAAAATCAGAAATTCAGGCACTGTGTCAAAATCCACCACTGAGACTAACCAGGCTTTGAGCTTCCTAATTGGCAAAAATAGAATCTGGGTCTCAATCCCTGCCCATTTATGTGCTGGAAAAAAGGTGGATAGACTCAGCATGATGCCAGCTGATGGTCTTAGATAATGTGGTCTGATTTCTGTTTTTCTTCATGACTGATGAACTAAGGCCAGAGTTGGTAGATGGAGGTAATACAAAAATACAAACTCTCTGAAAGGCTGATTCAGGTGGACTTAAAAAGCCATGTGTTGTTTCTTTACGTGGCAATAACCCAATATTGTTAGTCTTGTGGTATTATAAAAGGTACTGCATCATAACTCCACTTACTAATATTCATCTGAACAGTTTCAATACATTTCAATTTACAGTTAAGGTCTATTTTATTTAAAAAATTTACATTTGGTCACTCGCTGGTATCACAAAACTAAAATCACCTTAAAAATATATGAGCATTTGTGTCTTAGTTAAATGTGGATGATAATCATAGACCTAAACATACCACTTAGAGGAGGCAGTCGTTAGTGTGCAAATGGGGCACAGTCCACCCACTTACCTTAGAATATGCCTTTAAATACATTTGAGATGCTGCATCTGCCACCAGGGCAGTAATTTCTTCACCCATCAGGGAAGTAATCACAGTGTGTGCGACACTGCTAAGTGCCGCCACTGCAGCTGCAGAGTGACACAAACAGCCACAATCACTTAGTCATGACTGCTTATAGCATAACATGAATTTGTGAGACTGTCTCTGTCCCACAGAAAGTGAACAATATCAGGGGATTGACTCTATGTAATCCAGCCTCAGAAAAGGCAGGATGTTTATATTGTCTTTAGAAAATCCCTTCATGTCTTCATTTCCTGTCTAAGTCTTCTGAAATGAGTTAGAGAGCTAAACTGTGACACTGTAATACAAATGGAGATAATAATACAAACTTGATATGAGAACATTGTATAATACAAAACAATTCTGTCAGATCTCAGGACTGTGAAGTGGAACTAGACAGTAAAAGATGACAACTAATTATTACAGGCAAAAAGCCTGAGTTGGTGATTAACTGTTTTCCTACCACGGTGACCTCAAGGGACGAATCTGGAGTTCTGGAGTTAGTTCTTATTGTCAACAAATTTAATGAAAAGACCAAAACCACCAATGTGTTAGTCTACCTCTAAATACCTCCTGACCTAGTGAACCTGAACCTCTCAGCCCCAAACCCACTGGTTCTTACTGTCCATGTTAATCTTCAAAAACAGGTCACTAAAATATAGTTTCATTTGTGCACTGCAGCTCATATCAAACAGTATTGGAGCAGGCTTAATACACGTTTGGTGCGCTGGTGATTTTCTAGCAACAGGGCAGTGTTTGTTGGTTTGAGGTCAACAACAAAATGGATTAATAAAATATAATAAGTCAATTTTATGTCAAGTGCAAATTAATTGCTGTTTTTGTTCTTTTTATGTGATTTGTGGACAGAACAAACAATGCAGAATATCACCAGACTCATCCTTCAATAAAATATTGTCTACAGTAGTAATATGAGTTGAAATGTTTGTTCATCTTTTGTCTAAGAAGATTCCATCTTTCTCATTTTCCCTCCATGCTGCTCTTGATACCTCCCTGCACTCCACTCCCTACTTCCTCTTGTTCTTTCCTCAGTGGGAGCCTCAGAGCTGGCATGCCTCAGAGATCGATGTCAGGGGGAAGATGTTGGTCACTGCTCTTTCTCGCAGGACGGCTTTCTTACACTGAGCTTGATTGAAATAGTGTTTCCCCCCCCCCCCCCCCCCCTCTGTCTTGGCAGCAGAGCAGGGCAGTCTGGCTGTGTGACACGACCTTGCGATGCACTTAAGGCACTTAGGGAGACTACAAGTGAATGTACAAGTCAATTACAACAATGATGCAAACACAAAGGCCCCAGTGCCCAACAGGCAGTAATTGAAATCAAAAGTAGAGTAACTTTTGTGTGTATATCATCTCCTGTAGATGAGACAATTAAGCTATAAACAGAGACAAAGATCCAGATGGTCTGTGAGGCACTCAGAGCTTATTTACCTCTGTCTGTGACAGAATACATATGCATCATTAACCTCCTGAAACACCACTCTGCTGTCGCCCTTCTGTAACGAAACTAAAGCAGTTTTTTTTTTTGGGGGGGGGGGCAGTGTGGGGAGGATGCGGTCTCTACATTTAATATGCAAATGGTTACCCAAAGCCTCCGAGTCTGCCTGAACGGCCACCATGAGAGTTTTAACAGTTTGCAGGTCAGCAGAGTGTGTGCACTCAATTAAGGTTGAGCATCACACCAGAGGAGCTAAACTTAGCATCTTCCGCAGCTGCAATTTCACAGATAACACGGTTCAAAACAACTAGTGTGTTTGCGTTACTCCCATCATAATCAAATGACCTTGATCATCTGCCCCTCTGTCAAAGAGGTGCTTTCGAAACCAAGCCTTAGTTTTGACATCTATATTTTGCTCTTGAAGACACTATTCCTATCTATTTTTTTTTTTTTTTTTAAAACAACTTTTAATAAACACCCTAATTCGTGTGTCTCCTTCCCTCTAATTTTGGCTTTCAAAAACGCAATGAAGTGACCTCGCCCACTGCCATGGCTGTAATAACAGCTTGTTCTCCCGAGCCCTCCCTGGACAGAAACACCCGGCCACCAGACAGAGACTGCACTGCTTTATTGTAGAGTGCCAGTTTGCTGATGTGGAAAACGAATGCAAATGTGAACAATATGTTTGTCTTCTTTCAGGTGATCCAGACCAGCAAGATGCTCCTGGAGAACTCTGAGGGGGTGTATGAGAGAATTCTACAAACCCAGAAAGCAGGTAAGAGATGGTCAGGATGGATAAAGAGAGAAACTATAAAATCCTGTCTTTCCTAATACTATTACCCCGTGAATGGTTGCCTGCTGCCCTGCCCTATCATCTCACTGAAGGCACAAAACAGATTCATCAGTAAGAAATTCAGTACAACTGATTATACCTTGCTATATACAAGTGGAATTACCATTTTATTCATGTTCAAAAATGTGATCCAGCTCTGTTTCATACAGAGGTCCCCAATCACAACCTCTTCTTTATTCTAATTACAAGGTTTGGGTTAAGGTTCAGGGATATGAGTGACCCGGAGAAAGGCAACATCGAAGCCAACAGGTGGTAGTCATCTATATTTTTCTCTGCAGCAGCCATACCAGTTAGACCTTCATGTGTCTATTTAATGTGTTTATCCAGCCCTGGCTTTCTCGCCTCTTGTATCATGTTGACTTAAATGTGACTGGGGTGAAGTTAATCCCTCCAGCTCTTTGGATAGCACAGTTTGAATGGCAGCTCATCAGTGAAAGCTCTGCTGGATTTAAGAATATACACAGACAGACAGAAGGGAAAATACTAGATGCACAATTCTCATTGTGCAGTGTTCCCAGTGCTCCTGTGTTAAGAGTCACATTTTAGTCTGGGACAATGCTTGTTTTATGAAACATGTAGTCTACCAGACATATGGGTGAAAACTGTTAATGAGAAGAAACTCATGACATTAATGTGCTTCATAATACACTTTGTGGCATTGCATTCCATCTAAGTAGCAAAGAAAGCTAATTTATCACCGAGTGAGGCTGCTTGAGGCGCTAAGTGAGAGTGGAAGGGAGCAAGGATGGACCATCATTACCACAGCTCAGCTTTATTGGTTTCCAGATGGATGACTTATAAAATATTCATTGTCTATTGTCTTGGCACATCAGAGAGTAGGACAGTGTCTTTTAATCACAGGCTTGATGCCGTTTTGTTTTGGTTTTTTTTTGTTTTTCTTTGACCACCTTCCAGCCCTTAACAATTACCAGCCAGTGGGATAAAGATGTGCTTGAGCGTGAATGAGCTAAAATGGCTACTGTACAAGTGAGTTGCGTCTGCCTTCCTTAGTCATAATGACCCCATTTCATCTGTAGAGCTGTCTTCAGCATCTTTCTTATTCTATTTTCAAGGCCGCTGGCTGTTTTGCTAACAGTTTGCAGATCAACAGTATGAAATTATTTACAGTATGTAGTTAGCAAAAGTGTTGGCTCAACACATTAATAACAGACAATGTTTGATTTAGAGAGCACTGCTGTCAACTGCTTCCATGGGACATGCATCTCACTTGAGCAGGTGAGCCCCTTGTTTGATGTCCCATTTTTTTTCTCTACAATTTTTGTAAAGGTACAAAATTGACAAAAAATAATAATAATAAAAAAAAGTTATTTATTCCTTTTTATGAACCAATAGTCAACACAGCAGTGAAAACATTCATGGAGACGAAACCTTTTTAATAAAGTCTCAAAGTTCTGTTATTATATATGATTATCTAAAATCAGCCAGAAATAATTCAACAGCCAACAATTGCAAAGTAGGACACAACAGATGGCAAACTGATGAACTTGAACATTGATTTATTTTCCATCCTGAACTGACATATTTTTATCCCAGCGGTGTGTGTTAGTGTTCGTGTATCTGTGCATGTGGGTGCACTCCTGTTTGTATTTGAATGTGTGCATGGATGCGGTTTTGTGCAGTTGTCTGTTGTGTAGAAACTGGGTCAGTACAAACCCAAGTCCCTCAGAACGCCCCAGCAGCAACAGCTATAAAAGTTGTGAATAATCCATCACATCAGCTCAGAAGAAAAATCCTCACTGAGGTCGTGTCAGCGAACACAGTCAGGTGTTTGTGGCTCAAACGTGTCACCTCCCTCACCTGATACTCACTTAGGTACCAATTAGCATTCAGGGAAGGTAGATGGCTGAACCTGTTGCAGACTAACAACATCAGCGCACAAGATATTCATGTTAAGTGCAAAATGATGGTGCTCTGCTGCACAGAGTGGAGCTACAGTGACATTGTGCAGAACACAAAGAGCTGATGTTTGTGTTACACATGTTAAAGTACCTTTTAATGTGGATTCTCTGAACCAGTTTAACAAGATCTTTGTTCTTTGCCTTTGTTCCTTCAGTATATGAGACAGTGCAGTACTTAATTATATATTTTTGCTGCTGCAAGTAACAATTATTTCCATTATCAATGAATCTGCTTCTTATTTTCATGATTAGTTTGACATTTTCCTGATGTTTTATAGACCGATATCCTAAAGCAAAAGGAAACTACACTAATGTCAATAGTTCAAAACAGTTCAAACCCCAAAATATTCTAATCTCATGTAACCATATTATTTATGGTAACATGAGACCAAGAAAAGCAGCAAGTCTCACATTTGAGGACCTGAAACCATTAAACATGTATTTACTTTGTTCCTGTTTTCTGCTCAACTTTTCTGCTTCTTTTAATCCTGTTTAGTGAAACACGACAGCTGAAATGATGAATGAACGTTGGATTAGTTTCATTTCTCAAGGTAAAAATGCCATGATGTCACATTGTGGTCTGAGAAAATAACAATTAGATGAACTGATAATTGCAGCCTTAGTTGTCGTTATTCATCAGTTATGGTTGGTTGCATTTTGTCAGTCTTCTGTCTGAAGTGCTGGCGGTCGATGGTGTGAGGAGATAGAATCATCTCTTGTTGTTAGTCTGATCAGTTATCAATCCTCTGAATAATTCAGGTCATAACCCTCTGATCTGCCGCGGCATACTGTACTTGTCTCATGCTGTGAGATGTGAGAGCAGCAGCCTGTACTGTACAGTTGCTGTCTTGCAGCATTACCTCACAGATACCAGGGTCTGAAATGCATTGCTAAGACCGAGCTTCCCCGTTTCTTGCCTGCCAGACTCCATAAAATGTTGCTAGGCAACCTCCAGTGTGAGTTAACTGGGCGTTTGTGTGTCTGTGTGTGAGAGATGGAGGAAGCTGTGCTCCTTCTTCAGCACAGTCATGGTTCATGTGCACAGCAGCAGCAGCTCTGTGGTTACAGAGAAATAATTTTACACGTCTGATAAAACAGAAGAAATGTAAAAAAAATAAATTAAAGTGTGTGTGATTTAGGGGCAGTGGTGTGATTTGGTGGTGGTTTGGTTCAAAGACGAGCGCTTCAGATCTGTCTGTGAATTCTCTCAGTTGTTTCAGGTTTTATTCTCGCCTGAGGTCCCTCGTCAGACTTGTATCCACAGCTGAGAGGCTTTACAACAGGCCAACCCCACACCTATTATGGTGATTTCACACGAAGGGGGTCTCTCTCGCGTGCACAGCATGTTTCCATGGCAACAGCACCAACAGGGACCAGTGCCGGCTCTAGCTGATATCAGAGCCTCAAGCGGAAAAGTGTGCGTTCTCAGTAGTTCCCAGTACAGAAGTGCATTACGCACTTACAGGCTTTGTGCGTAGCAGGAAGTCTGCTGTACCTCCCTTTGGTTTATTTACCTCACAGCTAAGGGTTGCCTGTTGCTGCAGTGTCAGTGCTGCACTATAAAGCACACTCAACATTAAACATGCCCTCACACTCGTGCTCAGTCATGCAAAGGGGTGGGGGAAAAAAGAAAGGGGGAGGAAGAGACGAGGTGGGAAACCTCCTCAGGAGACAAATCCGTCCTCTGTTCGATGCCTTGATGCTAATCCACAGTGAAAGAACGTCATGTCTGCCTGCCTCTCTCTCTCTCTGTTTCCGAGGCTCTTTCTTCTCCCTCTCATCCTGCCTCACTGCTTCCTTCAACTCTGCTTTTTATTCTCTCATTTTTCTAGCCTTCTCTTTCTCTCTGTTTTTTTTTTTTAACATATTCACTAGGTTTTGCCTACTCCTGTCCCTTGACATCCTATCAGAACCTTGCTGCCACTGTGCTTTACTTTTCACTGAACTAACATTTCACTCCAGGACATAAATTTCAAATTTATGAAATGAAGCAAGGTGCTGCTGAAGGAGCGCACACATGCTCAACAGGGACAGACAACACAAAAAAAATGAATGCAACACTGTTTGGACTGTAAAAGCAAATAAGGCTCCTTCACTTAAGTCCAAAATTATATATTCATATTCAACAAATAGTCCAAAACATAAAAAAATTCAGTTTACAATCAGGTATGGCAACGACAAGCAAATCTTCATATTTGATTAGCTTCAACTGGCAGATTCATTCAAAACTATTTAAATGATTGTTTATCATATCATAACAGCTGCCAATTAGGACTAATGGGTTAATTAACTTATCATTGCAGCTCTGTAGGAGATGAAAGATAAAGAGGATGTATCTCCCATTCCTAACCAGCAAATAACAAACACTTGCTGAAAAACACTTGCTCCACTTTGTTATATTTCCTCTTTGATCAGACTTTTTTTTTTCCAATCAAATCTGCTTTTCACAAAACGGTGAGAGACATCATCATTTTAATGGCAGACACTGGCACAGTTTCACTAATTCTCAGCCTGATGTCTGCTTTTCAGTGCACCTGCAACAACAGCCTCTGTGATCCATGATCACACTGCAGATGTACAGTAAGGAGAAAGGAATCCTCCTCCACAGCTGGCGAGTCTCCGTACATCCACACACCCAACCCAGTCAGTCTCCTGCTGCAGGAGACTGTAAAATGTTGTCTGTGCGTGCAAGTGTTTGCTTTGCTCTAATGTGTTTCCTCACAGTAGCAACAGGCCTCACACCCAGTCACCTCACAGCTGCTTCTCTGTTTCACAAACCACCTAGAATTCCAGCCATGAAGACTGATTTGACACTTGTTCCCGTGTCTCTTTCTCTCTCAGCGATGGAATTTCACGAGAACCTCCACGACTTGGCCACGAAGGAGGGGTTGAAGGGCAGGAAGCTGCACAAGGCGGTGGAGAGCTTCACGTGGAACATCACAATACTGAAGGCAAGCTTTCCAGTCAATACTCACATGTCTGACATGTAAACTCTGACAAATTCCTGTTTGAGTTGTGTCCAGTTGCCACATTGCTCAGTAAATTTTGAAATATGTTACTTCTCTTTTTTTCTGCAACACTCTAAGATATCTCACATCTCAGTGTCGGTGGCCTTGGGGAGTTTTATGGACATTTGCAGAAGCCACTGTTGGAATTTTACCATTGTTGTGGTTATGTGAAACTGCCTGTTAGAGCGCCACAATAGATAGGAGATTCCCCACTGGAGATGCAAATGGGAGCTTGAAAACCAACTATAATGACTTAAATTTGGCCTGTATAAACTACAAGACAACCCGAATTTTTCAACCTGAAAAAATCTGACTGAATAGCTATTTTACTCGACTTCACTGATTCAGCTCAGTGATCAGCTAAAATTCTCCCACATAGATTTCAGAAATGTCAATTTAAGAGAGAATTGTTTTTCTGAGTCCGCCTACAGAGAGTATCAACAGGTCTAGAAGAATCTGAAATTAAGTCCCTAATTCACGCCTTAACAATTAGTCTTGCCTGCTATAGATGGTAATGTTTGTCATAAAGTGCTTTTGTATCCGATTCCAGGCTGTTAGCGTTACACACCTAAAAAGTGGTTTTAGTTAAATGCTGTTTCTACAGTAGCTTGGAAGTTCATTGTGTTATGATAAGCAAGTTGATTTTAGCAAAAGCTTCATTTTAGGAATGATCATTAGGAATGATCATTGGGATTAGACCTGCAACTAATGATTATTTTCATTATCTATTAATTGTTTTGTCTGTAAAAGAAAAAAGTGAAAACTACATGTTTCCACATGACAGTGACTCCAAGATGAGTCACTATCATGTACAGCAAAATACGCATCAAAAGTTTGCCTTTGCAGAGCTGGAAGCAGCATTTGTCAGTTTGTCATTTTTATTAAAATATGTGTGTGTGTGTGTGTGTGTATATATATATATATATATATATAT
>CM076653.1:8825893-8860599 GCA_038496675.1 Rachycentron canadum
TTTTATGGACATTTGCAGAAGCCACTGTTGGAATTTTACCATTGTTGTGGTTATGTGAAACTGCCTGTTAGAGCGCCACAATAGATAGGAGATTCCCCACTGGAGATGCAAATGGGAGCTTGAAAACCAACTATAGTGACTTAAATTTGGCCTGTATAAACTACAAGACAACCCGAATTTTTCAACCTGAAAAAATCTGACTGAATGGCTATTTTACTCGACTTCACTGATTCAGCTCAGTGATCAGCTAAAATTCTCCCACATAGATTTCAGAAATGTCAATTTAAGAGAGAATTGTTTTTCTGAGTCCGCCTACAGAGAGTATCAACAGGTCTAGAAGAATCTGAAATTAAGTCCCTAATTCACGCCTTAACAATTAGTCTTGCCTGCTATAGATGGTAATGTTTGTCATAAAGTGCTTTTGTATCCGATTCCAGGCTGTTAGCGTTACACACCTAAAAAGTGGTTTTAGTTAAATGCTGTTTCTACAGTAGCTTGGAAGTTCATTGTGTTATGATAAGCAAGTTGATTTTAGCAAAAGCTTCATTTTAGGAATGATCATTAGGAATGATCATTGGGATTAGACCTGCAACTAATGATTATTTTCATTATCTATTAATTGTTTTGTCTGTAAAAGAAAAAAGTGAAAACTACATGTTTCCACATGACAGTGACTCCAAGATGAGTCACTATCATGTACAGCAAAATACGCATCAAAAGTTTGCCTTTGCAGAGCTGGAAGCAGCATTTGTCAGTTTGTCATTTTTATTAAAATATGTGTGTGTGTGTGTGTGTGTATATATATATATATATATATATATTAGTTGCTGCTCAACTTGCTGTCATTAATTTCAAAAATCTAATTTTGTAGTAAAAGTAAACAAAATGTTGCAATAATCCTAATTCCTGTAATGACCAGCAAATTAATCCTGATAAA
Source organism: Rachycentron canadum (assembly GCA_038496675.1). Lineage (NCBI taxonomy): Eukaryota > Metazoa > Chordata > Actinopteri > Carangiformes > Rachycentridae > Rachycentron > Rachycentron canadum. The sequence continues at coordinate 8,826,831 of CM076653.1, forward strand.
CATTTGAATTCAGATTAAATGAAGAAGTAAAACTTTGAGTGAGTTTGTCACTTTTAAACTGTGTGATCAAACACATATTTGTATGCTGCAAGTAATATTACAGTGAGTTGAAGTTTGTACTTGAACCAGGGTTTAGTGAGTCACTTGTCTAATCCCCTCTGCACCTCATCTGTTTACCATGCCTTTCAGCTCAACCTCCACTGCCAACACGAGGGATAATTATTGATGAATGACCTTCTGCATATTTATTTGTGGTATTTGCACGTGTTAATTAAGATTACATCACAAGTAGCTCGGCTGTAATTTATCCTCAGGAAATTGAGTTGAGCCTGGTGATAATGTGTGTGTAATTCTTTGTGTGCTCTGTTTTCTGGCCATGTTTAATCTGGGGCTCAGTTTGTACATATGACTATCTAAGAAGACTGGAGCTTCTTCATGCTCATTAGAAGTTCGTCAGAATAAGATCTTGAAGATTAAGAGATAAATATTATCCAGTACAAAAATGTCTTTAAAGCTCCTTTTCAGAGGTGGAATATTTAATATTGCTAGGTTCATTTAGCTGGTAAAGCGAGTTATGGCTTTATACAGACATGATGGGACCTTTACAGAAATAGCTAGAATGCGTGTGTGACCTTTGTCAGTGTGAGGGATGCTAAATCCCCTGATAATTCTCATCAGATTGAGATTCTGCTGCCTATTTTCTAATATCTGACAGGAGGTTGAGACTCAAATGTTTTTTTTGAAATTCCTATCAAACCACTCATGCAGCTGGCACGAATGAAAAGTGAAAATGTAAGGAGGGGGGACTGCAGGTCTGATGATTAATAACTATTGTAGTTCCTCCCTCTTCTTAACCACTTTTTCCGCTCACCCTGTGGTAAAAAAAAAAAAACTTTTATAGACTGATTTTTCAGTTCCTCTTATCTACTTTATTAAAGATCGGTTCACATTTTTTTCATGTGCCTTTTAATCAAAGATCGACTGCCAGTCATTACTCTGGTTCATACTCTCCTCATCCTGGAACTAAAAAAGTCAAAGCCTGGCCTCCCTTCATGGCTCCGGTACTATGCTGCTCTAACCTCTGTCTGGCTTTACCCCCTCAGGGCCAGGCAGACTTACTGAAGCATGCCAGAGGTGAAGTCCAGGAGAACCTCAAGCAGATCCACTACGCTGTGCTCACCTGTAACCTGAGTAAAGGTGGAGCAGCAGGCAGCTCCTCCGGCTCCGAGTCCAAGAGCAGACGTAGCCTTGAGGCCATCCCCGAGAAGGCCACTGGAGAGGAGGAGCTGACCGACGAGGACAACTAAAGACCCGCAGTCCTGCTGCGGTACTCTCCTGGCACCCACGTTCAGACCTCTACTCTGTTCCTGCCTCCTGAGCTCAAAACCCAAAGTTCCCTCTTTCTCTATGTCTTTACCCTGGCATCGTTGCTCTACACACAGACACACACACACACACACCAGTGTTTTTCCACATTCCATCAAATACATTCCTGTACCCCAAGCACAGCTGTAACCTCTTACAGACTTCTGCCTTGTAATCATCAATAAAATGCCACCACTACTGTAGGACACAAATCCTGCCCAAGTTCAGATCACAGAAGGTCTCAGCTTAAGCTTCTGGAAAATGACTGTCATTATTTCAAAGTCTTAAAATGTTCAGATGTTATACTGAAGGCTGGAAAAGTGTGTCGGGCTCTTTGTAAACATTTGCCACACGTCCAATGCTGCTGAGCCATCGCGGGCACTTGTTATAAATACTGAATCTAAGCATCCAGCAAAAACAACCTTTGGGAAAAGTGCTGAAAAGGAGAATATTGACAAAATCAGATGATTTGTGCCAAACGTAAATCACCCTGATCATTTTTCCCCAATCATAAAACTCAAATCTCTTCATCTACAGTCCCAGTGCAGAGCGTTGTTGTTCCCCAGTCTTCTGTCTGACCCCGTTCCTCATTTCCTGGGTGAGCTGGGAAGGCCTAGTGAACTACCAGCCACGTGACCGGTAAAGACACAACTACTGCTCAGACTAGGTGCACTTCTACTCAGCGGATAGCGGTGTTACCCAAGGAAACAAAAAAAAGAAAAAGAGCCCTTGGATTGTTGAGATTTCTTAAAGCACAATTTTTTTGAGCTATGAATGTAACAGGACAGAGGAAGCGATTGGGACAAGAAGGAAAATGCGATGGAAGTGAAGGAAGAAGAAAACATAACGAATGAGAGTAAAGAGTTGTTTACAAGACTGAACTTGTCCATGTTCTTGTCTGCCAAAATAGTATAATATACTATGTATATATGGAGTTTCCTGTTACCTTTTTTCTGCAGAGTGCATCATTTTATTATTGTATACTTGGAAAATGAGATTTATTTTATAAAAGATATATTAACATGTCTGTGGAAAAACAAATTTTATTTGTCTGTAGATATCTGATAAGGAGGGTGGTCACTAAAATAAAAAAAAAAGAAAGTGACCTCATGTTTTCACAGTGGACAGATAAGAGAATGTACTCATACTGTTTGGTTGGTGCAAACAACAACAGAGTCTCAAAAATCACAACCAGCAACTGCATGAGAAGGAACCACAACTGGATGTTCATAATATGCACTCAAAAACAGTTTGGACGGTGACGCATTTTCATATTTTAGCATTTCATTTGTAAATATACCAGGCCTCTAGTTTTAGGACATGGCCCTCCCGTTTCAGCGTGCTAAAAGAACATCAACTTTATGTCGTATTCTACCAGTGTGTTTTTCCAAAAACTCATACTTTGTAAAGTCTGCAGCCCGTAAAAAGAGACAGATATTTGATGTCTTTTTATTTTTCCATGTGTGCTCCCAACCAGTTTCACTGTAGCTTAAAATACCCCAATGAGTAATCAGCTCCGGCTGGTTAGAAAACTCATTCCATTGTTTATTTGTAATCATTTGGTTCAGTTGTCGTCCTGAGCAGAATCATTGACTAGGCTACATCTCTCAGGAAGCCACTGTTATGTCTGAATAGCAGACTTTGAATGGGAGGCCATGCACAAAAACAAAGACTGTGGCTTCGTTTTTAAATGTGCAGTTCACGTTATTAATCATTTAAACGTTTCCCTCTCCAACACTCACGTGCTTTGCTACGTCTCATCCTCCGGTTCGTCACTTTTCAATGCAAAAATCATCCACGTGCAGCGTTTAGAGATTATGTCTGAGGAATTTAAGTGCAGGATTAGCTCAAGTGGCTCCTGTCTGCTTGACAAGTCCAATGAGTCACGACAAGAATTTAAACTCAGGTCTGGTGAGATGGTTGAGAGGGATGTGAACTTCAAAGTAATAATAGCTTCATAACCATTCCTGGTGGCAGAAGTTCTTGATCCACAATTACCCTTTGACTTAATTGTGCCTCATTACTGCAAACTAAAACCTTCTGTAGCAAGTACAAAGTGAGAAAAGAGTTTTGTCTTTTAAAACGCCTCTGGCTTGCTATTCATTTAACAGTCCACAACTACGTCTCCAATTAAACATTGATGCCAGAAAACTTAACAAAGGACACAGGAAAATGATAAACAAATGACAAGTTTGCCATCAGACCCTGTAGCTAATGATGATTTTCATTATAATTTAATCTGTCAAATATTTTCTCAAATTGCAGTGTTGAACACTCACAACATCACAACATCAAAAAACACAATACAAAATTAATCACAACATCTAAGAGCACAAAGTTACATCTTTAACCCAAAAATAGAAAATTCCATTAAATGCAAAATCAAGCAAAGCATCACATTTTCACATTATTTTATTTTATTTATTTATTTTTTTTTTCAATTTTGCTCAGAAAACGACTTAACTGATTAATCAATGATCAAAACAGGTGCTTATTAGTTCCTCTTATGTTTAATCCATTAGTCAACTCATCTTGGCCGTTGTATTTGCCTAACAGCAGTTTTTCTAACCAATGCTGAAACAGTTGTGTCCACAGCTGTGCATTAAGTTCATTTCAGTGCCTAATAGTGGGACCTGCTTCTTAGGCCTGAACCCTGGGGGAGACTCAAAGGTGTTACAATTATTTTAAGCCTGCACTAATCTTTACTGTGAGATTCTGTTCACCAGCTGTCTGTCACTTCCGCTCAACAACCACCGTCTCCGTAAAGAAACATCTCTGTCACTCAGAGTGGTGCGTCTCCTTCAAACAAGCTAAACTCTTTGCCTGAGCAGAAATAAGAGACAGACCAGAGAGCAGAGAACAAATAAACCACAATTCTCCTCAGAGTTTCTATTTCCTGATTCACAGAATTAACATTTAACAAATAAATGTGCCACGAACACTCAGCTGCAGAAGTGAACAGTCACCAAGTTCAGCTTTCACCTGTTTTAACTTGTTACAACACTTTTTTTAATTAATATTTTATTCATAATTAAAATGAACTGAAACAAATTATTATCGATTGCTTGATTATATGAAAATTAACTATTCAGACTTAAACAAAACTAATTTCCCTTGGTTTTAGCAGATACTCCATCAGCAGCATGCGTCCAAGTCCTTCCCTTTTCATGGATTTTCTGGGACATGTGCTTAACATTAATCCAGTGACAATATTGATTACCAGCAAGAAATCCATTATTTGAGTTTTCAAACTCCTGTTGCCAGGCAGTCGGACTGTTAAATGAAGCTCAAGCATTTTGAAAGATGCTCGTCTGCATCTTTTATGCCCCCCAAGTGCTCACAATGTCGTGTCCTTTGGTTTTATATACTGTCCACGCCTCCTGCAGCTCACACTACCAATAACAAACGTCCGAACTTTAGTGCTGTGCCAGTTGACGTGTTTTTAATTGAAAAGAGGATGAAAAAAAAAAAAAAAGAAGCATTTCAACTGTATCACCTGTCTCCTTCATCATCTCCTTATCTGTCAGAGTCCAAGAAAAAAAAAAAAGAAAACAATAAAACCTCTGAATAAACAATGTTGGATAGACTGTGTGACTGGTGTGGTGTGTACTTTAACTTTATGAATAAATAATGCTGTTTTTCATCACTCTCCTCTAAGTGGATTTGGCCCAGTTCAAAAACCAGCAGCTCTCTTCAGTACTCTCCAGCCTCGTGTGTGAAATCCCATCAACTGCCTCGCTTCCTGTCCACTGATCAGCTCTCTGTTCCCTGCAGCAACCTGGTCGATGCTCCGCTCGGCGTAGACCTTCCACCTCTCCTCCCATCAGGCTGACCTTCCTGCTCCGGTCAGCACTGCTGTTACACCCTGTTTCCACATCATAGGCCGCCATGTTAAGTAATTCACATCCCAGTGTCTCCCTGAATCGCTTTAATGCCTTTTCATTCACTCACGCTGACAAAATAAGGAAATCACTCTCTTGAAAAACGTCACTCTCAGGTCATGATATACCCCCCCCCCCCCCCCCCTCCCTCCCTCCCTCCTCCAACCTTTGACTCTTGCAGGAGTGAATATTGGTTTCCAATCCAGCAACTAAAGCTCAGTCTCCTACAGCCAAGTGCTCAAAATGCTAAACATTACCCAAGATTAGTATCACATTTAAATGCCAAAGGAAAAAAAAAAAGGTATTAGTCATATTTGCTGCACGGCCGCACGAGAACGTGATCATGTATTTTCAAGGACAGACACACCTAGTCCTGACTGTCCCAGCTGTTTTTCCAAAGCTGGGGGAACACATGCATCAGTATCGATCAGCTCCCTGCACAGTGAGCGGAGCAGCGCGAGCCTGGGGAAATAAAGCTTCAGCTTGCTTCAGCTGGATCTTCCTCCAGCGTGCAAACACACACACACACACACACACACACACACACACTGAGGTAACATGCAAAAGCAGGCAGTGTGTAGTTACTGTGGAGCATCACGTTTAGGGCCCCCGGCTGCAAATGCTTGATCATTATTTGACTTTAATCCAGACATGGGAACAAGGTCGAGAGATTTGCCTGTGGATGCCGAGATAATAAATTGAATGCGTACTAAAAGAATAAAACAAGTTAATATAAGCTGCAACTGACCTAATTTATTTCTCTAAAAGCAATCACCAAAATGTAAGTTAACCTTAATGATCTCTCTTATCTCAGGTTAAAAGCCTACCTGTTGTATCTCTGACTGATAACCTGTGCAAACATACACGCACAAGACTGATCCAGACTGTTCCTGCTGCTCTCGCCTGAACAGACGGCTCTGCAATCAGCCAAATGTGCGTGAGGAACATGTAAACTCACCAGAGTGGTCCTCTAATGCACTCTTTAAGAGCTTTTTGATGAGCGTTAATGTGTAACAGAATGTTGATAAAGTCAGATGGATTTTATTGGCCAAAGGAGAGTTTGATTTGAAGGTTTCTGTTTGCACTTTGGAAGCCGTAGACTGTTCCCATTGGGAATCATTAAAACGTCACTCTAACGTCAGCGCAGCGGGCCTTTGTCGACTGCCTCTCGGTTTTTAAAACTAACTATATCTTTGTGACGACCGGAGCGTCGGCAGATCATTTCTTGTAGCTTAGAACGTGATTTATCCAAACGCTGCTTGTGGCAAAAGTGCAGGTTTAGTTCGGCAAACTCGAAGTGAGAAGTGTGCTTTGTTCAACAGCTGCGTCACTTGAAATGTGACAGTGTAATAATAGAGGCTGATGTCAAAACATACGCCTCAATGTGTCAAACTTGGGTATTCAAACTCAGGAAAGCAGACAGCATGATCCACTGGTAAAGGTTTGAGCTCTTGAACAGGGACAATGCAAACAATATGAGAGTCACTGTGGAGGTTTCAACAGTAAACATCGTCTGGAATTAATGAGCGGCATCAAAGACGGCAGACAAGGCCTCGCCGCCGCTTTAAGGACACATTTTCCCAGAAGCGAGTCACAGCAGCGCGGTGAAGATGAATGGACGGACAGATGGATGCGTCTGGTCCCGAGTGTTGTGTTCGAGGTTAACTCATGGTGTGGGTGTTTACAGCGGAGCTGTGGCACTGAAGTGAGCTGTGCGAGAAATGTTTGGACAAGCTGTAAAACAAAAGGCAGAGCGGCACATGCTCTTAGTGAAGATGCTTCTGTTAAGAGCGTCCAAGTGGCTGTTTTCTGCCGTAGCTCCGCCGCTGGCAGAGCAGTTAGTGTGCAGATCTGTGCAGCCAAACGGGGTTGACACGCCGTGACAGCCTCCAGATACCTTTTACAGATGAGGCCCCAAATGGAGTAAAGGTCAGTGAATGCGTCGCACTCAACCTGCATCCCTCCCTCCCTTGAACACAGCGTTACTTCTTCCTCCTCTTCTCCTCTTCCTCGCTTGTTCCCACAGGTTATTGATCCGTCCTCTGATCCTTTCACTGAATGCGCTGTTCTCATCTCACAGCCTCTTATTTGGCCTCATCAGCCAGGAGTGAAGTGACATTTAAGCCCAGGTCCATGTGAAGGTGCACAGCGCTGTCAGTGACCTGTGAGGGTATAATTGTCAAAATAATGGAAAATGATAGCAAAGGCTACATTTCCCCATGGTAGAAGGTCATCATTTTCCAGTATTTTGACTTTATATCCTACAGACTCTTCTTGAGGCTCTTGAAAATTGAAATTGCTGGTTTTACTGACGTGGCAGCCCTCAATGACATCACCCATTGGTCTGTGAGCTGCCGTTCAGAAGCTGTGAATTTGTAAATTCACTGTCGCCATCTCGGTGTTTTGAAACCAGAGGAAACTGTATTTGGAGGAGAAGGTGGAGCTGAGGAGGAGTGAGGGGTGGAGCTGACCTGCTCTGTACTCTGTCCTGATCGTGTGGTACAGACTGTCAATCACACAGTAGCCACGCCAAAATACACCCCCTGCTTTATTGCCTATTTTGCTCTAAATGGGACCATCATCTAAAAAATATACATGTTGTATTGAAGACTTGAAACTGGAGACTGAGACCATAAACTCATGAGGAAAACTATATAAACTGACTTCTTTTTAAAACCAGTGGAGTCGCCTCCTGATGGTCATTTGACAAAATGCAGGTATCAGGTTCTTCAGCATTGCCTTTAGAACCAGTCAAATCCAAATCGGGGTCAAATACCATATTCTGTTGATATTTCAAGTGAAAAGAAGTAAATTTAACTATAATTGTATATATGTGTATATGTGCTATAAATGTGCAAAGGTTTGGGCACAAGCCTATTTGTCAAAGACTCAAAACTTCATCACCTATTTAGGCCTGAAGTGACCTGTTAGGACTTGTTATTGACTTGTCATGGAGCTGTCAGCTGATGACAATTCCACAGAAATGATAAATAAAACCTTGTGGTAACAACCAAACAATCCTGGCCTCTGCAAAGGAACTGACTGAGGATGTGAAAATGAAGCTAACTGATGTCTCCCATGCAAAGCAGGGAAGGCTATAAAAAGAATATTAAAGTGCTTCCAGCTTGAAANCCCCCCCCCCCCCCCCCCCTCCCTCCCTCCTCCAACCTTTGACTCTTGCAGGAGTGAATATTGGTTTCCAATCCAGCAACTAAAGCTCAGTCTCCTACAGCCAAGTGCTCAAAATGCTAAACATTACCCAAGATTAGTATCACATTTAAATGCCAAAGGAAAAAAAAAAAGGTATTAGTCATATTTGCTGCACGGCCGCACGAGAACGTGATCATGTATTTTCAAGGACAGACACACCTAGTCCTGACTGTCCCAGCTGTTTTTCCAAAGCTGGGGGAACACATGCATCAGTATCGATCAGCTCCCTGCACAGTGAGCGGAGCAGCGCGAGCCTGGGGAAATAAAGCTTCAGCTTGCTTCAGCTGGATCTTCCTCCAGCGTGCAAACACACACACACACACACACACACACACACACTGAGGTAACATGCAAAAGCAGGCAGTGTGTAGTTACTGTGGAGCATCACGTTTAGGGCCCCCGGCTGCAAATGCTTGATCATTATTTGACTTTAATCCAGACATGGGAACAAGGTCGAGAGATTTGCCTGTGGATGCCGAGATAATAAATTGAATGCGTACTAAAAGAATAAAACAAGTTAATATAAGCTGCAACTGACCTAATTTATTTCTCTAAAAGCAATCACCAAAATGTAAGTTAACCTTAATGATCTCTCTTATCTCAGGTTAAAAGCCTACCTGTTGTATCTCTGACTGATAACCTGTGCAAACATACACGCACAAGACTGATCCAGACTGTTCCTGCTGCTCTCGCCTGAACAGACGGCTCTGCAATCAGCCAAATGTGCGTGAGGAACATGTAAACTCACCAGAGTGGTCCTCTAATGCACTCTTTAAGAGCTTTTTGATGAGCGTTAATGTGTAACAGAATGTTGATAAAGTCAGATGGATTTTATTGGCCAAAGGAGAGTTTGATTTGAAGGTTTCTGTTTGCACTTTGGAAGCCGTAGACTGTTCCCATTGGGAATCATTAAAACGTCACTCTAACGTCAGCGCAGCGGGCCTTTGTCGACTGCCTCTCGGTTTTTAAAACTAACTATATCTTTGTGACGACCGGAGCGTCGGCAGATCATTTCTTGTAGCTTAGAACGTGATTTATCCAAACGCTGCTTGTGGCAAAAGTGCAGGTTTAGTTCGGCAAACTCGAAGTGAGAAGTGTGCTTTGTTCAACAGCTGCGTCACTTGAAATGTGACAGTGTAATAATAGAGGCTGATGTCAAAACATACGCCTCAATGTGTCAAACTTGGGTATTCAAACTCAGGAAAGCAGACAGCATGATCCACTGGTAAAGGTTTGAGCTCTTGAACAGGGACAATGCAAACAATATGAGAGTCACTGTGGAGGTTTCAACAGTAAACATCGTCTGGAATTAATGAGCGGCATCAAAGACGGCAGACAAGGCCTCGCCGCCGCTTTAAGGACACATTTTCCCAGAAGCGAGTCACAGCAGCGCGGTGAAGATGAATGGACGGACAGATGGATGCGTCTGGTCCCGAGTGTTGTGTTCGAGGTTAACTCACGGTGTGGGTGTTTACAGCGGAGCTGTGGCACTGAAGTGAGCTGTGCGAGAAATGTTTGGACAAGCTGTAAAACAAAAGGCAGAGCGGCACATGCTCTTAGTGAAGATGCTTCTGTTAAGAGCGTCCAAGTGGCTGTTTTCTGCCGTAGCTCCGCCGCTGGCAGAGCAGTTAGTGTGCAGATCTGTGCAGCCAAACGGGGTTGACACGCCGTGACAGCCTCCAGATACCTTTTACAGATGAGGCCCCAAATGGAGTAAAGGTCAGTGAATGCGTCGCACTCAACCTGCATCCCTCCCTCCCTTGAACACAGCGTTACTTCTTCCTCCTCTTCTCCTCTTCCTCGCTTGTTCCCACAGGTTATTGATCCGTCCTCTGATCCTTTCACTGAATGCGCTGTTCTCATCTCACAGCCTCTTATTTGGCCTCATCAGCCAGGAGTGAAGTGACATTTAAGCCCAGGTCCATGTGAAGGTGCACAGCGCTGTCAGTGACCTGTGAGGGTATAATTGTCAAAATAATGGAAAATGATAGCAAAGGCTACATTTCCCCATGGTAGAAGGTCATCATTTTCCAGTATTTTGACTTTATATCCTACAGACTCTTCTTGAGGCTCTTGAAAATTGAAATTGCTGGTTTTACTGACGTGGCAGCCCTCAATGACATCACCCATTGGTCTGTGAGCTGCCGTTCAGAAGCTGTGAATTTGTAAATTCACTGTCGCCATCTCGGTGTTTTGAAACCAGAGGAAACTGTATTTGGAGGAGAAGGTGGAGCTGAGGAGGAGTGAGGGGTGGAGCTGACCTGCTCTGTACTCTGTCCTGATCGTGTGGTACAGACTGTCAATCACACAGTAGCCACGCCAAAATACACCCCCTGCTTTATTGCCTATTTTGCTCTAAATGGGACCATCATCTAAAAAATATACATGTTGTATTGAAGACTTGAAACTGGAGACTGAGACCATAAACTCATGAGGAAAACTATATAAACTGACTTCTTTTTAAAACCAGTGGAGTCGCCTCCTGATGGTCATTTGACAAAATGCAGGTATCAGGTTCTTCAGCATTGCCTTTAGAACCAGTCAAATCCAAATCGGGGTCAAATACCATATTCTGTTGATATTTCAAGTGAAAAGAAGTAAATTTAACTATAATTGTATATATGTGTATATGTGCTATAAATGTGCAAAGGTTTGGGCACAAGCCTATTTGTCAAAGACTCAAAACTTCATCACCTATTTAGGCCTGAAGTGACCTGTTAGGACTTGTTATTGACTTGTCATGGAGCTGTCAGCTGATGACAATTCCACAGAAATGATAAATAAAACCTTGTGGTAACAACCAAACAATCCTGGCCTCTGCAAAGGAACTGACTGAGGATGTGAAAATGAAGCTAACTGATGTCTCCCATGCAAAGCAGGGAAGGCTATAAAAAGAATATTAAAGTGCTTCCAGCTTGAAATTTTCACTGTCTGAAATGTCAAGCTTTGGAAGACAAGACAAGATCTGGTAGACCAAGAAAACCTTCAGACTAAACTACACGTCTGCTCGGCAGAGAGGCAAAGCTAAATCCCATATGACTGCAAAGGAGCTGCGGGAAGGGTTGGCTGACAGAGGACTGGTATGATGAGTCTCAGACGGAAACCTTACCTGCAACCGCCTCATCTGAAGTCTGCAAAGCAACATCTGGATAAGCCAGAGTCATTTTGGAAACAAGCTGATGAGATTAAAATGTAGCTCTTTGGTCAATGATGAAAAAAAAAAAAAAAAAAAAACACACAGAGACGACTGTTAATCGTCAGGGTGAAATATTCTGCTTTGGGTTTGTGCGGCAGGAAACACAGATAGAAGGAAGAACGGGTTTGACTAAATAACAGCAAATGGATGGATGGACATGCAAATGTCCTGCAGTCATTAAAAAAACTGAACCTGGCTTCTACAACAGGATGATGGTCTGAGAGCAGCCCTCATTCTTCCCTGACTCCCATCAGTCAGTAGGTCTTTAACATGCTGTGTGTGCGTCCGGCACCTTAATATGTTATATTAAACATGTTTACGTGACCTGCAGGGAGAATGTGTGATAAGTCCAATATCAAGAATATAGAAAAATGCTACAAAAAGTGTTTGCATCTGCCAATCGTACACACAACAATCACTGTTTAATCTCCATTTTTCCATGGTTGTGAAATAAGAACTGATGCAACATGCACCCAAACTATGTCATACAACTGTACATCAGCAAAAACAAAAAAAAACAAACCAAACCAAAGAAAACACAGCAAATCTTCAAATTTCAGAGGTTGAATCAGATAATATTTGCTACTGTTTCCCTAAAAATGCATTAAACTATTAATTGTAACTATTAAAATGATATTTCATCACAGTGAAGTGCACTTAGCTGCCATGTGGTATATTGGACAGGTGTATGATGTTTTATAGTCGACAGTTGTTAATGGTTATTATTATTATCTGAAACTACAGGAAATAATCTGTGTGGAGACTGATGCTGACGTGATATCCAGCAATTCATCCTCATGTCTAACACAAGGAAAACAGGGAAAACTGTGGCGTGCACCGATATCGAACAGTGGTGATATCTAAACACGTACATACTTCCCTTTTTATGAGCTGAGGTTTGACTTGTTGCCACCACCACAGTTCATGCTGGTGAGTGTATTTGTTTGTGGCTTTTAAACCACAAACAAAAGCTCAACAAGAATTTTTTTTTTTTTTTTTTTCCTATTGGACTTTTAGATTGTGATTTGTGTGAAGTCATCCATGAATAAAAAGGGAGGACGGTTTGAGAGTTGACAAAGCTCATCATGCTAAGGTTACACACATCTTGATTAAATCAATGTATTGTTTTAACCCACAATAGTTTCCCTGTAGGTTTAGTATTACTATCAAACATCCAGATTTAAAATCAAAGAGGAACTTTGATCCACAAACACCAGCAAAAGCAGGCGTGTTACAGAGATTTGTCCGTCTTTGAGTGAACATGGTTTTAAGTGAGACCACACCTGAGGGGGCATTTAAATCAAAAATAACCTTCACTGACCTCCACTGGCGGCCGCGGCATCATCAATGCACCTTTTCATCACACGCCTCTGAAACAGCTGTCCACCCATCAGAGCTCACAGAAACAGCAAAAGTAAAATCTTCAGAATTGCGATGTAATTAGTTGATCAATCAATTAGTGGATCATTAGAAAAATAATCTCTCTTGATAATATTCATTGATTCATAATTTCAATTATTTCTCAAACAAATAATTACAAAGAAATCTAATATTTATTATTATTACTATAATTTTTTGTTTGTTTTATATTTTTATAAATTGAATATCTTTGGGTTTTTGGAAACAAGACATCTGACATTTTTTACTACTTTCTGATATTTTATTAACTAAAAAGGTTGAAAAATTAGAAATTAATCAGCAAGTAATTTGACAATGAAAACACTAATTAATTGCAGCCCAACAAAGATGAAAACACAAGTTGACAGAGACCAAACAGATGATCAGAATTATTAGAACATTTAGAGTCACTATACCCATTATTAGAGACTAAAATCCTTTCATTACATAAAAACAGCCATTTCACTTGAAAATCTCTGCATACTTCCACATCTTTACTTGTTTCTGTGCCTTCTGCTCAATGTCCTCGCCTCAAGGCATCCAGGCCTCATGTACATCAACAACACACTCGGTGGCAGTTACCTTTTCCACCCTTCATATCTTTTCTTAGTGAATATTTCATGCTCTGCTAGTCACTAAACTGCCTGTCCCAGAGCGCCGTCTTTCCCCTTTGTGGAAAGCAAGTGGTTGCTCTTCAGCAGCACTTAGTGTCTTTGCCGCAGATTGAGCGTTGCCATGATCATGACCGAGTCATGAGCCCCACGGCGCAGTTAAAGGAGAGACAGAGGAGGCATATACAAGCAGTGTTCAGAGGAGCTTCACTTAATGCAGACATGCTCACAGGGCTCGCCTGAAAACTTTCAGGGGCAGAGAGGAATGTCTTAGAAAGTGGGCAGCAGCTGTGGATAATACAGCAGCCATTTAACACTGTTTCCTTCAGCTGGAAGCATGAGATATTGTTTGGCATGCCTATCTCAAGAGATACTTAATGGAAGGAAAATTTATATCACCAATAGCCAGGGCACTCAGTTTTACAAGTTGCCTTGTTAAACCGTCAAGTGTTTTATGTCCTCAGCAAAGGGTTTTAGTTTTAATGTTGTCAAAGGGACATTGAACAGGTTCAGTCTGACCAACCAGTGTTTCCCCCTGTGAAAACCAAATGAACAGTTGGTTTCATATTTAGCCATCGTGGTTTTATGATTTTAATACTTCTTGGTAATAGCTATAGTCTTCAGATGTGGATCCACACTGGAATTTCACAAATTTTAGATACGCTAAAGATGCATTTGCAACACTTGTTTCTAACAGATATTTTAATTTAGAGATTATTCCCTGGTCATCTGGGCACTAATTCAATTAAGTCAAGTAATTTTTAAGGCAAAAACTACAAAGATCTCCAGACTACAGCTCCTGTTCTGGGGTTTTCGCACTGTTGCTCTCAGAAAACAAGACATTTGAAGACATCACATTGGACTCTGGCCAATTCTAAAATTGAATTTGTTTACTGTTTTTTTTTTAGATTTGTTGCTGGCCTACAGCCCAGTTTTCATTAACAGTTAATCGGTTGAGTTTTTTTTCTTGATAAAGAAATAAATAATTCTGAAAAATGACGATCATAATTTCCCGGAGTAGAGAGCAAGTCTTCAGGGTATTTGTCTGACCAACAGTCAAAATTTAGTTTTTTTTTTAACTCTGGACATAGGCAGGTTAGTGTTTTGCCCCCATTTCCAGTCCCTAATGCTAAGCTATGCTAATAGTTTCCCAGTTCCAGTTCAACAATTAAGCATATTTCTATTTCCTTCAAAGGATGAACCGACGGCACCATTTGTCCAAGACAAACCCAACAAATCCCGATCTTGGGAGCTCCTGTTGTTTTGGAAATCATCATCATGAATCTGATCAGTGCTGCTGGCAGCAGTTTCAGGAAGGAAGTGGTGTTGAATGACCTCTTGTTTAGGACAATGTGACACTGCAGCCCACAGTATTTCTCAGTGTGTGACACAATAACGACTTGTTCTTACCATCGAACACTGTGGCTCAGTTTGGACTGGAGCCAGAGCTGCACTGTCAGGATTTTGCTTCCCTTCGCCAGCTCCCCAAACAAACTCTAGACTATACTCTGCCACATAATGGCGCCTTCTTCTCATACAATGCAGTCACTAAAGTACATGAAGTGACAGCGGCTGATGTAACCGTGCGGTCACTGAGGCCATTCGTCTCGCCTGGCTTGCTCAGAGGCACGTTGGCAGGATCCGGGCGGCTGATTTCTCCTCAGCAGCTCGAGGCTGCCTGCGCGCCTGACACCATAACTCATGCTCGCCTTGCCGGGATGTAATGGTTAAAAGGAACATTGTACGCTACAGCACTAATGGTTGAGGAACGACATCCATTCTCAATCAAAGCAGATCGAGGGTGAGCTATCTGTTACGAAGAGGGATAGCCTCGTTTCCTTTGACTTGATTAGAGTGGTCGGCGAACCAATAAACTCTGGGACAGATATTAATGTAATTGCTGAAGCAGCTGGTTCCTGTCTGAGTTATGATCCATTGTTTAAAGGGAAAAAACAGAGGGGGGGTCAGATAGACAGGAGACCAGTACAGTACAATAACCATTTGTTAAGACAGAGAAAATGAGGAAGTTCACAAAACTGTTTGCACAACAGAGATAAACAGTCTGAAGGTCCACCAGCTATTATCTCAACAACTACATGTTCCCTATACTACATGTTTCCATACTTTTATAAATATTGTTCTCTCCCCTTCAGTGAAATTGTCAGCGCACGTCAAACCTGAGAGCTTTTGCCGATGAACATGGACAATTGTCCTTTCAGAACTAACTGGACTCTAATTGAACCCTAACCCTAATTGAATTTTCTTCAGTGATCTGTCTGAAGCCTCCACTCAAACACTGTTTCTCAACCACTTTATTTGTGTTGCTTTCTTTCTCTTTGAGACACTTTCCTCAAGAATCAGGGGATTATTGAGCCTTTGAAGACTCCACCCTTTACTTATATGTGTCTTTGGTCATGAAGCATAAGAATGAATTTGTGATAAGAGCATCCAGTGGTAATGTAGTGAAGTATTGTGAGGTTTTTGTGTTGCTCAGATCAACAACATTTAACCACTTCATTATAAACAGAGACGGAGCAGAGCCATGATAAAATATTGCCCGAGACATTTACCTTGGTCCAGGCTTTGAAAATGATGCCTGGGACAATCTGCACTGTAATGTGGTCATCTGCTGCCACCTGCTGGCCCGTCTGGTGTAATGTACACGTAGTGCAGTCACAGGGGAGCTATACACTTAAGCACAGCTGCACACATCAACTGCACCTTGTCCACACAGCATTTCCTCTTCTAAATAAAGCCATGACTCGTTTTAATGTTTAATGTCTGCTGTTTTGCAGGAGCCGGCATCAGCACATTTCAGATGCTGCCGAATATCCTGCAGCACAGGTAGCCGTGTCACGATCAACCCTCTTCACCACAAATACAAATTGAATTGTTTCGGTGGAAAAAGTTTTGGAAAAGCGTTTGCGTCCACTGGGAAACAAAACAAAGCCTCTGCTGCTCATGTTTAGTGTACAGTGTTGTAAAAATGTTTGTCATAAAGTGAAGTGATCTGTAATCTGAACCTAGATGTGCACATAAATATCATTTCCACTAGATGGCAGGTCGAGCTCAGAGACTCACCGCCTCCATCTCTTTCCCCCTGAAGCTGCTTGAGAGTTTTCCATCTAATCATGTCTTATTCTGCTGGGAGCTGCCTCCCGGAGTATCACACCTGCCCACTTCCTTTTCGTCTCCATGCCAGGGGAATGCAGTAACCCGCTCCCACAATGCACTGCAGCTCCCCTCTGTGAGGAAACACTGTAGTGGCGCTGTGAGCATATGGCACTTTATTTAAAAGAGAAAAAAAAAAAAACAAGAATCAAAATAAGTGAGAAATGAACCTTTACTATGAAATGCTGACAGCCGCTGAAGTGCATGGGGAGGGAGGAGCATTTAAGTCTCCAGGGCGTCAGGTGACACCTCTTTTCTTTTTTTTCTTTTTGACGTTTCAAACTTTGCCTATGAGAATATCAGCACAGCTCGTTTTCATATGCAAACATGCGTAAACTGGGACTTGAAACTTTTTGCTGTGATGGCAACAAAAGTGAAACTCTTCAACCATCATTCCTCTGAAACAAAGAGCCTCTATTGCTACAACCTGAAATTCATTAAAGTCTGATGTAATTAGAATTTATTTGACTAAAAGAGAAAAAATATGAGATGTCTGCCTCCTTTGATTGGATGTCCACAAGGGAGGGATTTGTTGATGTATGTGTTTTCAGTTGGACTCAGCTTGGCCAGATAAATGTAATTCAGCTGTACAATAAGAATTTAAGTCCTAACAGGCAGAGGGACCACAACACTGGACCCTGATTCACTAATGTCAGTAACTCTTGGGCTTCTTATAACCGTATTTCTTTCGGCTACTAAAACAAACAATATTTGAATAGGCCAATATCGTCCTCATTATCAATCCTTTGTGATAAATATGACAGATATTTCAAATAATGTGCAGCCTTTTAAGGGGATGTAGATTATCTTCGTCTCGACTGAGTATCAATATCCTCCATCCATCCTCACTTATCACATTCTCGGCCCTTTGTTTACTGCAAACCACACTGCGCTGCATTGTTTGTCAGGCTGAGGGAGCCTTGATGGAATCAGAGTCCATTAACATGGAAGGCAGCGTCGAGGTGACTTTAGCTCCTAATTAAAAACAGATGTGTCCATTTAATAGTCTTAATACTTTGTGGGAGAGCGAGACAATCACCGCAGAAATATCTATTTGCCTCATTAAATCGGGAGGCTTGATCATGATGAGAAGCAGGGTAATGAATGAAGACAGACATGTTTACCGGGTTGTTTAAACAGTGTTTGCTGGGAGGAGAGAGGGTGGAATCTAGATGGACTGTTGTGTGGTGGTGGGGAGAGGAGGGAGACCTCAGCCAGGCTGAAGACCGATATGATGAATGGCACGTGAAGTCAGGAAAAAACACGGAGGAGGAAGAGGAGGAGGAGACTACTCTTAATAATCAAACCATCATTTTGTAGGTACTTTCATTTTTCAAAAGCTGTTTCAAGCCCTCGTTGGAGTGAGGCTCAATGAGGTTCAAACAACTTTGCTATTACACACATTAAATATTTTCAAATTAAGACGAAACCACCGCGGCTGGATGCTAATGATGGTGAAAAACTGTAGGAATTCACATGCAGATGTTTGAAACACTGGAGAGTCACAAGCCGAAGATTCAGACTCTACAGCCAAACCAGCTGCTCTGAGGCTGTATAGCTGTGTTTGAGCTAAAGGCTAATGTCAGCATGCTAACAATTACAACGTGGATGCTGACCAGGTACAATGGTCACCATTTTCACTAGCTCACTTTAGCTCGGCAGCATGTAAACATGCTAAAAAGCACAAAACACAGTAATAATGTCATTAGTTAGCAGGTTTTTTGTCTTAACTAGTAAAATCGTTTGATCTCGAGCTGATGGCGGTGATAAATTACCAACCAGGCAAAGTACAAGTGAATTTTTGGGAACTTTCTCAAAAAAATAACAGAGGAAAAACAAAATAATAAAATATTACTTAAATGACTTAAAATAATTGTTAATGATAAAACAATAAAAATAATTGTTGGCTTGAGCCCTAAATTTTCTTTAATTTAATTACATTTTTTTAAATTTAAAAGTTCAAAAGCTCAGTTTTATATATTTAAGAAATATTTACATCACAGGAAGGTATATTCAGGAGTTTTTGCTTGATTGACAGGTCTCTTAGCCTATCACCGTTCGCTTACTGGTTGCCACTTGCTCATCGCTCCTCAGCTCCAGCATGGCTCCATCCTTTTTGCCAAAATTTGGATTTTGTGGCTTCAGTAGTCGCCAAGATGGCAGCGAAAAGTGATCCCTAATCCAGACTTCAAAACCTCCAAGATCATTTGGGACAGCGCAGATGCTACAGCCACGTTTTCTACAGTCTACGTTTCAAACACAATTAAAACTATGACCAACATTTCTTCTCAACAGCTAATAACTCTGTTATGAGTGACTGATGATTTTTTTTTGTCTGGTTCCAAGTTTACAGTTTGTTCCTTGTTTCTGTTGTTTATAAATGATCAGTAAAGTAAGCCAGTGAAAGTCATGAGATCACATCAGCAAGATTGATCAAACTCACCTCCACACAATCAATCAATACAACGCCTCTGTAATACCAACCACACATTTTTATTTCAATGACGGGAGAGCCGCTAAATCTTTGTACCATTAACATTAGATGTGAAGAAATATATGAAAGAGAAGCTAATTCAAGTATTTCACTGCTACGTTAGAACAATTTCTGTCTTCACACCCGTTTACCCTCATGGTTTGACTCTAAGGACAATTTTCATTAATACCTGGTTGATTACTTTTGTGAGTAATCTTTGTTTAGTCTATAAAATGTCTGAGCATTTGTGAAAAATGCACAAATTCCACACACATCATCTTCTAATTCCCAAAAAGATTTTGACTATGGCAACTTAGCTGGAACAAAGGTTTGTAATTTTGCTTCTTAAACAATCAGTTTTCAAAATTTCAGTTCATGGAAAGTCAATCGACTAAATGACTAACAGGCTGGTGACAGGCAAGTTGCCTCGTCAACTGTTTATCGAGGTATTAGTGTGCATCATATGCATGTCAACTTCATTTGATTCATAATATGTCAAGCATTTAGTAAGAAATACACAGATGCACAGCAGACACACACACATTTACGCACAAGGCTGCACAAAAGCAGAAATCTAAGCCCGGCTGACAGGTTGTGCAGTATGTCTGCGCTCTTGTGTGTATGACAGGGACAAAGATGTGTGTGGACACTTCAGCCTTGCTCAGGGATCCACTGTCACATCCCATCATCAGAGCGGTACATTCACACCAGCCGCCGCTCCAGGACGGCTCACTAAGTGGGTGGCGAACCTTCTACCGGGGCGACAGTGGTGCTCATGTAAGGATCAGTGTCAGCGTCACAGATACGAGCTCTGCATGGTAAACCTGTATCCTGCATCATTTAAAAGCCCCGGAAATGAAAATAGTTTCTGATTCATTATCAACTCTGTTTGCCAGTTCATGTACAAGCAGGGAGAGGGTGACACGGAGCTTACACAACAATGAAGACGAGCACTGGCAACAGAGTTTCCACAGAACAGGACAAATCAAGTAAATACACAAAAGAAAAGCTGATATAGATCAATTTGAATCAGCTCGTGCAGGTCGTGTTCCTATTTCCCGGTTTGTGGATGTTGATGTACCGGACAGGCTGAGGGGCTCATATTGGCTGATGACTGAGGCCGAACATTGACAGGTTATCGTAAATAAAGCCATAAGCCACAGAAGTTAGTTACTCCTCCGTGAGATTACTCGCATGCTCTGCTTGGATTGAGTGTAAAAACAAAAGCTCGGCTGCACATCACTCAGTCAATCATCCAGTGTATAGGTTGTTGGTGAAGTTGTTAGCGTAGATAATGAGCTAATTGGCACTGGACGGATCTGCTGTGTGTGCTGGAAAATAAAAAGCTCCCCAGAGACATGAATTCACCTCCAGTTGGGAGATGAAGGGACTGGTGTGTGTGTGTGTGTGTGTGTGTGTGTGTGTGTGTATGTGTGTGTTTGTGTTTTTTCAATGGTGTAGTTGCTAATGTAGCGGAAGAAACATGTGAACGGGAGGACAGGTGAAACAGACACATTAGCAAAAGTCAAAGGGGGAAGGTGAAGGTTAAAGAACCAAAGAAGAGACTGAAAAGAAAATATGATGAAAGAAGTTCAAGTCTGAATGTGAGACTGACACTGTCAAACTGTGTCAAGAGTAAAGTCAACAACTGCTCAGTTGCCAATGTTTTATAGATTGAAGTGACTGATGTTTAGTTTTAATATCATGTATATTTGAATTTCATCCTTTTTGTGCCAATAAAAAAAAACCAACACTGCTGTCTGATGCAAAATCACCAAAATTACCATCTACATCCCACATCAGCCATAACAATGGATCTGTATCAGCTGCAAGCAGCGTCTTTAATACAGGAGGAGGCATTTCACAAACCTATGTAAAATTATCACAATCTTTGATTTTCATTATGTAACTTATACAGTGACTTTAACTTTTAATTTGACCTGACTGATCTTATGTAAAATGTAGCACTATCACAATGTATTTAAATGGTTCAATCTCAATCTGATGTTTGTCAGATCAGCTTTTCCCGTAAAGTGCAAATTCTACTGTTCAAATCCACGTGGCCACGAGTGACGAGGGTTTTGTCATCCAACCTCAAGACAGTGTATGAACATCTAAGTTTATGCAGTATACATGTAGTACACCTGGCCCTTAAAGAGTTTCTAACAACAGCATATCTGAAAAGATGAATTATTCACATGACGATGATCGAACCAGGTAAAACACAACCTGCCAATAGCCACTGTTTATCAGAGTGGGTTCATCGCAGCGTCAGGGACATCTGAACATCTTTAGCTCAATAAAACTCTTCCACACTTGAACACACTCAGTGGTTATACTTGTCTGTCCTGACCTGTGTGAACTATAAGCAAAAACTATAATATATTTGAATGTTCACCAAGGTAAAATTGTACCTCTGTACTTCTGTGTGGTTAGAAAACGACTACATTCTTATTTTTGTTTCATAAAATTAACACTGAAAAAGATGTGGTTGTCAGTCAGACTCTGGTGAGATAACAGCGATGATTTCCTCCCCTTCATCATATGAGCAAAGGTCAACCCTGACTCTCCATTATTCACTATTAAAATGCCAATATTGGCACGTTGATATTGATCTAACGACACTTAAATGTCAACCATCCCTTGAGCGAAGCCTTATTAGTGTTCTGGGACCCAGACTGAGTCGACTGCAAACATGGCTGCACGAACTGGGACCCAACCGTCTTCTGAGGGGTAATTATTATTATTAGCACTCCGAGTGCTCCGAGACCCCCCCCCCGGGGTCTCCAGAACAATGAAGATCCACATGGGTGCTGTGACAGGCACTCTTCGAGGTATTAGAGTGAGTCAGCTAGACGTTAATACCCAGGCTAATAATGGCTGCCAAGTGGAGCTGACACTGAGCTAATAGCAGCGGTGAGGGACAGGCAGGTGACACCGTGGGGACGCTCCTCGCTCAAACTTGGCCGTCCATAGGCCTCATCCTCAGGCTGTAATTAGTAACCGGTGACAACAGAGGAAAAGCAGCATGCCAAGCAGGTACACAAGGGTCTGTACAACAATAATAATTACCAGTCACCAAAACAATCAACAACCCCTGCTGAATATTCTATTACATACAGTCTGCATTAAGTTTTTGAGTAAACAATTCAGATGACAGCCAAGTTCAACCAAAGTAAGAACAAAACCTTCAAACAGCTTTGAAACTGTACAAATGTACAAACTGCACAACTTCACGACATCCAGTTCAGTATATTAATAGTAGAGCTTTATAATATTATTTGGGGGGGACAATGTCAGATAGGTGTTAATTTAAGTCTATGGTCATTTTTGAGGCTAAAGTTAATATGTTGATGCCTTATATTTTTCTTGTTATCAATAACTCCAATAAAAAGTCCAAAATAAGAGTACATGGATTTGACTGGGGCAACACAATCAACTGAAATATAATCACAATTTCCATATGGCCAAGTGCGATATAATTTATTTTTTATGAAGGTAAAAAACACTTGAGGTGATGCCCTGGCCTTTTTTGGTAAACACTCACATCATATAACATCACATTGAAAAATCTGCAAAAATGAATAAGTGTCTGCCTATTATATCGTATTCCTTGGTGCCAGATAGTTCCTCTGTTGTCAATGAGCCACTGCACTGGGTGTCATGTATCTTTAGAGCATCAGCACTGTAGTTTATTTTGATTCAGTCCCATTCATTCATTCTTCAGCACTTGGTGCTGCATACAACAGACAGTGGTATTTAAAACACATTAACCCATTGTTGCTTTTGGTCTTTTTTACTCTTCTACAATAAGTAAAACAAACAACAACATTGGTCCTGATCCTTTACGCGAACTCGGCAGAAGTATAAGGTACACGGAGAAAAGAGTGGGCGTTACTTTTTGATGAAATCCAAGAAAACCACACTATGAACATCAGCCTCTAAAGGTACCATCATCCTGAAAATGATCCATCAACACCTCACTGACACTGTCAGTAAAACACACACATCAAAGCTTTATACAAACACTTTTATTGTGACTTGCTGCTGGATTCCTTACACTTGAAATCTGTTCATCTTATTTATATATGGGCAGCACGGTGGGCCTGTGGTTAGTACTGTCACCTCACAGCAGGAAGGTTATGGGTTTGAACCCCAGGCCTCAGGCCTTTCTGTGAGGAGTTTCCATGTTC
This sequence comes from Rachycentron canadum, assembly GCA_038496675.1. NCBI lineage: Eukaryota > Metazoa > Chordata > Actinopteri > Carangiformes > Rachycentridae > Rachycentron > Rachycentron canadum. The sequence goes on from CM076653.1 coordinate 8,850,329, forward strand.
TCCCTGTGCCTGGGTTCCCTGTGGATACTCTGGCTTCCTCCCACAGTCCAAAGACATACGGGGGAGGTTACTTGTGTGAGCATTAATGGTTGTTTGTCTCTATGTGTCGCCCAAAACCCTGCTGCAGATAAGTAGTACAGATAATGGATGGATATTTATATATTACAAAAAAAATGATCTCTCATGTCTTGACTGTACTAAATAGAACTGAGTACATACAAATAACAGAACATCATGTACGGATGTTTCCTAAAGCTACACCAAGAGCTCTTGTTTTTGTGGTTACATTCACTGTTGCTACAATAAAACTTGATATGAGGAAAAATAAAATCATAAAAACTGATTTGACTGTGAAATAATAATATCCTAATTCAATAATCAGACAAAAATTGACAAAATATATAAAAGAGTCGTACAAAAGTTCTGTAAATCTGAATTTACAAACAAATGAGACATTTAACTAGTTCACTATTTGTTCATTTCGGACCAAACAGTTTGTTTTATTCTGGTGATGAGAGCAGAAATGAGTGCATAGCAAGTGCAAATGTTTTAACAGCAATCTAAGAAAAATGAGGTACAAGCCCATTATCCTTTCTCAAAATACATATCAGGCCTTTACCAAGACACAATCTGTGTCCTCACTGATGGTCCAAGATGCAATTACCACATCCAATAAAACAGTGCACATTTTCATATTTCATTGTCCCCTGTGTATACAAGACTGAGTTGTGGAATTACTGACCTGCGATGCTCAACTGGCTGAGTGTAGCTTTAAATATGAATGCCAGGCGTCCTCCGTGCATTACATTAGAATCCTCTCTGTCTTGTTATGTGGAAGTAAATGTGGTCTTAAGGACATCAAACGTGTTTCAAACTCAAGTAGACGGGATGAGGGACTGACCCCCAACCCTTTTTTTTTTTTTTTTTGCACTGTAATCCCAAAGAAGCTGTTTGGATCTTCTCATCTCGTTTCAAAGAGAAAACTCGTATCGCCAAGTGAATTTTCAATAAGCAACATGATTGATAGGACGGATTTTTTTGTTATATTCTGTTTTTTTTGGGCCATTTGATCCCTTTATTATTTGATAGGACAAGTGTAAAGAGACAAGAAATGGGACTAGAGAAGGAAAGACTCAGGCCAGCTCCTGTTTACAGCCTTTGCGCCCACATGGTTTTCACCCTTACCACACAACTCTCAGGTCCTCCCTCATGAGGATGGTTATATGTCTGAATGAGAAACAGGAAAAGTATTTATTCACCAATATTTTGTGGCTCTCTCTTTTGGATTAGTAAGTTATTGCTCAGTACATGTGGACATTGGAGGCCTCTTTCCTGTACCATAATCAATTTATTTAATCCATCACTGTGTTATTTTGGAGTCTTGTGAACATCTAGAACCCTGGTTCTGACAGAAATCTTTAATTCTCAACATGACCCTCGACTTATTTTGACCTTTCTAGATTCAAGGCCACACCCAAAACCATGAAACAATGATGCTGTCAGAAGCGCCAACAGTAGCATCTGGGAAATGTTCCTTATTTGAGTAACTTTCTGTGCTTTTACTTCAATTAATAACTTATTCAATGCAGAACAAATATGCTTTACATACTGTACATACACAGTGCTATACTGACTGCGATAAAAGGATTTGTTAGTTGACAAAGCTCTCTGTTTGGAGACCTCCCAATGCGGCTGTTGCTGCTACACAGTATCTAAAGCCGACCCCTCGCTGCACCGAGCCCAGGGGCTGATGGGAGTTCTCTGGGGAACCATTAGTGAGCGGATCGGCAATGTGGCGCGCAGGGAGCGAGCGCAATTCATGGGAGAGCACCAAACTCACAACACTCTAACAACACCTGTCACCCCTGCGCCTAATGAGAAACACAATTAGCAATTAACAGTGCGATCTGTCAGGGCTAATACCTGCCTCCCTGCACGCGCACACGCACATGTGCACACGCACACACGCACACGCGCACGCACACACACACACACACAGTCAGGAAGAAAAAACCAGACCCCCTTCATCAGCACTTCCATGCAAGTATGAAATGAGCCCAAACAAGAGGATCAATTAGACAGGTGATGTAATGTTGTGAAACCTAAGCTGATGCCTCAGTGGCAGATTTTCTAAACAGCGTCCTCACTGATGCTCCACACTGACTTTTAAGACAGGAATTAAGTGTGATTTTTATCACTCAGCAGGGAGCAGAACTTCAAAGTTGGACGCGCTGCATACTGGCCATAGATCATACAGCGTGGGCTATTAAACTGTGTGTGCAATGGGAAGTTTGTCAAAATGCACTTTGCTGGTAGATTTGGTGCTCTATTTTCCTGTAAAACAATTGCCGCCATGGGGATTAACAGAAGATGAACTGAAGTGACTATAAACAGCACAGGCATTAAAGTTCCCTAAATCAACACATTGTGTTTATCTGGATCTATGCTGGCTGTTGCCTCATGGACCGACTTCCAGAGATCGATTGATAGAAAGACAATATTGATCCTGGCACCTCCTCCTGGTGTTTCTCATTGATCGTCTTTAAGGGAACATTTGAGGACACATCCGGTCACGGTCCTCGTCAGGTTTTCAGGGGCGTCCTCAAGGAAATGAGGAGAAATGTAACCACACAGACCTGAACACGGTTGTTTCATGAGTAAAAATAGCTCATATATCATGTTAGCATTTACCACCTGCACTTATTCTCATAGAAAAATGATCTCTTTATTGATATTTCTCCTGCTGTAGAGGAGAAATCTGCTAAAACATGAATGAAATTTCAACAATAAAGCTGGTGCCATGCCAAGTCAAGACTGTACTAAATAGATAACATGCACATTCTCAGCTAGTAAACGGATGAAGTTATTGATTAATCACAGTTTGATACTTTGCCTCAGATATTTGATCTTTTAATTTTATTTAATTTTAATTCAATTTAATTAGACAAAGGTCAGAGGTCAGGTTAGGACCCTGCTGCCAGCAGGGATTCAGTATCTACTACAAACAGGTTAAAGTCTTCCACTTTCTATATTTCAGTTTGGCAATTATGCTCAAGTCTAATTTGAAATTTATTCTATTTTAAATACAGACATAATGAAAACTTTTGCATTATGAATTTCTAGTAAACTGTCTGTAAAACACACATCCAGCCTCACACCCACCAGCATAAACACTGGCTCTGTTCTAATTGGATTACACCAGTATGCATGTGTTTGTGTGTGTGTGTGTGTGTGTTTGTGTGGCATCTCCAGCATAGTAATTGTGTCAGCCTTGTTGGTCAGTGGGGAATTGAAGTGTTAAATCTAATTCTGAATTTGTATCTCTCTTGCAGAGGAGGGGGAGATGTAGCGTGAGTACCAACCATATGTCACCGTCCCCAATTCAGAGGGATTGAATATGGATGAGAAACAACTCACGGTCCTGGCGTCGCCACCGGTAGCAGGTTTAGAGTGTGACGGTGTGCGCTAATTTGTTATCAGCGAGGAAGTGGAGCTGGAGACACCAGCATTGCAAAACTGACAAAGATTTTCCTTAATGAAGATAAAACTGATTTGTTGGCTTTGACCCTCATGTTTCTCTGCTGTAGTTGTTCTCAGTACATGTACAAGAGGAAATTCTCTAATAATTAGCATGAATAAGTGTTTGTGTCCCCTTTTATTGGATAATTGCTCATATGTATCTTCTGATTTGTTGCCAGGATGAGGTGACAGCAAAGTCAAAAGCTTTGCGAATGCAGAAAATAAAAGATATTAAATGCCTCAGTATTAATTTCAGTAAAAGCTTTGAGTTTTCTAAATTCAGCATCTCATTTGATGCAATATTTGACTTTCTTTCAGCTGTTTTCTCATTGTCATCAGAGCTACAGTATGTGCCAAGTTACTATTGCCAACTATTCAAATTGCAGTGTTGTGTGTAGGTCATGTGCTTTGTGATCCAATTCGTGTGGCATATGTCTGTGAGGTCCCAGTCATAGCATCACTAGCATAGCATTAGCAGCATAACTTTGGTGTGTCTGACTTCTGCCTGACAAAAGAAGCTGATGTCTGATTTAGAGCTGTGATGATGTCTTATTGCTTTATACTGTGGTATGTAACTTAATTTAAGTAAATAATCTGCTGCATTAGTGTACATATTAGGGCTCGGTAATCTGGGTTGATATGATCATCATCTTTTTGTTTAGAATCACAATCCAAGATCTGCAATCATGAGTCTGACTTTATTCTGAAAGTCCAGACTGGAAGTTGTGAATTGTATGTTTTGGGCCACTTAGACCAATGTTTGTCCGCTGGCTGCTCTTCTTCACCCACAACGTTGGCTTCTGTTTAAGGATCGCGTCACAACCAATCACACTTTTAAATGAGTTCATGTGAAGTAATCAGTTTGGACAGCGCTGCTATTTATTTCAGAATTGCTGATATGCGAGTACTTTAATTTGAAAGTTCAGCCACTGTTCGGCTGTTCATCCTGCCTCAGGTTTCCCTGTCTGTAGTCAGGTCTCTCATCCTGCAGACAGACTCTAAACTAAACCATCTTGTTCTGCGGCTGATGACGCTGGTTGTTTAACAATTAAAACTGGGCTGGTAAGTAGCAATTGAAATTTAAAAAATAAATATCTAAATATCGCAGCTTTCAATGATGCGATCTGTACATGTCATCTGAGGAGTGGATTATATGCCAAAATAAGATCATCCATGGTATAAGAACGTCTAATATATTCTAATATCTAATATATTGTTGCTTTATATTGCCCCACGCTTAAAACATGACAGTTTTGTTGTCCCAACTAAAATAAAATGCAATATGAATGAATTAAAACAGCAAAGCAGTATAAGCCATATAATGAAGATATTTACCTGTGGCTTATTTGTTTCTTTTTCCTGGATAAAAGAAAAGTGCGATAGGTTTGGTGGAGGAAATGTCTTTCTCAGCTGCTCTGCCATGAGAACCTGCAAACTCCTGCTTACAAGTGCAGGCCTGACCTCTAGGCCTCCATCAGGACCCTCAACGTTTGCTGATGTTGTTCACTCGTGTTTATACCTGAACAACATTTGCTTCATTTCGTGGGCTTCCTAGCAGCTACGGTTCATTAAATTTAAGCATATATTCCACCGTGCCCCCTGGGTTTCATTCAAGTATTCAATTCTGTCCCTGCAGCTTCACTGACTTATTCTACTAAATTCCCCCCCAGAGACAGGCGTATGTCTAATATCAACTAATACGCACGATAAATGTAAGTATCACATATAAAGTGTGTAAATTGTTTTGAATGAGTTTATTTGGCTTCATGTTCTCTTTCCCTTTGCAGAGGTTACTATCGCAGACACTGTCTCTTCTCATCATTACTGAAAAATGTTTGCCATTTCGGCTGATCCATTGCTTCACCACAAAAAGCATCATACCTCGTGAAAATGCCAGAGCAACCTTACTGGTGTCAGCTCGCAGTGAAAAACCGCTCCACTGAGTCTAATACCACCTCTTAAAAAGACAAAAACAACACTCAGTTTCAAGTGGATTCATGTTTAAAGAAAAGGTGATACTGCTGAAAGCAGCCTGGCATTCTCAATAAAATCAGTAAACAGGTCTGTTAAGTATTTCTATAACTATGAAAGTCACTACTTTTTATAAACCCGATTCTCAAAGTGCTCCTGCAGGAAAAATGACAAACATTTGATTAACATGCTGTTTCTGTTAACATAGAACAGCCTGCTGTGCTATACATTCCTAATCAGGTGCATTTACAGAAAGGCATAGATTGTAAGAGGAGTTAAAGCAGCAAGATGATAGCATGTCTACTGAATTGACTTGAAATGGCTAAGTGATACAATCCCTGCTGCTGTAGGCCTTTTAGTTTAGCATTTTAAAACCATGATCAGCTGTAGAGAGCAGTCACATCCAGGCTTGTCCCTGTTCCAGTAGCTTCTGAAACTTATTCAAAGCAACATGCTGGGACAAATTTTGCTATTGCAAACTAATTTTTTAGCAAAGAAAAAAAAAAAAAAAAAAAAAAGGCTACAGCTGCCACGAAAGATTACATCCACAAGCCCTCAAGTCACCCATGTTAAACTTGTGAAGAGCTAGGCCTGATGCTAAATGGGGATTTGTGAAAGCTAAAACCTGAAATATTTTTCGCAATTACTCCCTCATATAAACACATGGAGAGAGAGAAACATCTAAGGATGTATCTATAGTTGTTGTGACCAACAGGGATTGAAAAAGGGGTTTTCCTGATACTGAAGCTCTGATTTCACCTCCTCACTGTCTTGACCAGCACTGTTGTCAAGACCTCATCAACATGGCAGACAATGGTCTATATAGTCTTATATAAATAGGCACATGCATATAGAGTACATGTTGTTTCTGTTGTGTTCTCAGTGCAACACAATAGGTAACAGCTGAGGGATCCTGTGCAACATGTGGTGTCTTGTAAAGAAACACATTTGTATGTTACAACATGCATTGGGGAAGCCAACTGCCACAGCGCTGGTGCTAGCAGCTGGGATGTTGAATGAATGCTTGGTGCAGAGCATAGACATACAACCCACATTCTATTGCACATGCATTCTTGTATTGAAGTCTATGGGAAAATGGCCCTACTTTTCACTTGATTTGATTTGTTTTCCTAATCAGTTTAATGTCTCAGTCTCTAGTTTAAAGTCTTCAATACTTGACGTTCATTTTCTAAATGATGGTCCCATTTGGAGGAAAAAACACCATAAAGCACGGCATGCATTAAGGCGTGGCTACTGTGTAATTGACAGACTGTACCAGACACAGTGACCGGCTGAAAGACAACACAGAACAGGTCAGACCCACCCCTCACTCCTCCTCAGCTCCATCTTCTCCTCCAAATATAGGTTCTTCTGGTTAAAAAAAAAAAAAAAAAACCCAAGATGGCGACAAGTTAATTATTAACAAATGTCCATCTTCAGTCGGGTTCAGAAATGTGTGTGATGATGTGATATTGGATTTAAGAGAAAAAAAAAAAAAAGCAAACTACAGCAACCTGGAGACTGGGTTAAATGTCATTGTTAGAGTAAGACTCCACCACCCGAAGTGGTCAGCAAGTGTTTGCATATGAACAAACAGACAAGTGCACACATGCACACACTCACCTCCTTTTCATTCAGAGCGAGGAGTGTGAGCAAACTTTGCTTTTGTAATTGCCCTGCTCTTGCAGACTGTTTGACAGTCAAACAGCGCTGTGGTCTGGCTCTTCAACGTGCCAGAAACTCCTTAACAAGCAGCGATGAACCAGGGGCAAGGCTGTGTCTCACTGCAAATTCACTGTCAAGAGCAAAGTACGAGAAAAACCTGTCTTTTATTCTGCCAGAGAGGATAAAAGATAGGTGGGTCAGAAGAAATGGCCATTTCAAATGAGTAACAGAGAGGGGTCAGAATACATTTCTGCTTTTCTCACTCTTGTATATCAAGGCTCAACAGGCGTTGCTGAAATTCTTTTAAAGCAGTCAATTAAAAAAAAAAAAAAAAAATTAATAAAAATCTGAAAAATTTGACATAAGAAACACACCTTGACACATAATCAAGCTTTGTTCTATGCCATCTAAACTAGTTTAAATAGTTGATGGCAAAATTGATGAATTTTGTTCTCCGTTCAGGTCTGCTATTACTTTATTGTGTGGTCGGACCCTCATCTGAAACAGCCGCACAGAGGTGGACAGTTTGACAGTTTGTTTAAACGGCTGTTTCTTTCATACCTGTGAGTACAATTCGTACAACTTTTAGATTTTGTTTTCTAATTTCAAATCTGATTCCCAAAAGCAGCTGGATCAACCAATCTAATGGTTCTTGCTTAGGACCTTATGGCACCTTGTGATTTGGGAGTAGCACAGGTTCACAGATGCAGCTTTCAGACAGAACGCGACTGGCCCTGCGCTCACCCTCGGGACAGGTCACTGTTTGGGGGAGTCTTGGAGTGCTGAGCAAACACAGGTGGACTTTTCCAAACATATACCAGTACACATCACAAGGAAGCAGGAAGCTCAAGAGTCTACCATTGCCAGCAACCAGATGCAACTTTCCCATGCTAAGAAGAACAAGCACTAGCACTATCCCTGCCTGGTGGCTGCAGGTGCCCTCAGGTGAAGAGAGCACTATGGGTAATTTAGGCTCGCAAAAGAGTTCAGTTTAAACAGAGCCCAGTTCAGGTCTACTTTCCATTTCCTTTTTGTGCCTGGCTGGATGACTCATTTCTATTGGCCACGATATTCAACTATATTATATATATATATGTGCCTTTGCTCTGTGTCTCTGTGTCAAACCATCATTGTGTGGACCAAGACATTGGCAGTAATGGTTTTCAGGACACACCGGCACCGTGCATCCTCACAGAACCATATTTCCAGCCTCTTTGGTTAAAAGTAGTTGGTAAACACACAGTTTGGCACTTTGAGTCAGCTTTGTGATTCATGTGTTACAATTACAGTTAATAGCATGGTACAAGTGCCAGTGGCCAGTGGCTTTTTGGACCTTTTTCTTGTATGTGGATGTTGGTGAAGGTGAAAAGTCCCAGTCCTGTTTAATACTTATGTATAATGTCTGAATATAACAATACAGTTTTTAAAAAGTTAAAAAAAAAAAAAAAAACTTCACTCTGGCATCACGCAACTTTAACCTGTTCTGAACAGCAAACATTGGCTAAGTATGCTTGCTCTTGCTCAGAGATGCCCTGTTTCACACCTGGGAGCTGCCCAGAACAAACACAGTCCTTTGCTGCTGGCCACTCAGCAGCTCTACAGAAATAACCAGAGCCTTGAGCCTTTCGTCTAAGTGCCTTGATCAAGGGCACATGTGCGATAATTGCTGAGGGAGAGCTGAGAGTTGCTCATTTACTTTCCCTGCTCAGATCCTCACTGCAGGTCAGGGGATCTGAACCAGCAGGCTACTGATCACATATTTTTGGGGCTATTCAAGAGAAAAAGGGGCTACAGTGAGTTTCTCACAATGGCCTAAAGGAGAGAGCAGAATCCTGGCAGCGTTTGGGGGCATATGGACAGATTATTATTCTTCATAAACTTGATATACTGTAAATGCTCATTACTGCTGAACTTGGAGAGCTGCAGTGTAATTTTCCTTGAGCTTCATAATTTTCGGGTCCGTTTAGAAAAGCATTGGTGTAAATACAGAGTCTGCTATATATGGAGATATAACCTCTCTACATTTTGTTCATTACAGTAATCGTATCTAACCACGCACTCCAAATCTTGAAAGCAATCCTCAGTTTACACCTCACACAAGGCTTCACTTTGCCATGTGGTGGGGTACCATAGGCCACAAGCAGCATGTCTGACAAAACAAAAGCCTTCAGCTCCAATAAGACCCTCAGAAAAACGCTCAGACCGTCTATTTTATCCTGAATAAACACATCAACATGTGGCCATTAAGAATCATTAGCGACTACAAGATTTATTCCTGCACAGATGTTTTGGCCACCACAAACCCAAACGCACAGCTGAACAACTTTATTTAAAATATACAAAGAAAACAAAGAACTATTTTATTTCTTTTGACTTTCTTTCATCCATAAACTGGATATAAAAGGTCTAAAAAAAATAAAACCAAGCTGAAGCTAAACCGGCATTGGATAGCCATCAGGGGGCAACTTCACTGGTTGCAAAAAGAAGTCTGAATGTATTGAAGTCTATAGGAAAATGTCCCTAATGCTTAGACGGGATTTAGCACATCAGTAAAAGTTTTCCTAATGAGTTTATGGTCTCAGTCTCTAGGTTCAAGGCTTTTTCAATGCAACATGGTGTTTATTTCCTAAATTGTGGTCCCATTTAGAGAAAAATAGACCATAAAGCAGGGTATGCATCAGGGTGTAGCTACTGTATGATTGAGAGATTGTACCACATGACCTGCCTGACAAACGGGATAGAGTACCTTACCTGGTAGAGTCTGTACCATCGCTCCTCAACTTTCCTGTCTTTCTCTCAATGCGAGTTTCAGTGAAAAGGTGCTCAAAAAATAAATCTAAAAAGAAATACATTGTATTTATTCCCAGGATTTCTAAAGCCGCCAAAGGGAAGATGTTAAGACTGAGAGTATTTATAAAGACTAGAGCCAAAGTTCCCACAGTGAAGTGTAACTACAGTGTATCCGGAAGCTCAGTGTCAGTTCCTCTTCACCATCATTATGTCTCATCTCCTGGCAAACTTGGGTCACATCTATCAAGTCTGCAGCAGCTCTATAGCATCAACACTTGTCTCTGCCCTGCTCCATTTTGCCCCCCACCCCCTCCACCCCCTCCACC
>CM076653.1:8860995-8922368 GCA_038496675.1 Rachycentron canadum
CTCCACCCCCCCAACCCACCCTCCCCTCTCTCTCTTTTTGTATCTTTCAAGCCTTTCTCTCTTCTTTTTCCAACCCAAGAGAGGAGACACGGCCATAAATCTCAGAGTAGCTAATGAACTGCATTTAACAATAAAATGCACTGGAAATGGAACATTTCATTTACAAGAAGATCAATGGCAGTGACAAACACCCTTCTCGGAGCGACTAGTTAGCGGGATGATGTTCCGCAGGCAATCCAATCAATCACCGCACACCGACGCTAAGATCAATCAAAGGGGGAAAAGGAAGAAGGAAGAAAAAGACTTGAAGCTTTTCTCTTTACACTGTATTCATGGTCTTTATTTAAATAGGGCTGCTAATCACTCACTTAAAAGTCCACCCTTTCCTCCTCTTATTCCTTGCACTCCATCGATATTCTCTTTGTCTCTTTTTCTTTATATCCCATTCTGTTTCTGCCTCTCTCTCCCTCTCACCCTTCGAGCACTGGGGAAGGCAGTTGAGAGGCAAGAGGAGGAGAGTGAGTGATAACCATCCGGGGAGTCAAGTGCTCCATCACCGCCATCCCCATCTGCGACCCGACAAGTTCATAATGCCAGGCATCTGCTTTCATTTATAAAGGCCTCACTTAGCCCTCACACACACTCACAGTCTCTCCAGCTCTTTTGCTACGCCCTCCCCTCCTCCTGCTTTCTCTCTCGTCACCCTTTTTCTCCCCATCTGGCTGGATGAGAGGGAGAGAGCCTCTTCTCCTCTTCCTCACCTAATCCTGCTCATCTTTTACCCCCTCTTTTCTTCTGCTCAAGCCCTCTCAGGTTCTTTCCCTATTTGTCCTCCAGAGTTGCATCCATTTCTTTCCCCTCCAGGTCTCCACCTTCTCTCGCCACCCTCTCAATCAAATGAAAGAGATACACAAACTATAAAGTGGCGTAACTGACAATGAGGAGTGCTATTTTACGATGTTTAATTTCACTTTAATTGGAAAGATAAACAAAATATTTTAGGTAAAAAGTTCCAAAAAGTTAAGAACTAAAAATTTTAAACTTTTAATCATAATGATGACACATAATAATAGCTTCATTTGCATAGTAAATTTACATTTTTTAAAAATGAAAGCAGGAAAATTTACTTTGTCAAGGTCAAACTTGATGCTTACAGTATCATTGGTCCATATTAAATAAGATTTTTATCATTTCTTAAACTCAAGTGCACAATACAAATGTAAAATTAGTGAATGCAAAGTGTTTTAATAGAAAATTATTTATTTCGAAATGCATTTGAATTTTAATCGTATATATTACGTCAGTCAAATATAGTCAGTTTAGAGCTTCTTGTAAATGATTTGCTGCGTTTGTCTGTTTTATATTTATTTTAAATTGACAAGCTTTGGGTTTTCATCTCAGGACGTCACCTTGAGCTTCAGAACTTGTGATTAAGATTTTCCACCTTTCCTTTTTACATTACATTTGTTAGCTCTAATCTTTTGTTTTCTGCGCTGTGATAACAACTTTATTCAGTGATTCAGAGCACAGAGGATGCAGGAACTGCAGCCATCTGCAAGTCGAGAGCCGTGTGGGCAGACAAGCTACTATTATATGAATCACATGGTCTAACTGTCAGTTTCAGAGAATACTCATTGCATACTGCAAAGTGAAAGTTTGACAGAGGAGATATTTGCAACCATTAGGTGGTGCACTTCTCTCACTGTACATGTGAGAGACCTCAGGAGAAGACAAAAAAAAGAGAGAGGGAAGAAAAACTTGCTCTGCCCATTATGAAGTAAATTTTCTGAAATGGGTTTTTATCATGAAAAATAAAATGCAACATCTGTTGTAAATATATTTGGATACATTAGTGTGTCCTCTGAGGGCTGTATGGAAATCACAGGCAGTCTGTGTGTGTGCACGCACTCATCTCTGTGTGTGCGTGCATGCTTCATTTATGCAATGAAGTGGCCACACACAGTTTTAAGCAAAAGACAGAACAGAGCATTGGACTGAAGAGTGGACTTCTTTTCCAGAAGGCTTTTGTTAAATACCTCCTGAAGTACCTTTGATGGAGTACTTCAGCATTAAACTTCTGTCTGCAGAGGTAAGAAAAGGACAAATGCAGCAATAAGGGAGCCAGGTCCTGAATGTAAAGAAGTAGAGACAGAGAGTGTGGGCTTCTAATAGTTCCAACAAATTCATGAAAAAATAAATATAAATACAAAGACAGGAAAACTATCCAGGAATGATCTTTATCCAGCAGTGACTACTTAATGCAAAGGACTGTGCCAGCTTCAGTGCTTCTGAAATACATCTTGTAAATGTCAATAACTCCAAGTCTCAGTGATTAAATATCTTTAACCATGATCTTACTTTATAACACTACAACATTAAAAATAACTATATTATGTTTGAGTTATAGGTCTCTATAATACAGGTTAATTGACACAGCTGTAGTCTCTGGGCACTAATGATTATTGGTTTCATTCTTTGGCCTGTGTTCAGACTGATTAATACTGAAACTCCTCCTGTATATGTATATGGTTACATATTCAACAGCAGACAGGCAAAACCACAGATAACTACTAACAACTACAAATAACTTTTTAAAACACATTGAACACATCTTCTCTAAATCTGATCACCTCTACAACTCTTCAACACCCTGGTCTCACAAAACACCACAATTATATCTGCAATATTAGCAACACATCTTAAATTATTGACACAAGGACACAGGTAATGAGGTGTTGGTGTTAATATAAACATGAGAAAAGTAAAACTAATTTTCTTATAAAGTTTGGGGACTCTGCCAAATAACAAGGTTTAAAATGTGCCCCCCACCCACCATGTGCAAGGTTTTGCCTGCATCAGTACAACATGATTCTTTTACCAGTGTGGAGGAGTGGTATATATGTGTCATACAACAATCATCTCTGGCATTATGGCCTTTTCTATTCAGGATTCTTTAAGTGGTTTCTCTGCCTCTTCTAACATCTCTGGTAAAAAACACTGCTGTATAGCATTCAGCCAGTAAATGTATTTCCATGCACCTGTTTTTATGCACATGCAATTAACTCAAAGAATACTGCACTTGGCTGGTGAAGAAAAGTTGGTGTATTGATAAAAGTAAAATGCAACTAATTGAAACCCAGATCAGGTGCACCTGATGCATTGGCTGAAGAGTAAAAATTGTCCATGAGAAAGTAAGTTCATCTGGATCATCAAAGTTAATCAAAGGATCGTTTAGTCTTTGTAGATTTGATTTTTGATTTTTTGTCAATCCAAGTAAATATATTCGAGGATCGGGGTCCTGCATGGGTTCAACTTTGTAAATACACACCTATCCCAGCCAAAAACTCAATACTAGAGCCAACCAGTTACCGGACCCAGCACGACCGATGTCCGAGCCAAGCTTCGCATTTGAAAAATCATTCAGATTGTATTTATAGAGACCAGCCACAAAGGCTGGTCGATGGCTATCTAACATTTTGCATAATGTGAAGCCCCATTGTGATGTGCAAAACATTCACTCAGTCAGATCCCTACTTGTTTCTGGTGTAATACGTCATACGTGTCATATGCGTGGACAAATACAAAACAATCAAAGTGACTAATCAGGGTTTGCGGATTCACGTTGATTTAGATCTATAAAAATTGCACCTTTGCTTTCATTCGATTTACTTTCTCTCATTTTCGTGTTTATTTACCTCCAGGTACTGACCTGCTCCAGACAATCACTTTTTACTCGAGTCGCCTAGGGGTGTAACGATTCATCGACTACATCGATGTATTGATTTATATTCCTACGATCCAACGACATCGATAGGTACTCCGCAAGTATATCAATCCAAAATCGATTTGCAAGATAAATAACCGATTGTATCGATACTAAGAATTTGCACATTGAATTTAAGCACAACAAACTTTATATAGATGTTTGTTTGGTTTTTTTAGAACTTTTAATGTTAAAGAAATGTTAAAAGTTACTCTAATTCACTCTTCCTGTGTGTGATGGCATTGGCATTATTATTATTATTGCACTTTTATACTGAAAATAAAAAGAGCAGCAGGTTCAACCCGTGTTTATCAACCTGAAGAAATGTTAGTTTCACTTTTCATAAAAGGTGAATGCATTTGCTGTTAATCGTTATGTTTACTTGTTTATATCTATAATTAATTTATCCCTGATTCCCTTACAAGAAGAACTTGCACCATCCACTATCCAGGTCTTTATTTCACAGTTATACCGCTTGAATTTTTTGGCTATAAAACTGTGTCCATTTCAAGTCATTGAATTGTATCGTATTGTTCTAAATGAGCCAAATATCGTTCTTGAATGATATCAGAACCAAGGAATTACGTATTATTAATACAAATTTTACATATCATTGTAAAAACATATTGTTACTGGTAATGAGTAGCCTCTAGATAATAATTATAATATATTAATTGAATCATTGTTTTGGAAATGTCCATCAGGAGATATTGGACAAAAACACTCTAGAGACAGATTCAGATTTTTACAACTTAAACTTTGAGGCTACAGGCATCAATGTAACTCAAACCTTAGAAAAAGTTGTTCATGTTTTGTATCTTTTACTGGCTCTGCTGCAGCCCCTTACCAAGCGTCCTTGTGACAGTGTTGTTGACAGCTGACAGCTCCCTCCCTCCGTGCTACTGTCTCCCCCCCAGCTGGCTGGCTGTAACGCTAATGGCCGCCCTCAGTAGGAGCCAGTGGGTCGCGGGTGCCTTTGCCGTCATCATTAAGCACCATTGGTTTAATGAACGCAGCATTTAGGAGTGCTTGGACCTTCATGCTCTGCCGCCTCATTAAGTGGAAAGCAAACTAATATGGGGAGCAACCTAGAGCTCACCTCTAGAGATATGAGAGAGAGTGAAAGGGGGTGGGGGGCAGACACACACACACACACACACACACACACACACACACACACAGTCAGTGTTTGGAGGAGGCTTTTGATGGAAAGGGCTTGAACCAAGTCATAAAAGATAAGAGAACAGTGGCTGTTACAGCTTTGAACATGTGGCGGTTGCAGCACCAACACTGGCTGTAATGATAGTAACGGCTTCACAGTCACTGGGAGAAATTCCAGTATCTTTAGCTAAATTATTCATCAAACTATCACAGTCAAAACTATTGCGTGTTTTTGCGTGTGTGTTTGAGGCGAGTCTAAAAGTGTAAGTGTAAGTCAAGAGACAGAAGATTGTTTTTCCTTGTAAAAGAACAGACCGCTCATCTGGATTTCTGTATCACATCTGAAGGACCACAGGCTGTGTTACACTTCCTTGTTGTGTGTCATTTTGTCAAACAGGGTTGTAAAAAAAATTTTGAAGCCTTGTATCTGTTATATATCAAGTTTGTCCGGGTCTAGATATCCACCAAACTTACACTAATATGCAGTATCTTATGTTATTGAACAGAATTAAGCCTTGAATTGATTTTTTTTTTTTTTTTTTATTTACAGACCGAATCATTTTGGGGATCCATCCATCCTCAGATAATAAATAAGGATCCCGATTACTACTGAAATCAATCAATTAATGCGTTGATTAACAGATGAACCACTGAAACAAGCACTTTGGAAAACTGTGAGGGGCATTTTTCACTATATTTTCATAATCTATAGACTAAATGATTAATTCATTAATAGAGAAAACAATAATTGACAGACTAAGCCACGATACTCTGGGGAAAAAAAGAAAGAAAGAGATAAAGACGGTGGTTTTGCATCATTTGCTGCAAAAGATATTTTATTTTCAGATATTAGGATACCTCATTGTAAATTGCTGCTTTAATACAATGAGCAATTACCACAGGATGAAAGAGAAGCTGTATTCATATTATCAGTCGGTTTTAAAGGATATGTTTTAATTTTACGAATCTAAATACATCAGGAAGAATTATTCAAACGACTCATAATTCCTTCAACACAGGTACTGCATTAAAACAAAATCCAAACCTTTCCATTAAACAATGGTGAGGTTGGTTTCCCTGATGAGAGTTAATCGTCCTCATATACAACCTGCCCACCAATTAAAGATCCAGCATTTTCCATGGCCAATACATGAACTATTCTGGTTTAACGACTAATTGGCTAATCTAAAGCTGAACAGTAATATCCTGAATAAACTATGGTTTTAAAATATAAAAAGAATAAACCAGCAAAGTGCCAGCCTACATACAACATTCAAAATCCATACACAGCAACCCGATTTCAGTCATGACCCAGTTTCAGTCCTGAGTCTTTGGCTTTCAGAGGAGCTGTGAATGAGGGAGACTTTTCAACCTGCCGCCCACTCCTGCAGGTGGTTGTGCCAAAATCTGCCCACATCTTGCCATCCATCCTGCCATTTTGTCCATCCACACATCCCCTCCTGCCCGTCCCTATCCTGCCTGCTCCTCTCCTCATCTCCTGGTCCCCAGGGTGGGCATAGGTGGAAATGATTCCCTCTCTACACAGGAACAATTAAGGGCTCGGCTCAGGGCTTTATGGTCAGAGGAGCAGCTGCTTTTTGCCATTTCTGGGTCCATAACTGTCTGAAATGACAATGTGGGGGGTAGAAGAGCATTCAGGGCCCCTCCTCCGGATCCTATACAAGAACCATAATTCTTTTCTGCCAAGTCAGCATATATCACACACGTCTGTAAGACAACTATAAACAGATAACATCACAGAGAATTTGATGTCTGTGTGACAGATTGGAGTTGCCTGCAGGCCATAAACATCTTGTCGTCTTGCAGGCAGGTGATGAGGAGACCCAAATAATTAGGATGGTTCGGTTAAGAGCAGAGGAGCCATAATTTTGCTAACAAGCCTGAATCCGGAAGGGAAGATTAACTCCAATGCTGAGTGAGTGACTGACTGACTGTGAAAACGTCAATACAATGAAGCCTTGCTCTCTTCTTACCAGAGACCAGGATGGTATCCGGTACCAGCACCAATGAAACTCAACGATTATCAACACCAAATCCAGTATTGCAGCAGAAAACAGCATGAGCTGCTGCACACAAACACACACACACACACACACACACGTGCACACACCTCCGTATAGCCGGTGTGAAGCAGCAGTTTAAACCGCCTGAGAAATGCTAACGTTGCGAGCACCGCACTCGCGTTAGGAGCTCAACAAGCTAACATTAGCCCTTGCGAGCGGGGCATCGATGGAACAGATGTCAGCTGTCGCAATTCACAAGCAGAAACTGTAACATTTCAGGACATGGACATTTTGACGACACGTTGTTAATCTAAAGTTAACAACGGAAACTCAGTCACCTTGATTTCTCGGTACAGATCTTGACGCCCGTCTCTGAGCTGCTGAGATAAGTTTCTGCTGCGACACCCTGACCTGTTGGTGCCGTTCCACGTGCAGTGTTATTGTTTACCGTTCGCTGCCTTCTTCCTATCTTTGACTTAGTTATCATACCTCCCTCATCACATCTTTGGTATCTCCAACACATTTTGGCACCAAGGTTTGGCATCCCTGCCTCTTACCAACTGTAAAACTTACTGTCTTCGTTTACTAGTTAGCAACAGCAATCATGTGTCTGGATTCAACTAAAGCTTGTGCTAGGATGGGTAGGTGAAATATTCCTACCATCCAGTGCAGTAGATACTTTTTACCCTTGAACATGGGTGGAAAGTAAGTGAGAAATGTCTGTGAGCCTACAGGCCTCGGGCTGAGTGGTTAACACAGCTAGCCCGCCGACATTCGAACAACTGCATGCAACAAAATTTTCTGCCTCCACATATTTATATTTAACTCAACCAGCAGAGAGATGTTTGTAGAAAATCTTTAGCTCCGATCTGAGACTGTTGAGGTGTGGGCATCTGTGCTTGAACGTGCATGTGTGCAAGCGTGTTTGCACGCATGCAGGCTACATGTCTGTGTATGACAGAGTGAGAGAGCGACAGAACAAGAGAGTGAGAGTTGTGAAAAAGAGAACTGAATGAGTGGGAAGTGGGAAGTGAAAAAATATCTTGGTCTTTGGCTGTGTCATCTGAAGTGTTGATAAGCGATACAGAGGGAGGTGTGAATGGTGTTAACAGGGTGCCCTTGAGAGGCTAATTGCTTAAATGGAGAGTCTAGTCATTATGGAGACCCTTGGAGTGATTAGAGAAAACAGTGAAATGATAATATACAACAAGAGAATCCGCCGTCCTCATCCAAATTTCAAAAAAATACCTCAAGACTCTGCTCAATAGCACTAAAAATAGTAAGTATTTATAATGTGGGGTATTACAAATAAGTGCTGAATCTCAGGTGAATGGGCAAGAGACTTTGGTGACTTTTACTTTGACGTTCACCTTTAAGTCAGTTTGAGGCGACTTGAAATGTAATCATACGTGTGGAAATCAAATAGTGAAGTCAATTTATGGATGAAAAATAACTCATTTGCTGCTTAATAATATAAAAATTTACAGATCGCTTTATTGATTTTTATTGGAATTTTGGAGCCAACACAAGCCATGAAAAGAAAATGATAATGAGGAGTGTAACAGCAATGCGGTGGTCAAAATTGTTTTTTATTCTTATCATAGATCACTGCCACTGATGCAGCAACACACTGCAGTATACTTATATCTTATTTATTCCTTTGCCTATCTGTGATTACTGCCTCCTACCCCACTGATGATCTCCATCTCTGTATCTCCTCAGTCGGCTCATTATTTTTCAGATGGAGGGCATGCAGCTCAAGGAAAGACATCTTCATTAGGACTTGCCCAGAAAAGTTGGATCACTCGCTCGCTCTCTCTCTCGCAGACTGTTTTGGCAGAGGGAGCCCAGACGACCAGAATAGCCCTCTAATGCTACAGATGTCCTATTGATTGACTCGCTGTCAGAATCAATAAAGCTGGGTTTTCAAAATGCCCGAGCTATCATGGAGATGTTAAGGTTGCTCCTGGATAAACAGGCAGATTTATGGACCAAACAGCAGAGCAGACTGCTGAATGGAAAAATCACAGGCCACAGGAGGCTATAAAGAGGAGTGCTTGGGGAGTACACATTAAGTTGAAGGTCTGATGTCCCTAAACTAAAATACAGATCTATGACTTTTTCCAGGTTTAGCTGATTGTTATGATTACCCATAATAAACATGCAGCTATGACACATTGACCACTTTGTTATTCTCAAACACAAGCGCAACAATTCTGCCACTACATTACAGCAAGCTGGTCCATAAAGTGACAACCACCGCTACGTCTGCACAAAAACTGCTGAGGCAGGCAACAACCTGGCCCACAAAGGGTTAACCACAAATACTCATTGTTCAGACTCAGTGGGGCATGTGGCCTCATTCAGCTACCTGAAATGCCCCCACCACGCCCCAAAACTACTCGCAGCCAAGGTCCCCATGACAGGCGAGTCACTGTATTCATTAATTATCAACTCCATTTTTCACTGTAAAACTGTAAACAAGATGGGGAAATGGGGAAATGGGGAGCTAGAGAGCGATTAGCGAGGGAAAGGAGGCTGAGGGAATGAGGAAGGAAGGATAGAAAGAGAAAAGAGGGAGCAAGAGGCAAAAGAAAGGTGAAAGAGAACGCTACTGGGCAGAAGCGAGGACCAAACATGGGGGACAAGGAAGGATAAGTGACACATTTTGCGCAGGATTCGTATTTTTTTGTTCCTCCAAGCAAGAGATGTTGCAGAGGCATCCCAGTGCCTGTTCCCCTCCTAATTATTCCAATTATCATGGCACACTATGAAAACGTGATTAATAACACAGAGGATATTGTTGTGGCAATTAGCCATATGGTGGTGGGACTCTGCTCTGTCACGATTTTGCCATTAGCATCTACTTCTGTTTGTCAGAGGCGTGCAGCCATGACAAGCTCAAGTTCTGCTCACCTTGCACTCCCCACTGAGAGGCACACGCTGGGGTGGGGGGAGCTGGGTATTCCTCCTGGCTTCTCGCCTGACTGAATTTTTTATGTGGCATCCAGTCGGACTGGGGACAAAATGTCAACCGGCGTCTGGGACGGCCCATCAAACTCTGGCGCTCCTGGGAAAGGGAGGGAAGAGGAGGAGGAGGGAGGGAGGGGGGTGAGACAAGAAGACTTATTTGTGCTTGTGTGTTATTCAAACACAGACAAACTATACTGATGCATATATGAGCAAGCTCTCTCTCTCTCTCTCTCTCTCTCTGCTCTAACTGTACATTTTCCTCACATGCACATGCACAAACATGGACGTGAGCAGATGACTGACATGGAAACACACACTAGGTCCCGGCCAGTCAAACGAGTCGAGTTGACTCCCAGTCCGTCTCCGTGGTAAGCAGTTTTTAAAGCGAGAGCCCCCTTGTTAAGACCTGTTGGTATTCTCCAGATGGCAATAAAAATGCATGAGGTCTGCTGCAACCGTGGAGAAGAGCTCAGCCACTTAAGTAGGAAAAACAAAACCTCAGAGAGAAAGAAAAAATAAAAAAAAAAAAGCAGGTAGAGTGTGTCGCCAAGCTGATCCTCCAAGGACTGAGGAGAGAGCTTCAGACGAGCGCAGCGCCACTACGGCTGCTGGTGTGCACTTCCGAGAACTGAGGATGTGCATCTTGTTATCTGTCTTATCAACTTAAGATGTGTCATCTTGTTATGCCACACAAGCTGGCATTTGACTGTCAAGAGTAATGCTCTGTGGATGTCTGAATATCATTTCAAAAGAGGCCAAAGCGTGAATGATGAACTGGGAGCATTGTTACAAAGTTTGGAACAACACGAATGAGTTTTGCCTCTAAACACGTTAGCCCCCTGTGTGAAGAAAGTGACACCCGTAATTGAAGCAAAATGAGTGACAGGAAAAATCCACACACTTTTTAAGTTCAGAGAAAAAACTTCTACACATTATATCTACACAGATATATCAGAATTGTCAAAGCTGTTTTGATTATGTTTGTAAATATTTAAGAGCACTGTAAAATTACTCCTACTAGGAAAACAGGAGTCATACTGGATAAGTGTTTTGCTGTAGATACATTAGTAAAAGAAATAACTTTCACATTCACATTCAACTATATATTTTCTCTTCAATCCCCATTGAACTTCTCTATTCTCATGATTTTAAAAGGGTTGACCTGCATTGTAAAATAATTGAAATTGAACTGTCACTGTCACACTTTTACTTTTTGCAAAGACATTTCAAGAGTAAGTGGACATTACTTTTATACTCAATTAAGTAAAGTAAAATGATAATAAATACACGTGACACTGAACATCAAAATATGGCTGACACACAGGGAAACATTTAAAGCAGCAGTAAGACCTCAGTGTGAAAGGCAGTGTAATTATATAGTATACACACACTGTTTGTCTGACCAACAAACTTCTTCACAACAACACAAACTCCAAACTACCTACTCAGTGACAAACGGGGAGAAGAAAGGGAACGAGGAAGGAGTACCTGACAGCAGCATGGATGGCCACATTATCTCAGGGCCTTAATGCGGGCTGAGGAGTGCAGCTGAAGAGGAGGGATATGGGACTTTTCATAGCCATAATTAAAACAGCAAGATAGATTCAGTAATTGAATGAAAAATCAGGATCTGAGCAACATCTGTGCCAACCACATAAATCATTTCAACGAGAGGCTTGAAATGCCATAAAACCCCTGTGACTAGGAGTCAGAGAGCCTGTCAAATGCATCTCAGGGCAGCGTGGATGACAAGATAACAGACATTAGACCTGCCACTTTAATTCACTATTCTAAATAAACCGGTGGAATAAGGAGAAAGAAAAAAAAGAGCAAAGTACATGACCAGAATGTCAATACACAAGAATTCCAACATGAATGAATGAATGAGATCACGAAATATATACCAAAACTTCTTGTTGCTGTGAATGCTGTTGTGTTTGTGAGACAAAGAGCAGGACCTCGCATGTGACAAAAAAAAAAAAAAAAAACGCAAAGCGAACAGGAAAGATAGATCAACACTGAGACGTCATGGCTGATGACTGGCTGCAGTTCACTGGGGCACAGTACAAATAAGGCCACGTTTGCTGCTTTTGCCAGAACCACATGAAAAATAAATAAAAAGGTCACTGTACTGTCTGCAATATTTCCTGATTCGCAGGTGCAACAAGACATCAATGATCACAGCATAAACCACAAACTGCCAAATGAGGGTGAAGACTGCACAAGCTTATTTCTGACAAGTGTCAAACTGGCATAGTGAGCCATCCTTTATACTATGCTGGGACAGGGATGTGATTTGTGGGTCTAAAAATCAACAAAACTCACAAAGCAATGAGGCACTAAGTATTTTTTGATTCAATTACATTAGTCAATGACATAACTTTACATTTAGTAACTATTTTTCTAATTTTGATAAACATTATCTCTCTTTAACATTATAAATAAACAAATTAAATGAGAGCAATGGGTATACTTAATACTACATTAATTCCCACATACCAGCATTAGTGGAAAGTAACTAAGTACATTTTCTCAATTTTTACATTTATACATTTTTCTAGTTAGAGCTCAGAGGCAAAATATTGTTGTTTTTAGTCCATTTGTTTGGCAACTTTAGTAATTAATTTCTTTTCAGATTTAGATATGACAATATGATAAAGTGCATTAATGTTAGTTTTAGCATCAATACAGACATTTTATATTATGCAATGTAAACATTTAAATTAAAGTGTTTTGCTGACATACCTCTCTCCCATTCTTCACAGAGCTCTCCAATTAGCTTCACAGTGAGATTGTTTGCCTTGTTTTTCACATCTTCATATCTTTTTAGGATCAATTTAGGAAAAAAAAATAAAAAATAAAAAATAAAAAAAAAAACAAAGAAACAGTTGAATACAGTTTCCCTCCAGTGTGTCACAATCCTAAGGCCTTCAGGTGGTAAATAAACCTTCCAACAGACATGATAGACTTTCATATTAAGTCTCCAGCAGGTGTTTTAGATAAATATAATTATAAAAAATATAAGAGTAGTTTTGTACAGTTTGAACAGTTTGTCCATCTGTTTGTTTTCCCTCAACAAGACAAAGCCAACTTTGCTGTATCTTAAACTGGCGCGTTGCAAACCTCGCGCGCATTTTCTTCGTCCGCCATATTTGTTCGTGATGTAAACAGTGCAATTACCTTTCGCTTCCGGTGTGGTGACCCCTAAAAATTAAGAGTCTGCAGGTTTAAGTATACTTTTTTTTTTTTTTTAAATGAAAGTTAATCACAACAAAAGTCGAAAGTCCATAACGATTTAGTTGCATTTTAGAAAAATGCCACATATTCTAAAAATTTAAATTGAACAATTTAATTTCCTATTGACTACAATTATTTCTTCTAGTAATTTCTTCAGTCATTAAAACTTTATCTTGACTTAGAATGTAATTTTGTTTTAATACTTTTTTTTAGTGACAAATATTTAGGGTTGTAGGTTGTGAGCAGCAGTTAAAGGTTAACCGTGTCAAATCATGTCTGATGGGATTAGACTGACACTATCGATTTTTACACTACACACTTAATTAAGTTAACTGACAGAATTCTTTTATATATTTTCCCTTTCTGTTAATTCAATAAGTCAGGTGAGGTACTAAACTGAAATGAAGTTGGTTTGCTTGATTAAACTTAACCATAAGATGTAATGAACATGTGAAACAAGATAGTCCAGTTTATGTCATATTAGTGGTAACTGTGTTATTAGAAGCCTTTCCCAGAGACTGATGTCCCCATTGTACCTGCTGTATCTCCACTGTTTCTTGTCTAGTGTGTCCTGCTGATTCCTGCAGGTCTGCAGATTTGTACTCTTACATACAATACTGCTTCATTCAGAAACATTTTTTTTTATATATATAAAATGCAGAACTTGGAAAATCATGTGTGGGAATGTGGGAATTAGTTGTCTCAAGATGACTTGTAACTTCAGTGCCATAATGTGTTTTATTCTCATGCCAATAAAAATATTTTGTAGGAGTACTGTAGGTGTCAATCTTTTCAAACAGTGGATATCTCATTTTGGGATCATTCCCTTCTGTCTGAGATATGTGGCTGACTCAGACTTAAATCTGAGAACAATTTCCCCACACTAATCTCATTTTCTTTATAAGAGTCTGGGATTTCATACATATCCTTATTTTCACTGCTGTCCCACCTGGCCACAAAGAAAGTTCCTAAACCACAGTTTCCTTGAGATAAACAGTAAACGTGTACTCTAAATTAGGAGAAAACCCACTTAGCTTGGTTCTGTACCAGTGGGTGGCTTTAAACGGAGTCCCTTGATGTTTCAGAGACGATTTCACCTGAGACAAAGTGCAGCCTTCATTAATAAAAGATTCCTCACCCCCCAGAGCGACATAAGACTCATTTAAAGTCCTCCCTCAGCTCAACGGGGACACTCTACTCATGGGGAGATATGGTGACTACAGAGGGAAACTGGGATTTAGATTCTCATATTAGCAGTTTCACTTCCAAATTAAATAGTGTAAAAACGTGTTTTAAAAAAGCGTGACACCTACTCCAACAAAATCTTTTATTGTCATTTTCAATTTGTTTGTTTCAAACTTTGCTCAGAGTTATAATTTTCTAAACATATTCCTGCAGATATCGAGCATCTTTTTGTGATCAAGACCTCAGTCACACACTCTAATACACTTGAAAGGCATGTTCTCTGGGTAGACATGATCCCTCCTCTAATTATTCAATAATCTAATGACACAATTGGTCATGGTGAGCAACACCATGCACTGACACCAGATGGTGGCTTTTGCGATGAAGCCCCCCCACACACCCTCTGTGCATCCTCATTTTGGTTCAAGTCAGTGAGAGGCCTCGTCTGTGCTCTTCAACTTGCCAAAGCTGATTTGAGCAATCTCTCAAATTCTGTGTTAATTTTGGAATCAGAAATCACCACCTAACTGTTCAGTGAACACAAAATTACAGACAGAATATGTGCAAATAGTTTTATTTCGTCGACTGAGATCGTCTGGAGAGTCGTTTGTTTCAACACTCGTGCTATCAATCATTTGGAAGCAGCAGGTGCACTTCATGTCAGGTCTTGTTTCGGAGTGAAACTTGTCATCTGTGGATGTAGGGGCTGCTTTCAGGTTTTACAACATTCATTGACTGCTCTAGCTGCAGCATCAGGGGCTGAGTGATGTGATGACCTTGATCTGAGGCAGTTTCCTCGAGGCTGCTCCAGGGCAGAGGGACAGGATGTCAGGAAAGGTTTGTGCAAGATGTCGTTACTGCAGGAATGTGTGAGAGTGAGTGGGTTTATGAGTGTGCATGTGTGTGCGTGTGTGTGTGTCAGGGGAAAGGTACATATTAATAACCTTTGCAGCACGGCTTTTACTTGCTCATTTTACCTACTTGTCGGCCTGTCTTCATGCTGTGTATTTAGTCATTTGTAAAAATACACTTGGCACCTCTGAACATTGCCTGCAAACTGACGGAACAACAAAACCCACAAATACTTTAATGTGACTTTCAGCTTGATACAACACACAGTATATTAACTAGTCAACTACTTAGTAGCTATTCAACACAACTAATACTACTAACTGCACTAACTGAACACGGTTTAAACTATTATTTTGTTTCTGCAGTTAATACGAAATAATAATAATAATAAAAAAAAAAAAAACATCCTCCTTTAAAATTGTTATACCTCCAGTTGCTTTGTGTAGTGTAGCTATGGAGCACATTTTGTATGCACTTTTTTTTTTTTTTTTTGTGTATGCGTATGTTTCCTTCTCTATGATCAGGAAAAGGTTTCATGACCATAACCACAGAGGATTTACCACAAGATGCAAACCTCTGATAAAACTCATAAACAGAAAGGCCAAGCTACACTTCACAAAAACACACATAATGTCACTGATAGAGTGATATGGATTGATGAAACAAAAATCAACCTCTATCAAAATGATGGAAAGAGGAAAATGTGGAGCTCACGAACCAAAGCCACAACCTCATCTGTCAAACATGGTGTCAGTTCTGTTATGGCCTGGGAATGTATGGCTGCCAATGGAGCTGGCACAGTGGCATTACTTGATTTCACCGTTGCCGGACGCAACAGGATGAATGCAGATGTAAACAGGATAACCAGAGTGAAGACAGAGAAACCTGACAACAAGCAAGAGCTGAGGGTGGCTCCAGCAAAGACCTGAGTGAGCATCACCAGGGAAGATATACACCGTCCGCCATTTGCCAGTCATTGACTATGAAGGATTTGTACTGTAGTGAAATCATGATTCTGTTTGACCTACTTACTTTTGAACCCCTAAGTCCTGTGCAATTAAAGGCCCATATTTTACTTTGATTTATTGGAAGTGTTGCTATATTACAAGACATATTTAATTAACAGAGATGGACTTCTCTCTCAGGATTTGCTGACCTGTTGTTGCTCTAGGAGGAATGAACATAGGGGAAAACAAATCCTACAAGACTGGGCGTGAGACACATCTGGATGGGCCTTGCACAGACAGTGTGCATTTCTCTGTGGACTGAGTGCTTTGATACTTTCCCACTATGAATACAGCACCTACACTGACCTTATAATCAAAACACACATGAAAATCTCTTTATACAATGTTGGACCTTTAAAGGGCCCATGTGTCCTACACAGGTCTTTCTATATTGATGAAACTGATTGAATGTGTTGAATCGTGGAGCCTGAAGAACAAAGAAAGTGTAACTGTTTATGAAAATACAATATGCCACTAAGGTTTTGGTGTCTATCTAAATACATTGAAGGTTAAGGGATTTTCTTCTTTTGTGGTTGTCAAAACACTCAAACGTGACATATCTTATTATCTCATATTCTCGTTACTATAAATAGTCCACAGATGTCAATGTAAACAGTTTTCACTGGGAATTAATAAAGTTTAAGAAGCAGATATTGTCTCAATCTCAAAGCCAGGACCATGTGCAACGTGAACTCTTAAAATAGAGCATTAATAGAGGCTTACTTTATAGACTTACTTTAAATTCTTAGTCTGCCCCTGGACACAGTGTACATTTGACTCCAAAGTTATTAAAACACAACTTTTTCCAAAACAGGCACATCACGCACTGTTTTACATTCCTGCAAAGGACATAAACGCAGATAAAAACAAAAGCTGAAGCAGCAGCGGCACTAAGACATGCTTGATCATTAGCATTAATTGGATAGTGAGGGAGGATAGGAAACTTTGTTGCCATAAAAATCTAAATAAATAATTGCTAGGTGAAACTCCGGGAGAACGCATTCTCTATCTGGTTGATCATAAATCCTGGAATAATGACATGCTTACCCATAAATGACTAAACAAGGGGCCATTAAGGCATGCATGACTTCTCCTGATGTCTGTGTAGCAGATGTTAATAATTTTTCCATAATGGAGAAGGAGAGAGGGAAAGGGGAAACTGCTCTGTTCGATCATATCAAAGAAAATGTCAAATAAGGGTCAACAGTGGAAACGTACCAAATGTGAAAGAGAACCGGAAAGTATATGGGGAGGAGAAAAGGGTTGTTTACCAAATATGAACATGTAATTTACGTGTTTTTAAACAGGTTTATAGGGAAATGTGAGAGATTTATACACTATCTAATATTTCTATTCTTATGTCTAATTTTGAAAGTTAAAAAAAAACATTGTGTTGACAGTTAGATGTGCATAAGGTTAACAGCTCAAAGCAGACGTAGATGCTATCAATCCTCACAGTGTATCTGTATATCTCCTGTGTTCTCCTCGGTTTGCCAGCGTCTCCTTGTTGTTTTCAGATCTTAATGGCAGATATATCCACGTTCGGGTCCGACAATGCAGCCGATCAGCCCCCAAAAAGTGAGCTCCTTATCGCACTCAGATTGGTTCCGGCAGCAGTGAGACAGGAGATTATCAGTCTATTAGATTCATACTGGCATATGGCATGGATCACATTAATGCTGATCTTGATTTTTCCTACCTAAAACATATTATTTCTTAAGGCTTTCACTCTGATTTTATCAGCCAGACTTGTCAGATAACGGCCTATCTGCTCACAAAAATATCTCTTTCCTCTTTTGTGATCACACACTATCTTTTCCATTGTCTTAATTAAGCACTTTTTGTTTTTTGTCATTAACAAAATGTCTTATTTTGGGCTGATTTGTATAAATTGACACAAGAAGTAAAAACACTTTTGAAATTCAGTGAACAAGTTTTGACATTGTTTTTCACTCTGGGGTATCTATATTAAATACAGAAATGACTTCAAACATCATCACGGCTATATTAATCAGTGCAATATTGTCGTCTTGAATGTTATGCTTTGTTTATATTGCTTTTCATTCTGACATTTTATGATTGCT
Source organism: Rachycentron canadum (assembly GCA_038496675.1). Classification (NCBI taxonomy): domain Eukaryota; kingdom Metazoa; phylum Chordata; class Actinopteri; order Carangiformes; family Rachycentridae; genus Rachycentron; species Rachycentron canadum. The sequence goes on from CM076653.1 coordinate 8,879,282, forward strand.
GTTGTAATTAGAGCAGGTAGATTATTGGAGCGTGTTATGAGACTTGCTGCTTTATCACCTGACATAAATCCAGAATATTTATCCTGCTTCTGTGATGAACAACAATAGCTTTTATTGACAAAGAAAATAAAAACAAAAAAAAACAAAAACTTGGAACTAAAGTAGTTTGTATTAATAAAACCTGCTCCCCCATCCTCCCCCACATAGGTTATAAAACAACAAAAAGCATCAATTTGCAGTGTGAAACTCTGAAGGAGAAAATCAGTTGAACTTTAAACTATAGACAAACTAAACGCCACATGACATTTCTTTCATCAAATTGATTCTCAGAATCTCAAGGCCACTCCCTCTGCACTGCTACATCCAGGAGGTTGCAGCAACCTTGAACCTTCTCCTGAGCTCGATTCAAATGACAGGCGAGGCAGTTTCACAAGTCTTAACAGTCCAGCCATATGTGCTTTGATTTCCTACTGTTCAGCAGCTTTGTTTTGTGTTTTCAAACTCTGCCAAGAAAATTCAACGTAAAAATAAATAAACAAGTAAATAAAAATGTCATCTCATACTGTAAAATGATTAATGACTTTGATTCGCTTGGAATTACAGATGAAAAAGACATTAGGCTCCAACCTTGAATTTTTAAGTGCACCATTCATCGTTATATCATATATGCATTTGTTTTTGAGAAAGAAAGCTTTTATCTGGTTTTGTCTCAACCTTAATCAAACTCCTTGCACTATTTCACCTTCAACAAACAGCAAATATAAAGCTTTTTGCGTTACATGATTAATTTGAAAAACATCAGCAAGGTTTCATACAATGTCAGTCATTGTATCAAGATTCAGTTGAAAGCTGAGCTCTCTTGTCCTGCAAACTTGACCTTTGATTTGGAAAATGTAGAATGACTCCAGTCTAATTCATTAGTTGGCACCAATCCACTTTTCCTGCTGAAAAATACTCTGTGTGTTCATAAATAATTTAACGTGTCTGAATTTCTGCTGTGTCTAAAAAAAAAAAAAAAAAATATTAAAGCTTAATCTAAATCTGAACAGGACAAAATTGCTGTTAACACAATATGAGGGTTAAAACATTTCACACATTTTAAGTTACACTGAAAAACACACATTTCTCAATGTATGTAACAAAATGGAATATGTATATATATATATATATATATATATATATATATATATAAGGAGTTTATGGTCTTATTTGCTAGTTTCCAGTCTTCTTCAATACAACATGATATTTATTTATAAGAAAATAGAGCATAAAGCAGGGTATTAGGGTGTGGCTACCCTGTGATTGACAGACTATGCCACACATTCGGGATAGAGTACAGAGCTCCTTTTGAAACAAGCTCGCATTTACAAGGATCTCAGGACTTTATGTTCAAACGATTACAAAAAGCACTGAGCGACAAATAGTTTGTGGAACCTACAGATGCAGACTGAAACCTGAAAATTAGCCTAAACACTCATAGTTCCTTCTGCCCAAATGGGGACCTTTCATTTGTAAATACCTTAACCATGTCAGACTGAAGTAATGTCAATAATAATAACTTATCAACATCAAATCCATTTCAGGACATGCTGTTTCTAAAACAGTTTCTGCTTTAAACTACTAAGTCTCATCCTCGCCTTCATACAGCAAGCAGAACAATACAACGTTCTTTCCGATATTTCTATTCGAGAACATAACAAGTCTTCTATAATTAACACACAAAGGTGTATTTGAAGGCTTGATTGACAGATTAATCCCTCTGTAACGCAGTCATGGCAGCTGGCACTTGTCCATTCCATCTCAGTTCCGCCAAAACTTCACCTTGTTGCCCAAATTTCTGACTCCAGTCACTGACAAGATGGCACTCACTTTGTGTTTGAGGATTTCATCAAGGCCATTCACTCAGTGAAAGGACAAAGCTGTTTACTTTACAAAGAAAAGCATGATGACAATTTACAAAGCAAGAAATATCACTGCACATTTCTTTTTTTTTTTTTTTTGAGGTTGTGCAAAACAACTGCCAGCTACACCAACTTTGAAAATGAAAATGCTGGAATAAGATATCAGTGTGAATCAAACACAGACCCACTCGTGTGCCCACAAAAATGCCCCGTGCAAATATTCAACCAGTCTCTAAAAGGAGGACCTGTGCTATCCGTGTGTTATTTTTTACTTATGGAAAAATGGCTCCATAGTGAACAAAACAAAGTCTTGTGAAAACTGCATTCAAGCATTTTATTATGTGTATCCAAAATACTTAAGCAATGTTGCCCACAGAGGAGCTACACAGCAACAACAAGTTAAACATTAAAACATGCTATTTCTACCCACCATTGTAGCAAAACATGAAAACACACACATAAAAAAAAAAAAAAAGGAAAAAAAGAAACTATTACAGGTTATGTAGCCTTGGCTGCTATGAGCAAAGAACTAGTGATGAATCTACAGTGACTCCAGTGACCTTGAGAAGCTCCTGAGAACCTCAGGAAGTTCTTCCCGCAGAGATTTGGCTGCACTGCTGTTGGATATCAGACTGTGTATTAGACACTGATCTGTTTAATTACATTCTGAGTCGCATGCCATCTGTAAGAGCACCTCGTCGCCCCTCTGCACTATCCAAATGACTTAAAGAATCCAGAGATATTGTACTCCAAGGACATGCTTAATTGAGTTCTGAGCGCAAAGTGCACTACAGCTTTCTTCGACTTCGGCGACGTAAGCTTGGCCCGAGCAGTGGTTTCAAGTGCTTTTGTGGTGATGTGAATTGATCGGAAATTGCTTGTAATTGTCAAATTAGGCTACATGCAAAACAGGGTTCTGAACAAAGCACAATTACAGATTTGCTTAACTCCTTGGTAAAAACTCGACTTGTGCGACGGAACGGGCCAGAGCGAAGAAGGTAAAAATAACCCCAAACATGTAACAATATTGTTTCAGGAGGCATGAAAACAGACGTTTTGCAAATGGATTTGGAAGGAGTGGGATGAGGCGAGAGGGCTAAATCTGTCTTGTTCATTTGTGACGGACTTGGCGTGAAGCAGTGACTTGAGCTTGGATAAAGAAAAGACACTTGCAGCAGAATTCTGCCAGTCTTTGGTTCTTCCCCCCACCACCAACACCGCCACCACCACCACCGCCGCCACTACCGCCGCCACTCCATCACACACACCCACACACACCCTTACCTTCCAACACACTGCCGAACCTGGTGCTCTGCAGTCACCCATTAATCCCTACATGTCGGATCCTAGCCAGGTAATTACCGTTTAAAAATATTTCATCCCATTCTTTCCCCCTAAAAAGAGAGACAAATGGAAACAAAGGGAACACAGTTCTGAACAACGACAAAGAGGCGCTTTAAATGCATTCTCTTTTCTCTGGTGGAAACGGTGGCTTTGTTTGCATACAGTACAAGGTGTCTGAAACCAAATCTGCAGCTATTTCATATTTAAATGCAGCTGTCACGCTCTAGTTTTTACACCAGTTTTGGAAAGTTGGGGATGCTGCTTCTTTCAGAGAGAGAGAGAGAGAGAGAGAGAAAAAAGCTTCTGTTTGTGGCCCAATAAAACCTGTTTGTTGGTTCACTGCCAGCTAACTTCCAAACTAAATAATTTGAAGAGGGATGTAATTATGAAATATTTCAGTCAGCTGAAAAAAATGCACACCATAAGTATCTCTTCCTCATATAGAAATACCTTTTCAATTTCTAAAGTGACTTTGAAAACTCATTTTAAAACTTTATCATAATCTGACCCGGCAATAACTCTAGCCCTAAATACAACTACTGTGACCTCAAGCAATGATATTAGCTATTCTTTGTTGAAGTTGATGTGGGATAATATGACAAATGGTTAACAAGCTGATCACACTGTGAGGATGTCTGTATCCACTATAGACAGAATTTTTTATGATCTGCTGAGGCTAATCTAAAATACGTGCCCTATCATATAATACTAGATGCAAATAACAAGCCTCTGCTATATTTGCACTTTCACTTTAAAATGGTCATATGTACCAAAGTAAGTGAATCTAAACAAAACATGTCAAAACATATGTATGTATTTCCATTCTTTAACATAGACTCACATCAAAGTGAATAGAAGACAATTGTTGTTTAAAGCGTCTACGTGTGGATTTTTTCAGTTCAGTTTCAGAAGCTTTGCTTGTGGTTCATTTAGCCGTGCCCCCTTTAGTTACTGTTGCAACACCTGTCCAAATATAAGGGGGGCAGGTTCATCTGCATCTGAATTTAGACAAAGGTAGACAAAGATTTTTGGCCAGGTACAATTCTGACGGTAAACTAATTACACACATTGGCTTCATGAGTTAGTTAAAAATGCTTTCTTCTTGTTTTAAAATGGTTCCGGCTGAGATTCTTGTAAAAGAGTTACGCTTTGTTTGCCTTAATGCATGATATACTAACAGACTTCGTCTAATGTTGATGATTTCATGGAAGACTTAAAGAAATAACCTTGTTCTTGTATTGCTGTGAACCAGTTAGTCTTAGTAATATTTAATAGCAACAATGTAATATCAGGCTTTTATTTATTGTAACATTAGTTGACGTTATGCTCTTTTGCTTTATAGGTAATGCACGGTTACCACTGTAGGTGGCTAGTTAGCCAGACATGCTAATGAATGGATTGCAGCTCAAATTATTCATATTCAAGACCTACTTTGACTGTATGATCCTTAAAATCCTTAAATGCTAATAGTAACTCCTGCTGCAACTTCATGCACACCCCTTCAACCCCTTCCCTTTGAGTAGAAATTCAGAGGTTCATAGGCCTCCTGTGCAAGATGACAGTTGCTAAGCTGTTGCTAAGCAATTTTACAATTGCTGTTTAGGGGAGGGTTTATAAAATACTCTTAATTCCAGTTTAAATGCTGTGTGTTAAATGTGTGTATCTTTTTTCATTGCACCATTTGGGGGTGCCAAATGCAGAAATCCAACTCATCGTGGTTTTAGCACGGAGCAAAAAATGATGCCTTTACCTCACGTTATTTCTCTCAGGGGTCTTGGAGAGGAAATGTTGTACCTGTTGTTTTCCTGAATCATAGCACATTGCACTCTGACAGCGCACCTGCCTCCAATATGAGTCAATGCTGCTGCAGTGATGTTGCATAAAAACCTCATTTACTTTTGTTTTATGGGTTAATGGACTGAGAATATGTCAGAACCTTGAGCATGATTTTTTCTTCTTCCTGTTAATTTGTATTAGCGTTCCTATGATAACAAAGCAACACATCAAACCACTTCTCTTGCTTTCGCTTTATTTTAATATTTCACACCTGTCCACCACATATCGCATTTCTTTAGTTGATAAAGTGCAAAGCCATTTTTCAAGTGTAAGCCACAATTAGTGAATTTGATGCCTTAATAATGTGTGAGGTGACTATGTCAAATTCCTTGTTCTTTCACACGAAATAGTAAAAAAAACTCATGTTGTGACATTATGTCCCTAAGAATAGAGAGAAGAGGTTGGGGGGGGCGGGGGTGAGAAATGAACGCATTGGCAGTGGCAGGAGATGTAGTTAATATGCGGCTCGGTGGGTGCAGTGAAGGGTGGTGGGGTGGGGGGTGGGGGGGGATCAAGAGCATTCACCCTTCTGTCATCGTATGAACCTGCAAACATAACTGCATGTTAATGTCTGTGTTTCACTTGGCACAGCTCATTTGTCTCTTCAGCTTCCAGTAAAAGATAAATATGCTCTTCTTACTGTCACTGAGAACTGCGTCTCCATTCCTGTTGTGTAGTTTGGAGGCACGTCCAAGTCCCTGTATGGTCATGAAACTGGGAAGCCCATCACTTCCAGGTATAATCTGTAATCTAAATGTAATCAAAAATCCAACAGAAAATTGGAAAGTCTGCTCTCACATTGGGAGTAATTGGTATTTCAATCCAAAAACCTTGAAAAAAGTGAAGTTATAGATGTTTTCTGATGTCCATTTTGGAAGAAATCCTGTTTGAGTGAAACAATTTAATTACGTGTGTCAGTGCACATCAGATATACAGTATATGTATAACATTACACACTGGACCTTTAAATTAAAAACCCAAGATAGTGAATGAAATCTTGAATGCTTTTGTTTCTCCACAACAGCAGCCTGTACTTTGTAACACAGTTCACAGTTTGTATGTTTTCACAGATTGTATTACAACAAAGGACATAATTTTGTTTGCCGTGAGTTAATGGCCAGTATAAATTTAACAAAATATGCCAGCTGTTAGCTGAAAATAAAAAAATTAAAAAAAACTTTTCAAATTACAACTGATATTAAAAATGTTTCATAAACCTAAAGCTTGTAAAATGTCAGTATTTTCCAATACATAAAAGAGTATTTAATCCTTCTAGTAAAAACATGAGCATAATTGATATAGTTTGCGTACAGTTTCTGGTCATTTTTCCCTCACAGGTGTATTCAAAAAACAAAACAGCCTGGATATAATTAGACAGTGAATATGGACAAAAGAGACGTCTTATGGCATATGGCAGGGTCAGATGGAGAAGGAAAATCTTGTCATACAGCGGCAGAAATCTATTAACTTGCATACATATGGATTTATGACAACAACTGGCATAAGGAATCATGAATAACTTACAGACGGATGTTCTTATATAAGCATCAATTGTTAATTGAAGAAGCTGTCACACTCCCTGGGGCTGTCAACATAGTTTTATAAGCATTCAAACTCAGCTTTATCAAATTAATGGTCTCTTCAGTGCTGCCTGATTCTCCTTAAATCTATCTTTCGTTCTTTCTAAAGAGAAAAAAAAAATGCTAAAATATAGTTCCTGAGACACATCATTCACTATAAGAGGAAGCTAGTTTGAACTGATATAGGCCCAGTGAAGATGCTGGAGCTACACTGTCTCGGCTCAGGTGGTTTCCCCCAGACCCCAAGACACCGAAAGACAGTGAGTTCTGTTGCATTTTGCATGTCTCGTCTCTGTAAACAGAGGCGGTGGAGTCAGCAAGAAAGGCCGGATTGTGCTGAGGAGCTCAGGTGTGCTGACAGGTAGATCTCTACAGGCCATATGGGGCTCGCTGGGGAAATCATGAGCCGCCCTCCAGTCACAGAACGAACGTTTTCACCACACAGAACAATAATAATAAAAAAAAAAAAAAAAACAAAAAACCCTGCTGTACACAGAGGAGGCCTGAGCCTGCTCTTTGGAGCTAGTGAACATGTTGATGGGGGACAACAGAGTGAACGATCTGAGGTTCCTCATTCTTCTTGAACAACTTCCGCTCTCTGTAGTGTGAGTGTTGTTAACGTGACCTTTATTTAAATTCCCTGGTACTTCTGCGTGAATTCTGTATTGATAATGTCTGTAATGTCGCTGTGAGGCATCTTCAATTGAGAGGTTTTGACAGAAATTGTGCATACACATTAACATTTAATTAAAATTGCTAATTTTGCTCACTGCTCTGCCTTGGTCATGCTGTGCAGACCTTTTGCTAAAGGCTGTAACATGATTGGTCAGAAATGTGCAGGGCATTTGTTGTGTTTGTTGTGTTTCATGGCCCATGAGCTGCTTTCATGTCTTTTGTGTGCCTATATGTAATTACTGTGTTTGGTGTCAGAAATCAGAGGTCCCCCACAGTGTAATTATAATACTGGGTGAGATGTATTGGTTTCTGGTCAAGATTTCACCTGACTCATTTGCTTTGCATGAAGTTTTGTAATTGCTACACGGCCAATGTTAGCATTAACAGCTGTTTATTAACAGTGATATGCCATGAGGGCAAGCAAGGCAAGCAGCGCTTGCCCAGTTAAAGCTAAAGATAATCAATTACAACGATACTGAAGCAGACGCCACATTTCCCCTTACATCTGATCTCAGAACAGCTTTCCGTCCCATAAAGGATTTGATGCCTGTTCACATTCATCATGTAATTTACTTCTCACTCGTGGTGGCAGCAGGGTATTGTCCCTGCAAGCTAGCTTGACTTCCAGCAATAGCAAGTTAAAGAGCAAATGACACTGATTTATTATCTCTGTTAAATCTGAGATGTTTGAAACAGAATATTGTTACAAGTGTAGTGCAGCTCCTATCAGAAACAGCTCAGCACAGGGTCGTGTGTGTAACAAACGAAGAGGTAGCCATATTGTATTTGTGCTGCACCCACGCTATTTCCTGTCTGTCCAGAAACAAAACATTGAATATTGAATGTTTGGCCATTCAAAGTGTCTTTGACCATATGAAATTATTTTGTTGCAGTACCACAGTTGACCACTGTGACAAAATGGCACCAAGCTACCTCACTGTTCCATGTTTAACAGCATTTACTTAAACCTTTACTTCGATGCTGACAATAATCTGACAGTCACACTGAGAATTACGCTGAGGGAATCATTATATTTATTTATCCTATTTTCTTCTAATGAGGCTAGTGATTTATAATCTGAAATGTCTTGAATTCAAAGTTAGAAAAACTATAAATCATTAATTTACATGTGATAATCTTCAAGTCACTCAGTGTGACACACTGGTTCATGAACTGAAATGAATCATCGGCGTAAAAATGGCCTTTTTTAAGCATCAGAGCACACATAACATATTATCAACAGTGACTCATTTCAACTCTCGTCTCAGGAGAAAACAAAGAAAGAAATCATTTGTTTTAGTGTTTTTGTAACTTTTTAATATCTATTGCACTTTTTGTACCAATTAGTCCTGCATACCTGCATCATTTAAGACAGACAGGGTAAATACTGAAATCAACACGGTTTCACCGGTTTTCATCAAACTGGTCTGTGACTGTAACAGACATGACACTATTCTGTCAACACAATGGCGGGACTGACAGTCAGAAGAAAATACTCTATGTGGGAGTCTTGAGTTAGAATATTTGCCTCGTCATCTGTAAGAATGAGTAACGTGCCGTGATCAACATCCATCTCTATTAGAAGCTCAGTTTGAAAAGAGAGGGAAAAAAAAGTCTGGTGCAAACACTGGCCAAATCAGAGGATAGCAGCAAAAACAGAGTGATAGCTGCGTGTTTGAACTTGGTAATTGGTTGGGCACTCGGTAGGCAATACAACAGAGGACCTACGGAGTGTGGTGTGTGTTTCCCAGCCCCACTGTGCAGCCTCATAGAGTACAAAGACAGAGAATGAACTTCAGAGGGTTTTAATGCCTGAAGAGAAGAATATGGACATTAAATTATCAGGGGAAAACAGCAGGGTGTGAAAAAAGAGCCTTCTAAAGCCTGCGAACGCAAACGTACATACAGGCTGCTTCTGACACGGAAACCTGGCCAAATTCACAGGCTCCTTTATTCTGAGCTTCACACTGATGCTCTCAGTGCTTGTGTGTCTCTATGTGTGTGTGTGTGTGTGTGTGTGCACATGAATATACTGTATGTGTGCACATGCTTTACTTTTTGGAATTGGAATTTAAGCAATAAGCTTCCATAATACACATCCACACATCCTTTTCTTGCATTGAAAATGGTCATGTTTGTAAATATGCACAACCCTTTTTTAAAGCTAGACTTAAATCTGCTATCAAAAAAACCCAACACCGCAGCTCATTTACTGCATGAGAGACAGACCCTGTGGATATTTAGAGTTTTAAATCACAAAATTATTTTATTTTTGTTGCAGTTTTGACTCTAAACCATGACAATCACCCACAAAGTCAACTACCTGTCATCAGTGGAGCCACAGGTTTGTTTCTTAATACCACTCATGTCTTTTGCTTTGTTCTGGCCACACTGTTTAGGTAATAAAAAGCTAATGCTCTTTGTTTTTCAAATATTTTTATATATATATCTATTTATAATATGTCTTTTGCCATGACAACTAATTAATTAATAGACTCATTTCCAAAACAGACACACACACACGCGCACACAAACACAAAACAAATTTAATTTCTACTGTTGTGTCCAGCATTGTGCCTGTGATGATTGGCAGGTAAAGCCTGAAACTGGTTTGAAACAGCATGAAAAACACACAGTGGTGCATTACACAGCAGCACCAACGAGGCCTTTGAGGGTCTCTCCAAATAGTCTGAATTTCAAAGTGAGCGAAAAATAAGTACAATGGGAAATAAAAGACTATAGCTAAATGAAAAGAATCACTCTTGAGAGTTACAGCTTTACACACACACCTTATTAATCTTTAATATCTTGTCTTGCTCTCCCCTTCTTTCCACCTCTCTCTCCCTCTCCCTCTCTCTCCAGTTTATCTCTTCTGAAGCAATTATACCCAAGAGGACCGAGCACATAGGACATGCTCCCACTACCTAGAGCAATAATATATCATTGCATACTAAACATATAGCAGCTACGCAAACAGCCTTTATTGCTACTCCAGGGCGAGTGCTATTTATAAGCTCCACCATAGCCACAGAGATCACTCCTCCACCTGAGCTGCATCTGTTTGTTTGGAGATTCACGTCTTTCTGTTTTTCTCTGAGTACTTGTGAGCTGAAATGATGGCTGTCAATTTGTCCATTTTTGCCATTTATTTTCAATAGCTCCATATTGACATTAGGGGGTGCTGGAATTCTTCAGAGTTGAGTGATGGGGTGCTGAATTTCAAGCAGTGTTGAAAACCGACTATAGCATGTGATATGTGGGTTTTTTTTTAAACTTAGAATATTTTTAAGAGTTTTGATTTAAATATAGCTTCAAAGACTTCAGAAAAGCTGTTCAATTTAACTTTTTGAAATCTATTTTTACATTAAATTCATCTTGGTTGACTGACAAATTTTAAACAGTCAAAACCGTGTTCATCAGTTGAAAAATCTTGTTATTTAAGTAAAAAAATAAAATAAAATAACATAATGAAATGATAATTATGAGTATGTTTGCACAATATTTCTCCACTAATCCAGAAAGACCTTTAGGTTTAACATAGGCTTTGAAATATGCTTGGAAAATACAATGTTTTACATTTGATGAGAGTGAAATATTTTTTGGAAGGATTCCTCACAGCAGACAAGCCGTCCAAACCTAAATCAAACGTCTCTCAATCTGTATCTTCCATAAACAACTATTTCATGCTCACCAAAAAAATTAAACTTCAACTTAGTAACTTATTCAAAGTACAACTCATGAATTATTTAAGAGAACACATTTCCCCTTGTTTATTTATATATACATATGTATAAAATATCATTTATTCTAAGAGGGTCTATAAATCAAAAGTATTCCCAGAGAATAACAGATAAGTGAGGTATTGTGCAATGAGGCCAGCTGGTGGTAATAATTTAATGACGTTTTACAGGCGCTATAAAGACAGCAAACAGATGTGGCATTAAGGATTATAAAGTTGGTAAAACTTTTAACAAGTGCTATGTATTTCGGCGGTACAACAGCACAACCCCCAGAATAAAAGGAATTTACACATCCTTCAATTCCAAAGCTATCAATCACACGCGTGTTATTCCCCTGGGAGCGTCTTTACATGCATATTTATCAGCTCAACATGCTAATTCCCGCTGCTATACGCCCGCCAGGCACGTCTCCAGGCGTGTTTATGACTCGTAATTGTTGATATCCTTTGATATATTTCTCTCAACTAAGACATCATTTGGTTTTTGTGGTTGAAAGTCAATGACCAATGAGGCACAATGACCCGAGCTTTCAATTCAAATTTACAGTTCAATATCTATTATATGCTATTCAGCGCTGGAGAGGAAGGCTCTTTCAAAGCAGAGAGGGGATTCAGCTGTACTGTCTCGCGCTTATCAGCAGTAAAGCTCATCTCAAGGTTAGTTAATTGATTTGAAAATGAAATAAGGGAAACTGAATTATTATTGCAGGGGAACGGCAAATATGTTTCATGCTTTTTAGCAGGATTTTGCTTGTCAGAGTGCGGCACCCCTGGGGAAAAAAAAAACAACAACAAAAAAAACAAAAACAAATAAATAATTAAATAAAATCCATGTTTGTTGTAAACTTCCATAACCTGGATGTAGCTCACAGGAGTTGTGAATAGTTTATCATCTATTGCCAAACAATTAACTGTGAAAAAGTTTCAACGGTCTAAGACACGTGTGCCATATTGTTGCAAGCTCCAAGTTCATCAGCATGCATTTACATTGCTAAAGAGCATATATAGCAGATGAAGCATTTCTGCATAAATTCAGATCCACATTGGAGAATGAGTGGGAGATCTCTCTTGCTTGTGCTCTCTCTGCTCTTTCTGTCTTTTTTTCCCTCTATCTTCCTTCCAGTCTCTCTTCTTCTCCCCTTCGTTTTTCGCCTTTTTTCCCTCAGACACCTGCCGCCAAACGCACACCTCCGGGGAACCAACATCTGAGAAATGCAATTTGAGCATTTCAGCGCCACAAAGAAAAGACAAACAATGCTGGAAAAACGAGGGGATAAACACGCTGCCGAGTTGATGCTGGACAAACATGTCGCGTTTCCTCCAATTCACAAATGGCCCCCGCCACGTTCAGCGCTCACAGGTGTGGAAATTCAAGGACAAACTTGATTGCGTCCGTGGCCGCTGTTGTTGTTTCTGGGGTTTGTTTGCTTGTCGTGCTTGTCTCTGCACTATTGTTTGACAGATTCGCTCCTTGAAGGATGCGGCCCTTTAAAATGACAGGAGAAGGATGGCTGCTCTTAAAAAGACGAGAACAAGGGAATTAGCGTTGAGCGTTGAGCTCAGAGGAGGGAGTTGTTGAGCGGGGACGTCAGGTCCACGGGCCGAGTTGGTGAAACAGAAGCTCAGGGGAATTGAACGCTTCATTAATGCCTTTTGGTCTGAGAGACGCACAAGAAAAAGCTCATTTGTAACGTTTAGTGACAGAAAGTTAGACCAGCTAACTTCTACTGCAACGTTCAGGGTAAAGGCCTTGGCCTCATTTGTAACAACTACCCCATGAAAGCTTCAGCTGCACAGCAAAGGCTTCGGCTCATAGATTTTCAAAGAGGAAAAAAAGAAATGGTCAGAGTGTGACTGGAAAGCCAGTCCTTACAATATGGACATTGTCAGTGGCTCATAAAAGACAAATAAGTAGGTGTCACTGCAGAAATTACTTTCCATGATGAACTACATAGCCATCATCAGCAATGACACAGCGTCATTCACATCAACAACACAGGTGCATGAAAAATGGAACGAGCTGGCAGGAAAATGAATTATTAATGACACATTTAAGTATTATAACAGAAAATCAATGAGCATACCTGGTGTAATTAACATGCACAATGTTTTCCATAATCCAGCACAGTATAATTATGCCTCTCTATTCCAGAACACGTTAGCATTAGCTTTTTCTAAAGCACACAACACCTGTTTATTTGGTTTGCTTGTTCTCTGCCTTCCTTTTTTTCCCCCTGTAATGATAAAGAGGCTGCAAAATGTTATTTAGCTACGCTCTGGTGCTGGATGTAGACCTACAGTCATTTCAAGCTGGCCGCGGACCTTAAGCTCAAAACCTTAAGGGGATCAAAACTGTGTTGTAAAAATGGCTTGTCTTTCTTTAGCAGCCTGTGTTCTGACCAGGAAAAACAATTTATTTATTATTTTTGCTTTTGAAGTTAATACAAATGTTCCTACACAATTTAAGGCACATGAATAGATTCCCTACAAACCCCCTGGTGCTTATTTTCCCAGTTGATCATAGAATATCTACCACCAACCATGTACATTTATGTATTTCATGTGCTGCTATTGATTCAGATTGAAGGGTTGGGGTGTGGGCTTATCTCTGTATACTGTAACATGTCCACTAATCACTGATTACCACCGTCTGTTTGTGCTGTGACCAGTGGCAGTGTACAAGATTTCCCATCGTTCCTGAAGGATGCTGGGGAACAGCTTGAGCGGAATCCAGCACGGGACTGGGATTTTTGGCAAGTCAAACTTTATCAGCACAAACATGCGCAAAATGAAAACAAACACAACCCAGACTGCTAATTACCATCCGCTTGGACCTCTGTCCCCTGTTTTTCTCAGAGAGACACAAAATGGCCGACTGCAACGTGCACTCTCCTAAAAAAAAAAAAAAAAAAAAAAAATATCGGAGGAGGCTGCTGCTGTTCCCTCTGTCCAAGGGACAACCCTTGTCGCCTGGATAATACAGGTTGACACACTTGTAGCCCCAGTGATTTTTCAAACCTATTATTTCATGTGCAAAGTTATAAATTACACGACTGACACCAGTCTGGTATCTTCTGGGCCATGTGGCCTGAATCAACGCCAAATCCTGTGCCACTAATTTTACTAATTGCCTGAGCCTGGCCAACACTTTTCATTGGTGTGGAGCCTACAGTGTCACAGGAAGCTAATGAGAGCTAAATAATGTATGTGAACCTCTCTAATTGCTTCATTTCTCATTTTGCTTACCGATTCTCATATCATAGTTAGGGATGCCAATTTTTTTTTTTGCTGTTGATTCTAACAGTGGTTAATACTAATAACTACACCAGTCTGTCAAAGGGCAGATCCTGGGAAAATGAAGCTTGTCACAGCATTGTATTATATTTTATAATAGAGAAACACATAATGGCTGGGGATGTATTTATACATATATTATTTATCGAATAATCCTCTCTTTCTATGTGAAATATTCAGACAGTCTGAACTCCAACCAGCCCTCTTTGGGTAAATATTGCATTATTTTGGATGCGCTCATTGATGCATACAGCATCATCAGGTAAGGCAGTGTATGCCAGCATATGCCACCTGGGGCTGTGTGTGTTTATGTATTTTTGTGTATGTGTGTGTGTGTTTGTGTGTGTGTGTGTACAGCTTGCGTATGTATTTATGTGCCTCTCTGTGTATTATTCTAGCTCACACAGCCATACATATGGGTGTCTGATAGTGTAGTATGTGTGTATCTCTGTGTGTGTGTGTGTGTGTGTGTGTCTACAACAGTGTTGTTTCCTTCTCTGGCTGGGTTCCCACTGCAGCACCCGTTGGCCACCTCTCCTCCCAGTCCTATCAACAGGGAAGCTGTAATTTAGCAGAAAATTTGATCATCCAAATAGCTGAATATTTAATGGTATTAAAGCGCAGGGTAAAAAAAAAGCTGTATTATTTATTTGCTCCCTATAGTGTAACCTCTATTCAGGCAACACCAGGTGGTCCTGTAAATATACTCTATCTGACACACGTGTTGAATTATTGACCGATAATTTATCATAATTCATGTCACTGAAAACTCAGTAATGCTCTCCAGGACCTCCCTGCCTCCTCCTTCCTGTGACCCAAGCAGAGATGATGGCCTGTCAAGGTGGCGAGAAGGTCGCGGCTCCACAGAGACGACTTGGCTCGACTGAATAATGTTTAATATACAGTGCGTCAAGGCTGCAGTCAAGACCAAAGCCGGGGCTTAATAGACTTTCAATCAAAAACCAAATAAACAGCACAATCTTTGATACATACATGTGCAAATTCCAATTCCTTTGAATGCAATAAAACATATATGGTGTTCAACAGAGGAAAACCCACAGATTGTTCCTTTTATACCAAAAACAAAATAAACCAGTCACAATTAAAACTGCCAATTTTTGTACTTTTTACAAAAGACATTATCCAGACAGGTCCAAGTCAAAACAGGTGCTAGACGAAGAGTCCAAAAAAGTGTTCTTAAAGACCAGATTCACCATAACAAAGACAACAAGGGTGGTTTTCAAGCTGTCAAGATGTTAATTTCTACCCACAACAGCTTCAAAACCACCTGCAGCTGCATCCTTCCACTTTCTGTGACGGATATAATGTGAGGTAGAGCGCTTCAAGTGAAATGCAGGTGGCACACCGGGTTGATGTAGTTTTTAGAGTTTTCTAATGTGCTTTTTTTCCCCCCCATCCCCGGCTATTTACAACCACATTTTAACACAACTCTGGGTCACGTAGTCTGTAGGAAACACTGTTAATATATCAACATCAAATTCAGAAAATGAGCAAAAAAAGAAAAAAAAAAAAAGTCTGAAACACACAGATCACGTGTTTGTATAAATATCTTGGTTACATTCATACAACATAGTTAGAGATAACTGGGACTTGTGTTAATGTTATGTTTATTTATTAATTTTAGCATCTAAAAGCTTGGTTGTTATCTTTATGCTCAGTACACATTACCTGTATTTAACAGAATACATCCACGTCTATGAGATTTAATCCACACATTCTTCTTCCTTGTTGACTTTTGTGGCCTATATTACCCATAATGCAACTCAAGTGCAGACAATTCAATGAGCTCTTTGGTTAGCACCTATTATAGCCTCAGTCTGTCAGGAGTGATGTGGACTGGGCCCCCGAAGTGTGGTAAACTGACCTTTATCTATCTCTTAACTCCACAATCTCACACTTTCTTTGTTGAGAAATTTATAATGTTGTGCCCCAAGTGACGCTGACTTAAATTTCATCATTTAAAGCAGTTCAATCAGACTTTGTGCAGCTCTTTCTGGGGTTTTACGCAGATTTTTCACATATGCAATGCAACCCCACCGGACATTCAATGTGCAAAGTCGGCACAACCCCCCTTTAACATGAATTAATGAGATTCATGTCAATAACAGGCCACCAAAACATTAAAGGTCAAATTTCTTTAGTGTCTGACATCCTCCAGCAGTGATGAAGATTCACCAAAAATGTGGGATGCAAGTGCAGTTCGAGGACAAGTCACATTGCACAGTGTGTTAAACATGTGTTTAGATTAGGATTAGGGATGTTGTTTAATCTTCATATTCGATCTCAGACTCTGCAACATTACAGCAGTTTACAGTACTGATCAGTGATTCAGTCACTCCTTGATCTAACAGCTCTGACTGACGACAACTGACATATTAAATAACAAACTGTTAAGCATTTTATCCCGAGCAGTAAAATCATCCTTACAGTATCTGACCATTCAGAGTCGGTTATTAAACCCCCTCATTCAGTAAAACTGGGTCTGTGACACGTTGGTGGTGACCACGTGGTTTTCACTGCTCATTTGTCTCCTATAAAAAGGAGTTCACCACGTCTTAGATGCTGCGTTCCAGTAAAGTGCTGGATAAATAAGGATTAATTAATTGATTGATTGATGAAAGGGATCTTGTGGCACATTAAAACAACAAAAGTCTGCAGTCGGGATTGTTAAGGGATAATGAAAAATAGTGGAGTGCTGAAAGAAATGTCTAAAAATACAAAATACTCTTATTATCCATTAATGACAACACAGTACAGTAGTCATAGTCTCTAATGCAACACCCAAACAGAATGTCACTGGCAGGGAACACAACACCGCATCCCTTAATAGGATTGTGCCTGTATAGCAATTTGTCAAGCCAAAATATCCAGTATTTATGAGACAAATATAGCACATTGGAACAAGTAAGAGAGAGAGAAATCACAAAATAGTCAATAGGATTAACCGAAGCATAAACTAAATGCTCCTTGATGTGTCATCGATAAAAGGATTTTTGATTATTCGTCACCATAAAATGCGTGGCAAGATTGTCATGCCGTCATTGTATTACTGTATCCCCTTTATCTGTATGCCAATCTAGCCGCATTAGAATCTGGGCGCTGTTTTCTCTCGTGCCTTTTTTTTTTTTTTTTTTTTTGTAATGGATTTAACACACATTCTGCATTTAGAGTGCAAAAAAAAAAAAAAAAAACAGATTACCTCATTGCCTCAGGTCGACGTTGTGTTAATAAATGGTGAACATCCATAATCGTGCCCTCGCCAAAGACACAATGTCATCTTCAATTAATCCATCCACAATCAATACGTCGGATTTGACACTTAGTCACCATGAGTCATTTTATTCACAAACAGCAACAAAAAAAGCCAGCAAGCGACCACAACTCTTTGAAAATAAGGCAGTTTTGTGCTTGTTTATTAGCTCATGAAGTCACCAGCTGTTGATTTCAGGAATGTTGACTGAGTGAACGCACAGTGCAAGTGGTCTTGTAACAGTACTTAGTGTATCATGTGTGTTATAATGTAAGTTTGATTTTTGCTTCAGCTGGTGTTTGATCACACCATACCCACTCATTGTACCTCAGTCTGACTGCAAGGCCCATTTTCATTGGTAGCTACACAACTACACCAACAACTCTTTGTAAATATCTTGAACTTTTTTTGGGTCATTTTGTTCCATCTAGATTAATCTGAACACATTTTTTTAATTAATTTATTTTTTTATTTCTTACATCAAATAGTCAATTTTTTTAAACAATTGAAATAATACAGATATGGCACCATAGTACAGTAAATAACATTATGTAGAAATTTGATGACATTTTATAAAACAAGGTTGTACCACTGTCAAAACCGAAATTCATATATAAATTGCATCTGCACTCGTCTTCCTTGGCAATTACTTTTGATGGCAATTCATTATAGAAGAGCTTCACTCTACCGGTTCACAATCAGTATAATAAAACTATACATAAAGCATGGTACAGTACCAGGTACCATTAAGGCTCAGTCCTGGGTTTGACTCATGGCCCTTTGCTACTTGTCATCCCTTCCTCTCTCCCCCAACGTTCCCGTCTCTCTGTCACTGTCGCTATTGGAAAAAAGGCAAAAATGCCAAAAAAAAACAAAAAACAAAAACAAAGAACCAACTGCAGATAAAGCTTAACACAATGTTATATTTTATAAGCATCTACATATACATGCATGCTTGTCAAATGTTTTCTAGTAGGCTTCTTGATCATTAACATAATGTAAGAGCATTTAGTACACTACAGTATTTAAGAATTAAAACCAGCAACACCTTTCATATTTGTTTGATTAAAGCAAATTGAATTGGCCATTCAGAGTGGAGATGTATTTTAACTGCTTTACTGAGAAGGTTGAAAGAGGATAAATAGGTGAAAACTGCACTAATCCATATTTTTGCATTAACAGTAGATCAAATGACTATGAAGACAAGCACACACTTTATTAGGACCATCTGTACACCTGCCTATTCAAGCAATTATCAATGCATAAAATCATGCAGATGCAGGTCAGGAGCTTAAGTTAATGTTCACATTGAACATCAGAATAGGATGAAATATAACATTGACCGCAGTGTGATTGTTGGTACCAGACGGGCTGGTATGAGTGTTTCTGAAAGTGCTGATCTCCTGGGATTTTCAAGAGTTTTTACTCAGAATGATGTGGAAAAACAAAAGAAAAGAAAAAAAATCCAGTGAGCAGCAGTTCTGTGGATGGAAACACTGTTGATAAGAGAGATCAGAGGAGACTGGTGGGAGCCGACAGACAGACTGTAGTAACCACTCTACAACTGTGGTGAGCAGAAAAGTGAATATCAAACCTTGAGGTGGATGGGGAACAGCAGCAGGAGACTACTATGTCAGACTGCACTCCTGTCAGCCAATAACAGAAATCTGAGGCTGCAGTGGGCACAGGTTCACTGGATGGATGAAGACTTAGAAAACATAGTGTGTGGTGTAATGAATCTGGATTTCTGCTGAGGCCGCGGATGTAGGGTCTGAATTTGGCATCAACTGCATGAATTCCTGGACCCAACTTACCTTGTGTCAAGACCAGTCCAGGTTGTTGTTGTTGGTATAATCGTGTGGAGCCTTTAATATCAATATTAATTAATATCAATCATTATTTGAATGTCATAGTCTCTTTTAGTATTTTTACTGACCATGTGCATCCTCTTATTTACAATTTACCATGATCTAATGGTCTAATGCTCCGTGTCCCAAAGCAAAAGTCATCTCAAACTAGTTTCACGTGACAGTGGGTTCAGTGAACTTCTGACTGAATCCAGTTGAACAACTTTGGGGTGTAGTAAAACAGGAGTTTGGCAGCATGAATACGCAGCTGACAAATCTGCAGAGATGATGTGATGCGATTGTGTCAACATCGAGCACAATCTCAAAGGAAAGTTTCAGAAATCTTGTGGAATTTGTGACGTTACAAACTGAAGCTGTGTCAAGAGAAAGGGAGGCCCTATGTGGTGTATGTGTATGTGTGGTGTACAGTCGTGTGGTGCTCCTGGTGATGAACAAACACACAATTATCACTTAATTGCACAATTTTCTTTCCGCTGAATGGGGCATTTTGCGTCTTTCAGCTCACTGTTTTGGTTTTTTTGCGCCACAGCTCTACCTACCTGGTTCACTCTCGCTGCTGTCATCGGCATGTTTACAGCAGAAGGCAGCTGTTTTTAGCTAAAAAAGCTCAGATAAATCCACTGAACACCACCTGCCCAGCACCAAACAGCTGACAGACAAAGCTAGCATTTAGCTGCTAAAGAGACAGATATTTCCCTCAGGAGTTAGAGGAGTCCAACACAGAGCTAGAAGAAGAATGAATGTTAGAATCATTCACCAGGTGGCAAGAAACACTGCAAACACACTCCACAGTCAGATTCATGGAAATAACCCAAGATGAAAATTTGCTTTGTGTTGAGTCTGAAGGCACCTTCACCCAGCAGAGTAAAACAGTGTGACTGTGCCTCGTTTAATCGAAGGGAAAATCTGGTGTTCAACAATCAGAGCCTTCTTTCTGTCTTTGCTTATGAAAAAGCTGAAGAAACTCCCGCATTACAGTTCAGCAGACCTCTCAATGAAGTTCATAAGGTTAGTCATACAGGTATGTTTCATGAGCAAATCTGTCACGAGACAAGAGGATCGACCCCTCCCTGCAGAATACAGTGAGTAAAAAGACAAAAAGCTGTTCCAGTTGACAGCAAAAAATGAAAAAGTACATTAAAAACAACAACTTGATCTAAGCCTTGACAAGTAAAATAAATGTTTTGAATAATTTAACTAAAGCAAACATTTCTTGTTAATTTCAAGCTAATTATAGCCGTGCTGGTGGAGAGAGTTGGTAATTTAAGCTCTTGGGCTCCGCTTGTCACAACCACTCCTTGAAGCTTCAGTGACTGCCACAAATAATGTGTGCACTTACTTAATAAAAATTAGCCTCGCAATCAGGCGAGTTCAAAGGGAATTGCGGGTGGCGATGGATTAGTGAGTCGACATTACACCACAATGGCTGTGGATTGTTGCAAAGGAGTACCACCCCAAATCACAACGGTCAAATTACAGCCTGTTTGATGTTATTCAGATGATAGCAATGGGGAAATAAGGGGATCATGAACAAATCTATGCCGCTTCAGCTCCACGGGTGACACGGAGGCAATATTCATGGCTCCAAACTGTGAAGTAAAGGAGCCTAAATAACTGGAGGAAAGGGGTATTTAATGAGCCAACATCAGGGCCCAGCATAGGCAGCAAAGTCAACATTATCACAAGGATGCAGGTGAGTACAAGTGGATACGAGCTATGGGATATTTGGATAGAAGACACTCTGTTCCACATTTATCTCCACAGATTTGATGGCAAATGACTCAGACCTAGCATGACGCTGCAGAGATCACTAAGGGTGCTGGGTATTTCATCCTTTTTTTAACGTATGGAGCAAATTCATCCTCCAGCAGATCAAGCAAAATGTGGACTGGAGAGATCACAACATTTCTTCTTAAAGAGGAAACAAATTCCCCTGAAAACAGGAACAAATATGTTTTCCAGACACTCAAGGTTTCACAGTTTTATGAGGCAACATTGAACCTAAAGATCCAAGTGGAGTACTACTAGTATAATGAGCCATGTTCAGCAACTGTTTTTATATCTTTTGTTACAGTTATTGAAACAGACTCATTTCCTCATTGAGGCATTAAAGCAGTTAATAATATCTGTATTGGTTTAGGCAGGACAAAACTGAAATATATTACCACAGCACCACAGATTAAGGGCTTAAAATGATGATTGTGTTAAATAAAAACCCTCTCAACACAAATCTACCACTTTTGGGACTTTACTAGATTCTGGACAGATAGTGTTTAGATTAGACCAGATTTTAACCCTGTAAAATCCAGATGGACTGAACTGGGTCATATCACTTGATTAATGAACATTATAAGCTTTGTTAAGACAGTGACCTGATGCCCCAGTGTGTCTGGAATTGTCCCTGTTTTATTCTGAACGTCCTGAGTCCTGACAAATATCTGTAAAACCAATTTCCACAACAATTACAATGATAATCATATTGCATTTGTTTTCATTGCTTACATACATGTTTATCAGGCTCTGTCCAACTCGTTATTACCTAACCCCATAAAAAAAATATAAACTGTGCACCATAACTGAGATATCAGCTCTGACCAGTCTGCATGCGTGTCAATCAATCACGGCGTCATTGTCAGGCTGTTGCTAGCCTTTCAGTCATAGGCAGAACCTGTCGCTGTGTTAGCTGTCCTGCTGGAGAGAAAGACTCTGAATGAAATGAGTGTGAATGAAATGACTTTTCGAAAGAGGGCCAATAAACGGCAATGAAAATCCTGGATTCATGGCGTTCAAAAGTGTTCTAAGTAGTGAAATCATTGCCTTAAGCGTGTAGCCAACGTGTGCACATGCAAAAAAGTGCTATACACTTTAACAGTCGTGGTTTAGGGGTTTGAAAGTATGGTCAACTTACTTTTTTATGCTTGATTTGCTTCCTCACAAAAGTCAACAGCTGAAAAAAAATAAAAAATAAGACCTTAAACCAAAGTAAGCTCAATGTAGACAGTTAAGCTATTGTGGCAGATAGGCAAGGAGTGCAGTGCAACTCTCTCACTCCTCAGAGGAGCTGCTTACATGTGCAACAACGCTCCGTCCCAAACCCACTGCAGGTTTTGCACAGAAATGATAAATCAGTCTATGTTGTTTTGCATTAGGCTACGACTGCCTAATGCGGAAGTTTAATTTCCACATACGTATGCAATTGTGTAAAATGGTGTCTGCATGCAAAATCAACATCAAAATTAACAGTAGCTTGACAAGTACACTTGGGCTACTTTGGCCATAGCTAATCACCTCTCAGAGCCCAGGGTTATGCTCAATGCACATGCCCAAACTACATTATAAAAAGCCAAGTTCCAATACCCTGTCGCCTCCACCATAGGGCAGAAAATGACATGATGGATGTAAACAGGCATCGGAGCCTTTATGGGACAGAAAGTTGTTCTAAGGAGAGGTATCGTTTCCACTTTGGTACCATTTTATCTCCACTTTTTAGCTTTAACTACTTTAGCTTTAACCACTGCCTGATGGCCCTGATGACACGCCACTGCATTGACCATCAG
The DNA here is from genome assembly GCA_038496675.1 of Rachycentron canadum. Lineage (NCBI taxonomy): Eukaryota > Metazoa > Chordata > Actinopteri > Carangiformes > Rachycentridae > Rachycentron > Rachycentron canadum. The sequence goes on from CM076653.1 coordinate 8,902,347, forward strand.
TTAAATTGACACTTTTTTCAACATTGTTTAGGACTGTGATTAGCTAACACAATCTTCTTAAAAAAAAATAAAATAAAGATAAAAACTAAATAGGCAGCGTGAGAGGAGAAATTGGACCAAAAAACTATAACCACAGACATGTCAGACAACAACAAACAGAGACCTAATGAAAATCCTACAGTCACAAAGATGCAAGCCCTCCTGGCAAGCACATAGAGTATAAAAGCCTCAGGGTACTGATAAACTAAAACAGTGTGGATGGGCAACACTCCCAGCAGTTACCAGCAAAATGAAAAATTATATCAAATGTTGGCAACAAGATGTCCCTCAGTGTTCGAAGCAACAGTCTTTAGGCATCTCCAAGGATGTTGTTGCTCATCATGTCAACCAAAAACAAGATTTTATTTATTTTTTTTTTTTAGTTGATCACTGCTGCTTGACTTTTCTTCGAAGTGGTTCAAGAGGAACTCAACTTCAGATTCCTGCGTTCATTTTTTGACAGGTCCAGTCATTTCTCCTCGAGCATCTGCACCGAGAAAGTGTGTGACAGCTGTTTGTCTGATTGGACATTCCAAGTGTTTCATTTACAGTTTGCATGCCATGTTGCGAAACTGATTTTGACACATTTCCGCGTTGATACATTTCTAGTTAACTGCACATATTGTTTATTTGTCTTTCAATTTGAGAGAGGAAAAGACAGCAAATGAGAGACATGAATATTCAGGCAGGTGCATTGAGATTCATGGATGCTGATAAATCCATTACTCATTTAAAGGAGCTAAATAACAAGGTATACCATTTTTTTCCCTATCTCATGAACTGATAGCTAGATAGATAGATAGATAGATAGATAGATAGATAGATAGATAGATAGATAGATAGATAGATGAGTAAGTAGCAGTTCTACAGACTTGAATTTTAAGTGCAAAAGCAGACGATGCATAATCTATCCTATCCACAGCTATGACACATTTACTGCAAATGGTGATGCAATCAGCTCTTGTGGTTTAAAGCTAAAGATAAACCAGGTCAACTGAATATTCCTTGTGGCTTGTGGTAAAGGGTTGACTTATACATTAAATAGTCATGGCACACTGTGACTGCCTACACAAAGCTCTGTCGGCATGCACTGCAGTCTGCTGAATTTCTTTGTCCCCCCCCCCACCAAGAGTTGCTCCCAACTCGCCCTTTTTACCCCGTGCCACATTCACAGCTGCAGGTGGCGTTTCCGTACAATATTTAACACATTCACACATGCCTTTGCCTCCCCCTGCACCCTCCGCCCTGCCATCCCAGCGGGTCCCTGCCTGCCGTTTGAGCTCTGAACAGCATTACCATCAGTCCAGTGTAAATAACATGAAGTGGCAACTCATAAATAGTTAATGATGCAAAAAATCCATGAAGTCGCTCCCTCGGCTCTCTGAACACTGTGCTGCTGCCGGTTGCCGCATTTCCTGGAGGGTCTTGTGGGGTGCCCAGTGTTGGTTTGAATCATTGCCGGTGCTGTGACGAATTCACAGAGCGATTAGTAACAGGTGGTAAAACTCCACAGCAGGTTATTCAAGGCAGGTTGATATCACAGAGCTAAAGGTAATTATAAATATTTGCACTGCATGCCAATAGAAGTAGACACGAACACAAGACCTCAGCAGCAAATAACTAGTGAGCGCTTTGTTGTTATGCTCAAAGGAGCTCGCTGCGCTGGACAAACTGCAGGCCTGCATGTCTAGAAATGGAGCACAGTGGGGGATTTTGAACGGGATCCACTGCTGCTACTATTTGAATTATGCAAGTGCTCACATCATCCTTAGTTGCACTTTGCTGTTAAATGACCTCTTCAGCTCTTCCACCAGGATCAGGATCACGTTATTAATGTTCGAGTTGTATCACTTTTAGATAACAGGCATTCAGACATTCAAGGTTTTGATTATTCTGCAGCCACATAGACCCCAGGTAACATCACACATATTTAAGTCTCTTTGTTGACTCACATTTGCTCTGCCTCCAGCCGCGTTTGTTAGGGCTGCGTGGTAACCGTATGTAATGTGAGAGTTACTGTGAAGCATCCCCGTAGCAAGGTCAGCTAAAGGTCAGCTGAGGACTGGTCAACTCCAGTCTTTGCTAAGTGTCCAAATATTACATGGGTATTCAAAGAAGGTTGGATTGGGAAGGTCGGGGTCAAACACTAGCAGCAACACAGCCTCTGCAGATGCAGACAGCTGCGTTGTTACTGGCAGAAAAGTTGCTTCATAGACTTAAAGTTAGCTTAGTCGCCTCAAGTTTAGTGCCTGCTTCCATCATCTCACTACGGCCTCTTAATTCGCCTTGACCTGCAACTTCAACTTCCCTTCAGTGCAAGATGACCTCAGGAAAGAAGAGTCTGTGCAGGTTTGTATATAAAAAAATACTCAACTTATCTATACAATGTTGCCTATAATCATGTAAATGTCATGTATGAGCTGACTATAAACATTTCTTTTGTTTTGATCATTTAGTTAAAAGAAATGTTTCAGTTCTCACATAGACAGACCTCAGACATAAAGTATTTGCATGTCATGACCATTTGATCCAGATAAAAGCATCAGTTTCTAGTGAACAACAATCACGTGTAGGTGCACCCTCATTAATTTCAGATTTACCCAAAGTCATTTTGTTCTTGAAACCGGCCCGTTTATATCCAAGGCACTGAGGAGGTGCAGCAGGAAGTGATGCCCAACACGATTAACACCAAACTGTACATCGCAATGACACGTGTCTCAGCTCCACTTGTACTGTTTATACTGTGGTAAATGCCTGTATCTCTCGGTGTATTATACCTTTATGGGTGATGCTGCAAATCAATAAGCAGGATATAGAACCATATATAGAACAGTTATAGAATTGATATTAATATTACAGTTTAAATTATTTTTTCTAACCTTTGTCTTTCGACTTTTCTTTACTTCATGGTCAATCCAATAAAACATTATGCAGTAATAATAAGTATATTTTTTTATATTTTATATGGACTATACAGAACCAAATATATATTTCTTTCTTTTGCCAAAATATGCATTAACATAGTACAAGTACTATACCCTAGACCCTTAGACCCGAGAGAGGTTTAGACCTCACAAACTGTCAGGAAACACCATTAACATAAATCTAAATAGATTATTTGGGTCTTGGCAGGGGGAGTGTTGTATAAAATGTACTGTCAATACTAATCCCATATATAGAGCACATGAAAATCCACTGAATGTAACCATGTTTTACAGCTGCATAAAAGTATCAAGGTGATAAAACAATGTTAAGAACTTCTTCTCAACTGATTTGACTGACTCTACGATATCATTATATATACATTGTTATTCAAACCAATCATCCCCAGTCTGCACGTTTTGCTATTTCACATACAAAGAATAAAAAGGAGACAGTTTGAGTTATATTTTTATTTCACTCTCCCACTTCCTTGTCTCTCTTCCTCTAATACAGCTCACCGATAAAGGTAAAAAAACACTGATATTTGAAATTAAAACAAAACAGGAGCACATTTTAAATGTAATATATTACATGATGAACCCTGTAATAAATGCAATAATAAATCCTACCTTCCTCGAGCATGCAGTGATTCAATTATGGGACATTTTTTGGCTGTAGTTGCGGATGTGGTGTTGTCACAGCAGATTGTACAGATGTTTCTATTATTCTGTCCACCCCCCAGTACTTTCCCTTGAATATCAAAAATGTATCTGTGGTCTTTGAGTGCTTTCATTTCAGGGAGTGGAAGGCTGCCAGTTTGGAATCTGCAGCCAAAACAAGAAGGTGGTGTCTAGGGAACCGAATAAATAAATGAATAAATAATTGAGCAAATGAATAAATAAATAAATAAATAAATACAGGAAGGATCTGAATATATGAAACCTCGTCCAGCCAGAGACAAACCAGACCAGGTCCGAACTGATCCCAGACTGTGTTTGAACCCCGGACCTCCCCCTCTTCCTCCAGGACCGCCACGTATCCCCCTTGATGCAGCACATTAGTTTCATCGCTGAATTGGTTCTCCTCATGCACGCAGCGAGTTTCCCCATCAGCTGCCTGTCTGTCAGTGTGAGGATGGTAATTCGGAAGGGAAGGAGGCTGGGGAACAGCTGCTCTCGCAACAGCCAATAATAATGCAAAAAAAAAAAAAAAAAAAATTACTAACCTTAAAAACCGCAGAGATGGGAGCAAATTGGGAATGTATACAGCTTTCGCGGGCCCTCTCCCGTGAATTGTGTCTTCCCTGACAAGCAGCTCATTGCATTTCCCATCATGCATCTGATCGGTCATTCAGAAACACAAAACACAAATAAGTCAAGTCGACCATCTGCTTGTTAGTGGCAACTATAAAAGTGCCTGTTTTAAAATAAACAATAAAATTACTTTGACGGGCCAGAGACCACCTGAATGGAAAATCAAATATTTTGTGTTATTTAAGGTAGGTTTCTGTCAACTCTGAAACAAAGCTAGTCTTTAATTTATTACAGCAACACACACAATACTTGTGTCGTCCTCATTTTCTAAATCAATAATCAGCCCAGCATGCTTCATTAACAGTGACCAATCAGAGACAAGCTGGGGATCTCATTTTACAACATGAGCATTCTGAAGACATAAACCATCTGCTACTTGTAGGAACAGAAAAATCAAATTAATCCATTCTTATCATGCATTCAGATTTTAAAGCAATTAAAGATGTTCTCAGTCTAATCGCAGACACAGAAGTAGCTTGGTAATGAGGAAGGCAAACTCTTAGGTGAACTTTCCAGGGTTCTCAACGGCGCGTTTGGAAACTTTACAAGTCTCACACACTCCAGTGAGCCGTTAGCCCGTACAATACAGATGTTGGCAACAACAATGAATTTTTTATTAAGCATTTAATCATTGCGCAAACCCAGATTTCCCATAATAGGGGGCTCAAATTCAAAATCCTGGGATGCCAAATCATCTACAGTGTAATGTTTTCTTTTTTAATATAAGAAATAAACAGCTGCCAAACAAGCGCAACTGGCTTTAAGATTATATAAAACCCAATGATGAACTAGGATGTTAAATTTACCTTAATTAAGCTTGGGGAGTTTTGCTTGCCCAGAATGCTAATTTGAGCTCAGATGTGGTGCCGGTGCTTTGGTAACCTCAGAGGGCTCGGGCATCAAACCCATGCAGCCACAGCTTATTACAGCATGATGCCGTCCAATTAAAGCTAAAGTATGGATGGCTTTAAGACAAAACACAATATGGAGCAATTCTTAACTCTCGCATTGACTCCTTAACCTCCATCATTAACCCGCAGCACATAGATGGGATGACTGACACTGGCTGTGCTGTGAGCGCTGCTGTCCGGTAAATCTGTCATTAGCAGCAGTTGTCTGGGTGATTATTTCATCTTTTCTCTCAGTTTCATCAGCTGAAAACATGAAACATAGGGACACAAAATAGGCACTGTATTAATAAATCCAAATCAAGGAGCGTGTTTCAAGGAGCTGGTCACACATTCAGGTATTTGCACCTAGATTTGACATTGTACCAACATGAATGATTTCTTTAATAAAACTCCTTCCACACATGTTAGCCCTAACAGGCCTTCCCACGACAGCCACAAAAGTCACCTGTTTCACCAAAGTGCAGCACAAACTCTAATGATATACTGGAGGCTACACACGAGTGCACGCACAGGAAAAATTATCACTGAAAGATATGGAAGCTTTGATGGGGCAACACATCAGTGTACTCACATCTTTCAGTTTGTAGTTTTCCTGCTTAAGTACCACCTCAGTATAGGTCTTTCATTTGAAATTGGCCTCACAAAATGCAGGAAAGACTTATGCAGAAAAATATATAACAAATGTATGTGCTTTCAAGGAAAATTGTGGCGCTCAGGAGATGCATTCCGCTTTTCATTTTACTTTTCTTTCTACTTCTACTATGATTATTGTAATTATCAGGGCCATATTCCGAGTTTAGTCCCTTTCCCTCCACCCCAGCGCAATTTCCATGTGCACTCACATTTGTGGCCCCAGTTGAAATTCATGAAGTCCCCCCAGTGCTGGGGTTTGCTGGGCTGGCGACCAAGCCAAGAGCGCAATGAGCTCATTGTTACGCTCCGACTGCTGCTCTCGATTTCAGAGCTATCAACAGCTGTCGATCGGAGATGTCCTGGACCCCGTCCATCAATCACAGGCCCCCATCATCAGGAGACAAAACAAATAACAGTCAGCCAAATGTACAGCCCAGAGTCAAACCAGGTGCAACAAAACACCCAGACACAAGCACGAAACACAGCTCAACTTCAGAATAAAAACAGGGGTCTCTTGTAGTTGTTGACAGGCTGTTAAAAAAAAGGTCAAAAGTTCAGCAGTGCATGAAGTTTTCGTGCTGCAGGTCCTGGTAGAGCATCACGACGACCCTGCCAGGTTGTGAGTCTGACTCAGGTCAGCCATGCTGAAAGGAATAAATGAACTCGCTGCTCTGTAAGGCTTCAAATGTTCACATGTATGTTACTACAGCATAAGAAACAGAAACAGAAGCTGCGGATTTACCTCTCTTCATTCTGGTGCCTCGAATAAGACTGATTGATTCTTTAAAAATGATTTATTTGTAATATTAAAGGTAACAAAACAATCCTGATCAGCCATTTATTAACTACAATACGTTGTGCCAGTATGTATTACTAAATCAACATAAATCTGGTTTCTACAAATCGGACCCTGTATGTTTTTTAAAGCCACATATAATACACTTACCACCCATCAGCCATATACTGTTTGATGCACCATATAACTTAAGGTACAGTGTTTTCAAGAGTGGGCTCCTGCTTTGTTCAGCATTGTGCAAAACATGTGGATGACACAATCCAGCCATTGTCACGCTATTCCCCTGACCGACTTTGTGGTTATGACACACACAAGTAGCAACGCACCAGCAAAGGCAGTGAAGTAGATGACTGCTAGCTAGCATACATGGATGTAAACAATGCATGATTTAATAATAATTAGAATTTTAAAAAGGCTTTGAACATGTTTTATGAGTAAGGAAATGTATTCAACATTGTTGCCGGACCTCAGTGGGCTTTTTTTGATGTATATACACATAACTGTTTGTTTACAATAATTCTCCACAGTGCAGCTTTTGTTGCAAATAATGGGCTGGGCCCTGCAAACGTCTGTTATTGTGTTTGTTTTCTATTATCTTTTATTGTCTTTATCGTGGGGGATTTTGGTTGTAATGAATGATTCTGTAGAGCTGTTACCAACCACAGGACAATGAGCAAAAAAAATGTATATATGCTGATTAGTTACTATATGTGATCAATACAAAATAAATTGATATAACATTAAACACATTGCAGGTTAACTCACAGAGAACAAATGCTTTCTCAGTATGAGATTACCTGAATGAGACTGAAACGCATCATCAAAGCTTATTCAGGTTTCTTGATCATCACATTTTCTCTTAACTCTCCAGTCTTAAGATCATATTTTCAGTGTTTTTTTCATGCATCTAAATATATATTGTTAAAACTTCAGATACACCAACAGCAATACAGTCAAAAATATAAGCATATTTTGTTGTGTGCTTCACATCTTATTCTATGACTGTACAGTGGTACACCACTCTGCTAGACCCTCAGCAATCTGCCAGATGCAAGCATGTTGAACACCACACTGTGCCTTGGCACACACAGAGAGAGTGAGAGATTAATGTATGTGTGGAAAACAATGCCTAAAACGCATCTTTAGAGCTGAAACAATCAGTTCATTAATCAATTAATCAATCAAAAGTAAATTTAAAACCAGCTATGACAATGAATTAATGACTTAAGTAATTATTAAGGAAAAAATGTAAGCATTTGTTCCATTTCCTTCTTTTCTTCTCTTCCTTTCTTTTCTAATTTCATTGTGAATTGTGAAATGAATCAAAAAAAATCATTGATGAGTAAATCCACAATCAAAATAAATGTATAACTTGTACTGTCTTGCACTGTAATGCAGGTCAGCATATAAACTAACCTGGTGATGCAGAGATCAACTGCTGAGGAGCAGTGAAGCAAGTATGGATCTTAGTAAGAGAGTGCAGGTAAATAAATCATCACCCAACCCTACCCTGCCACTAACCCTTGCACCATCTGTTAGCCTCAAAAGTATATGACACAAAGATACATAATTAATAGTTAAACAACAATCTAATTAAAGCGGACAAACTGAATGCTCCTGCCATTTGGGAGCTCTAATTATGGGCTAAATTTTAAGCTAGAATGAAATATTTAAACAGGAAAATTATCTTTCACTCTCCAGTCCTGAATGCATTAATATGGATATGTGAAGTGTGTTCGATGTGGGATCTACAAGATGTAATTTTCCTTCATCAAAGCAGTTACTAATTTTTAAGTTTGCTTCCGTGCCATATGTGCAGCGTTGCCGGATGAGAAGTGTACAGCAGCCTTTATTTTTACCTTTCTATAGAAGTGTTTGCTCTTTCTGGAAAGTCAGACCCGTACAGTCGCGCTTTGAACAACCTGTGTGTTCTCCTCATCAGTTAACCAGCTGCTTTGCGTATCCCTGTGCAGCCTACTCGACCCCAATGACCCCACATTTATATTAGTTACATCATCATAATGTATGAATGCATTATGCAAAGCCCTCCGCCTCTTGATTTTACAATAGAGCTGATATTTGCACGTACAGAACGACAGATGCAGACACGTGGCTATAGAGGCGTGCGCGCATGCAGATGCATACACACACGCAGAGGGTAACATGATGTTTCCCTCAAGGCCTATCAATTCCTATGTGTAGCAACCACAGATTCCAAGCCGCCATCAAAATCCAAACAAGATCCGTCAGCAATTAAGGGAATATGGGGGGACATTAGAAAGACGAGCTGCTATCCGGCCTACATTCCCATTCCCTGCACAGCGGGCAATGGGATGTGTCTGGCATGGAGGCACTCATGGAAGACCCACGCATACCCTGGGTCATCTATATTCCACCCATGTTATGGCAATATTGATATTGGCAGGCAGGATGCTGATATTGGGTACGTAATGATGCAATTAAAACAGGAGCCATTTTACTATTATTGGCAAGAATGCGTGTCTCCCCCCCTCCCATTTTAGGAGGCAAATATGATTTGGAAGCAATGCAGAGAGATCCGGAGAGAACCCACTCGTAATAAAGGAATTCATCTTGTCATATCAATGTCGTTTTTGGTTCATCTGTTAATGCAGTTTATTAGAGGGAGGAACTGTACTTTTCATGGTGGCTCGCGTATTTACATAAATCTATCATGCATGCACCGGTCTATGTTCTGTTCAAATCACAAAGTACACTGCCATAATTCACCTTGCAACAAACCATTGAGCCGAGTCTTATGTTTTGCTTAACTGCACTCAAGTTGAGAATCAAATATATAACGAGGGAGAAATGCTTTTCTTATCCATTATTGAAGTCATCTACAGAGATATGAGATCTGAAAAAGAGCCCAGAATGAAAGAAAAATGCAAATCAGTCCAATAATATTGGTTTATGCACAGGTTATATACCTTGGAAATAAAAGACCTGAGTGCTTTGAGAGCCATATGTTGCTCCTTTTTTCCAGGAGGGGAGATGCCTTCATGTCACTTATGTTTCTGATTAGCAAAATGATTTATGCCACAATCACTCAAAAATTCAGACAGCGAATGTTAAAATGCGTTGTGACTCCACCAGATGTGCACAATAAAACAAGATTTCCATTGTAATCTGGGGTACTTAGTTTATATGAAGCTAATATAAGGCACACTTGGATGTGGCAAAGTTACTCTTTTTAAAATTTGACTATAAATGATTGTAAATAAATTGTGTGTTTTATGCTGGATGGCATGAGTGGGTTGATAAATTAGGAACAGTTTTGTACCCTGACTTATCTACAAGACAAACCTGGTGGAGATCACAGGGATTAATTGCTTCAGAGGTGTGGAACGCCGCTTTCCCATTCTTTCCTGCGCATTCTGCGCCTAAACAATGATTAATCACCCTTTAACTATTCTCCAGAGGACGCCAGCATTTGCCAAGCCTGGCCTTATCCCCCGAAATCCGCCTGTGCAGGTTGGGGAAGGTACTTGCCAGGTACAGCGAAGGCAACCTGTCCTCATCCGTTATCAGATTAGGGAAGTGTCAGGGAGCAGACGCACAGGAACAACGCTGTTGTTCCTCGCAGATCCCAAACCACTGCCCACCAACTCCTCCCCCAAAACACAGCCCCCCCCCCTCATTTTACTTCCTTTACTCACAGCGTTAACCACCCCCTTCAGCCCTCCTGCCTCAGCTGCCACTCACTCCAAAACCATCAGCCCTGTCAACGCTTCCCAGCCGGTCACGTGGCCAGGCTGCTCTGGCAGCTCGCAGTGCTGCTGATTTTCTGCCAGAAGTGAAGGCTGTGAATCAGATCACGTGCCTCCAACTTCTGTGGAGAGAAAAAAGAGCCCATCAAAAAAAGGGTTCTCTTACAATTTACAAATATCTGAAATCACTGCATGTAAACCTATGTTACTCCCATTGGCCTCTCAACCCTCTGACCAGTCAGATCCATGAACATCTTTTAAAGCTGTGACCTGTGACCACCAGTGACTTTATGAAATCTTGTCACCATGAAGTTAGAGGAAAACCGTCCAAGAATTAGTCTCAGCACAGAAAGTAACCTTATGTAAATCATCAACCTTTTTCAGCATTTTTAAACCTAAATTTTAAATAGATACAGATAGAGATCTTGGAAAGCAGATTTCCTTTAAAGCTTTTTTAAGCTTTTCACTCACGTTAACTGTTTCCCCAGCTTTTAATCTTATGCTAGATAAAATAACAGCTCTAGCTTAATGTTTAGTGACAGGAGACTCCAGCTCAGCTTCTCTTGGCAAGAAAACAAATAAGTATATTTTGCAAAATGTCAAACAATTCCTGAAATAAAATCAATTTTTCTTTTTTTTCACTTGATTGAAGAGTTTCATTTATTTATTGGTAAATTTATTCCCACAGAATCAAAGAGAAAATCAACTGACATTTTTTGCTCAGTACACCATGACATCACTGTTGGGCGTGGTCAGTACACCATGACATCACTGTCAGGCGTGGTCAATACACCTTGACATCACTGTCGGGCGTGGTCAATACACCTTGACATCACTGTTGGGCGTGGTCAGTACACCATGACATCACTGTAGGGCGTGGTCAATACACCTTGACATCACTGTTGGGCGTGGTCAGTACACCATTACATCACTGTAGGGCGTGGTCAATACACCATGACATCACTGCTGGGCGTGGTCAGTATACCGTGACGTCACTGTTGGGTGTCGTCAGTGGTTCAACAGTCTTGAAACTTTAAAGTGAAACTCAGCTTTTCAGACTGGTTTTGAGTTACTAATCACTTTTTATTACAAAATAAATTGTTGCCAAACCCAATCAACCTATAATCTGATCAATCCATCACACTTCAGTGGCTCTGGAGTGATAGAGTGACAATGTGAGTTGCCGAACACAAAAAATTGCCTCTAACATCTCAACACATTTTGAGCAGGAAGAGTTAAAGAAGAAAAAGAAAACCTCCCTCAGTGGAGTTGCTCAGTTGCTAAAAATAAAAACAATCCATCCTCACAGAAAAGCCATAAAGAGGTCATAGTTAATAAGGTGAGAAAGTAGCCTCAGAGGGATGATTTTGAATCAAGGTTCCTACCAGAAAACAACAAGGGAGATACAATCAATAAGTCAGAGACCTCACTAGACCTAAGGACACATGTGACAACTTTGCTGTGGTCAGTTAGCAGAACAAGGTTATCCTTTTAATATTTCATGCCACTTGCAGCGAGCGCCTGCTTGCACTAATGTGGGAGACAGATAAACAGGCTGCTGGTCCCTTGGTGAACTTCCTCATGACCGTGGCTCATAAGTGCAGGCTTTATCTCCATATCGACTCGATATCTCAAATGGATAACTTGTGTTGCCTCTGATTTGCGTTGGAAGAGGAGTGAGGCGTGAAAGCTGCGGCAAAGGCAGGGACACCTCTTGCTAATGCTATTTGAGCTGTCTGGAAGCCCTGAGGGGCTGCCTCACGCTTTGCCTCTGTCTCTCTGTTCCCCCTCACAGATGGACCACACTCCACCACTGTCTACTTAACGCTTCCCTGCTCTCTATCAGCTGTCAAATGCAATGTTATCACACTGCAATACAACCAAAATAGCAATTACTCAACAGGAGCTTCGCCACAAATGCTGAAAGGAACATATTTGCGACAGTGTGGATGTGTGACAGTGCAGGATTGTGTTGAGATTGGGCTGTTTTCACTCTCATTGTTGACAAATATTTACAAAAAAATTTGATTATATGGAATTTAATAAAATTAACAAATCATCATCTCACATTTTACTCCAAAAAAAACCTTTAAAGGCTGCTGCTGCTATATTTTATATTGTCAAAAGTATCATTCACAGAATATAATTCATAGAATTCATTTATAAAATATATTTTATTGTCAATAATATCCCATGAAAACAATCAAAACTGTATATTTGCAGCTACGTAAACATATTGAAAAGGGATTAATAGAGAATTTGTCAGGGACAGCGGATTAATTCCAGTTTGGTGATCTAGGGAGTATTTGCCATGCCAGGGGGAGGGTATTCAAATAGCAGGTCTAGGGAAAACTCTGAGTTTGTTCTTGTGTTGAGGGAAACTCTGAGCTTTTGGCCCCACAAACTGAGATCACTTTAACCAAGTGTTGAAGTTTGCAAGTTTGAGGAGTGAGGGGTGGATCTGACCTGTTCTGTCCTCTGTCCTGATTGTCAGGCAGGTCATTGAGACTTATGGCCATTTTCCTTTAGATTTCAATACAAACAGAATTTGTTTTGCAACCAGTGGAGTCGCCCCCTGATGGTTATTAGACAAAAGGCAGGTTGAAGGCTCTTCAGCATTGGCCTCACTTTTCAGAGTCTACAGTTGATGAGTTTAACCTCAGCTACTCGATGTTGTCTTTGCCAGCAGTTTATCAGGACCCAAACATAACGTTTTATTTTGAGGTGACCATTAGTGGTCGTAGTAATTATGACAGGAACAAAGGAAGAGGTCAGGTGATGCAGTACAAAGAGCATCCATCCACTTCAACCAACGCCAGTAGAAGTGGATGGATCCATTGACAAAACAGAACTGTTTCACATCATTTCCTGTGTGTAACTGATTTGTGGAATCTGGAATCATGCATCCTTAAGGTCTTAATAAGGTCTTTGTGGTCTGAACCCAAAATACAGTTTTCCTTCACCTAACCAAGTAGTTTTTGTTATAGGACTAAACCCAACTAACTATTCCACAATCAGAATTGTATATTTATTATTGTTTTTGCAATGATGAAGGTTTGGTACCTTCCTGTGGGTTGTATCCAGGTATACCAGTGATCTTGTATGGTTGATAGAGTTTAGAGGACTTGTTTGTCTCGTCCCCTCCTGCTGAGCCTGAAGGAGCAGTCAGACAACCCGCTTCATTTCCTCACTCATACATCCGATATTAAAGAGCATATTGGGGCACATTCATTTGCAGAAGACAACTGTCAGGTTGCCAATCAGTTCCCATGCACTGAAACATTCCCCATGTATTAATCACTGTAAATAGAAAAATAAACTCTGCGAAGCTTTAGGCACGGATGTGACATGATTATCATGGTTACCATAACATATTGGGTCAGAGAAAGCTACAATCAAAAGTCTATAAACTTATGTCATATCTGTTTGATCTATATTTTCATCTTGTGCTGCCAGCAGCACTTTGCCCCCGTCAGGTTACAGCTGAATAAACATGTTGTAAAATTTAATCTAACAAACAGTAGGATTTCAGCACTTTATCATCCATTAAGGAAATTCAAGTCTGCTAAATAATAAATGAGGGGTCTTCGCTGAGTAAAACATAATATTGTTAACTTATTGACTCTTTTCTCCACTCCAACTCAGGCTCTTTCACTGCTGCTGCTGTTTTTTAAAGATAAATGTGCATTGTCACACATTAATCTTTCTGGCTTTGCTGGATTAAAATGAAGGCTCTGCTCTTTATTTACCCGTTGCCATGGTGAATCGTAGTACCAGAGACCCATTGATGATGCCTTTTTTTTATTCACCGTACACGCACCTAATTCTGTGTAAAGATACTCAAAGTTGTCTGAACTAACAGTTGTTCAAACTCTGAGTTCGGAGCTAAATTCAAAGTTTCTTAAACCCACTTTCTGGGCAATGCTGACTCAAAACAAACTACGGGGGCCATGTTCATAATAGAGATCAAGTCACCCAGTGCATCTGTGTGGCTCATTCAAGTGTATTCAGTACTTCTTAGATAATCTATGACAGTAGCTATATCTGGCCCCTTTGTAGGATTAGTTCATGCTTGGATTTCAAGTTTCAAGTAAATATGAAGGAAAAGGAAAAAATTGCGTTGCAATAGAAGACAAAAAGAGAGATAAAGGGTTCAACAAAAAGTGCAAAAGTGTGAAAAGTCAATAAGAAAGCTCTTTAAAATGTGTTCTTTCAGTTCCAATGCTCAGTTTTTCCTTTGACTTATTCAGTGGGCAACAGCCTTTTGAATTCAGGGTTGAGTCCTTTCAAACTGTCATCAACACTGAACACTCACCAGCTGATTAACAGCAGATGTTATTAGGTGCCTCCCTCTGGTTTGATGGGTGTCCTAAGAATTGAAAAAAACCACATGCATATTCTCAAACTACATACAGACTGTATAACCTATGTTTCTATACACATACATAACAGTCCAAATACAACAATTCATATTGTACAGCAAAACGCTCGATTGCATGTGGAAAAAAACACTCAAAAACTCACATGTGGAAAGTAAATGAATTCATTCCTCTAGTCTTACATATCCTCAAGTTATATCCAGTATTATCCATAGCCAACATGCATTGAAATCCACATTATGCAAGGACATACATAAGATATATCCAAGTCCTATCACTGCCAGTGTTCAGCTGTTTGTTGCTCAGTAAACACCAGAGAATAATGTATAATAGAAGAACCAAAGCTCCATTGTAACACAGTTATAATATATACTAAAATTTGCATTTGAATAGTGAGATACATACGTTTTCATGTAAAAGAGGAACGTGTAGACTGTATAGTCGGGGAGTATTTCAGACAGTGTTTTGAGGAATAATGATTTTGACTGAAAAATCCAAAGAAACTGGGGGGAAAAAAAAAAGAATAAATAAAATTAAAAAAATGATCTCTGCAATTACAAATCACTGATTGTTCTCAGACTCTACTAGCCCCATGTGGAATGACTAATAGAGACTGGAGGGACCAGAAATGATCAAATGACTTTCGGAGTAAAAGCACGGTGTTTTATTTGTACAACTGAGGGGTTTGAGAATTCCTAATAGAAGCACCATGAACTGAGTGGTACACCTAGTTTACCTCGACATGCCTCGCTCCCGGGAGAAGGCCTGCAGGAGCTCATGATCCGTAACTCTGTAATTATTCACTTGACAAGGTCTTCCTTGTAGTACAATGTGCATTAGGCACATTTAAACATGTGACAAAACACAAGCATTTTTGACAAGTCTCACATATGTTAACAATGGCTATGTGTTGCTGCGGTGCCAAATTAAAAAGACATCTTTACACCTACAGACACATTCTCTTAATGTTACAATATGCAATCTGTTATATTAAGCAGGAAGTAAAATGTGAATGTACAACAGTGTTAATCAGTTGGATTTATACTTGTGAGATGCAGTAGGAGGTGACAGACCTGATTTTATTTATTTATTTAGCAGATTATCACACTTTGCCTACAACAAGCGCTCAATAATAGCTCAGTCAACCTGCGTCCATCTGTGAGTCGATCAATCAAGACAGAAGAAAGAGAAAAAGGGAAAGATAATATAAAATCAGAGATGAGAAGTGTAAAACCATTGTGCCAGCATTTACCTTTACTTAATTGTCTCCCACTCTATTAGTGGCTCCTCTGCACATCTCACTTTCTAACAATAGCAGCCGGTTGCTCAACACTTGCCAAGACTCAGGCCTTATCATCCAGCATCGGCGTTGGACCTTTCTAATGCACTCGTGGCTGAATGTGGACAAATCCCTTCAGTCAGGTTCAACATCTGGTGGAAAGACTGTAACCAGAAGAGTGGAGGCTGTTACAGCAGCAGATTAACATCCATGGGCTTGGAATGAAATGTTCAATAATGACACACAGTATAGTCTCAGGTTCAAGTCCATGTGTCAATGTACTTTTTCACTGCTTTTCAATGTTTTGCACTGCCTGTCAGGATTTGCAATTGTTAGTCAACAGAAAATCTATCATTAATCTATCATTAATCTTGCAGTTGCAGTAACAAGAGGTTATAACATGCCCTCTGAGCAGTGCTACTTCTTTATAACAGCCAGGATACAACAGCAACTCAGTATCGGAAAATGACAAGGTTAACTGGTTAGTGTGCACATTTCAACAGAAGGAAATAAGTGAAATATAAACAAAAGAAAAAAAGGGGGGTTCCTGCTCAACAACGGAGAAAGCTCTTGTTGAGTAAAGGAATGAAGTTTGATATTGAACTCACACGTGTCCTCTAAACTGGTGAGTAAACAGCTGTTAATATGCTAATGTTGGCTATGTACCAATAGTAAAACTTACAAATAGCTCCTTTAAAGACGAATACATAGATACTTTATAAATCCCATGGGAATTTCAAAAGAATAAAAGATTATATTGCAAAATATTTCAATAATAATCTGTAATTCAATTATTGATCATATACATGTGAATACAGTAGGAGTTGCAAGAGGCATCCAACAGCAAGATCTAATTGGGGTGAAGCTCAAATTACCTCCAATTAATCTGGATAAATCAGGGGTTAAGAAGATACAAATGTAAGTATGAAAATGATTTACAGTAATACTAAATACATATGATGTCTTGATAAATAATTCTCTGTCACTATATCATCTATTCTTCTTCTGTATGCACACTGTGCCTCCTAAAGAGCAGCTGTTTGTATCAGGCATGGCAGAGAGCAAAGTTTGGGTAAAGTTGTCACTTTCTGCTCCAAGGAATCGTGGGACCAGCAGCTGGCAGGTGCAGCAGTTTATCACAAACCCAGAAATAATTGAAAGTGACAACTGGCAGCACCACAAATGATTTATTAGTCTTTTACTCAGCTTCTAACCATCCTCGGGGCTGGAATCAATTATTCACCAACTATGTGTCTTCAAATCATTAATTCTACTGTGTGGAGCCAAACGCCGTCCCACTTCATGTACCTCCTCGTGTACCAGACCTTGGACTTGTTCCACCAGGTTCTGCTCCGTCTGGTAGACATCTGCATCTGAGCATCCAGCAGAGATATAGACAGATGTGTTGGTTCAGAACAGGGTCACATCGGGTCGCCTGAAGCCCTGCGAGGACGAGGAGCCAGATGAAGAGGTGTTTCAAACAAACGGCACAGTCAGTCCAATTCTTTTCATCAGAAACCTCAAGATTTAATATTCAAGTGATTGGAATTCATCGCGTGGCACAAATTAAAATCTCAGAAACAACAGATACCACCATATATAGCCAAGTATTAATTTATCAGGCTGATATTACTTTCATTAAAAATTGGAGATCAGCCAGTCACTGTTGTCCCCTCCAATGTGAACTATACAATGTATACTGGTGAGTTTTGTGATTTTAATTATGATTGTGAGTGGGCACTCATGTGTTTAATATTTTTAGCATTTCGAGTTTAAGCATCATCAATGGAGCTCTGCAGTGTTTTGGTGTGACAATATTCAATTTGTGAGATACTGAATGAAAAAAATTCACAAAAACTTCAGTCAAATGATACATTGATGTCAAATAACCCTGGTCCATAACAAAACAGTTATAAATATGAAATGAGTACACATGTTCAAGTTTATTTGCAGAGTGCAATCTTATAGAAAGACAGCTAAACTGTTATGGAGGGATAGAATAATAAGAAGTAAAATGTGCCATAGTTTATCACCATTTGTCATTATTTATCACACCATTCATTTGAAACTTCAAGCAGAAGACTATTACCTTCCTAGACCAATTTAAAAACTCAACTTTAATTATATTCTTGTAACATTTTACTTATTCAATTCCATAATGTAGCGAGTGAGATGTATTTATTGGTTGTACAGGTCTATGTGCTATTTAAATACTGTGAAGCTGTCAAAGCGCACAGACAGAACACACACGGCTCATATTCAAAACATTCAGTGCCTTAAAAAGAGCCGTCTGCACTTTTGTAACTTTGTAATGTCACAATAAAACTCACCTCCCTGATCGATGTCCCCACCACTGCTGAGACGGACCCAGTGTTCAAACTTGTTTTTAGTTTAAGTTAGTTTCTCCAAGTATTTACCTGGAATCTGCTATATTTTTATACAATCGCTCAGGAAAGTGTTGGCCAATCAAAGGAGAGTCTCTAAGCTGACGTCTAAACTCACTGACCTGTGTAGGAGATGGAGAAAGGAGATGGAAAACTACACTGACATGGTTTATGGTACTTAAAACTACGACTATATCTTCTTATGGACATCAAAACTCAAAATTACTCACCACACAAGGGTAAAATATGGGACTTTTAAACAGCTGCGCAACTGTAGTTTTTAACTTATGTCACTCAAATGGAAGTAAACAGACCAGTTTTCACCTGTGGATTAATACACATCAGCTGAGGTTTTTTTTTTTTTTACAGCAGCAGAACAGTGTATGTGGTATTGATTCAAAACAGTCCACCAGTGTGTTCATCCTAATGAAGGAACATGTCACCCAGTGCAACAGTGTGGCTCATTGATGTATTTTTAATACTTTCTGGACAACAATAGAGCTCCATAGCCCAGAGGACTCAGATATATCAGGCTCTGGATACACAGGAGATATTCGGTGGTTGGGTCTGTTTATTGTTGAATCTGGTCTTATTCTTTAATGTCATTTACTTTAAGTTGTTTTTCAAGCATGAGATATCAATAATATTTATTTATTTAACAGTTTATTGTCATGTACAGTAAATACAGATGGACTAGTCTTTGTTATCTGATGCAAAAAATATGATGACAGCAAACTCAGAGACAAACATACAGTATTTCCTTATGCACTGGGCTATAAAAAGAAAGTGTATGGAGCAGCCTGACTTCTGTTTTTTTAGGACTGATTTCCTGTCATTGTACTACAGTAAAACATGCAGTGGTAATTATCTTTCTTTTTCCTTCGTTTTATTTCATCTTATCAGTTATGCTCTTTCTCTTCAGCATAAAACGCAGACAACAAGCAATAAGGCATTAAGGGATTTTTTTTCTTATTTTTCATTCAAAAGGGTTTAAGTTTTATGTATAATTAATCCGGTGTGGTTTTAAAGTTCAGCAGGCAGTATTTTATCTGTTATAACTGAAGCCCTCTCATCTTTATGAATACAAAGCATATATAATGTGCTGCCTCCCTATTATTAATTATGGAAATAACACAACAAAAGCACATCCTAAATCCATTACTGTTGTAAGCTAGACTTGTCTCAATAAATCAGTGTCTACAATCAAAACTGAAATAATTTTTTATGCATAATGTATGTGCTTGTTGCCACAACATCTGTTCATTATGCAGAGTAATGCATTCTTGTAGTTTTTAAAAACTTCAGTCCTATAAAATAATCATAATGACTGCTTCATTACGGAGCACTGGAAGACAGAAGTACATTTTACACTACGTCTCATGATTTACAGTTTCATCTACTTTTTATAGTCAAGTCAATCACAAGTTTGAGGGGAGAAGTGTGGGGGAAGACTCATTAAGGCAGATGTTAGTGAAATCACATGCGTTCATACAAAGCACATCAGGCTCGTATGTGAAGTGGGTGTGAGGGGTGTTTGGACCCCGGAGCCCCCTGTCACTCATAAAGAGCCTCATGAGGAATTGTTTATCAGTCAACCTGTGCTGTATTTCTTAAGGGAGGTGGGGAGGTGGGGGGTGG
>CM076653.1:8922748-8956086 GCA_038496675.1 Rachycentron canadum
CTTAAGGGAGGTGGGGAGGTGGGGGGTGGGGGGTGGGGGGGTCATTTCTGATTTCCCAGACATTTCCTATGCGATGTTGAGGTGTAGCAACGTGAAACATGTAAATATGGTCTGAATATGCTACATGGGGTTACAACAGCTGAATTTACACTTCATATATTTGGTAACTATAAACTATACCAGACAATAACTAACACAGGTGTGAGAAAACTGTTCAAATATTGTAAACCTCCCTTCACGTTAGGTTCATAATAATCAGGATCAATATTAACAATAACTGCCATTTAATGAGATGAACTCACCTTATATTTAATGATAAAAAATTGTGAATAATAATTAAATCATTAATTTAATATTTAGATCAAATATTAATTAGGGAGCTCACATAATGATCTTACTGGAAAACTTTCATTTTAACTCTTTAGGCTGAGCATTATGTTTTTAAGTTGTTCATCCACTCATCCCATTCTTAGGGTTAGGGTTAGGATAAACTGATTAAATTTTAAAGGTCAAAGGTCAAGGTCACAGTGTCCGCACAAATTCTAATTTTGGTCTTGTGAAAGCGGTCGAACAGTAAAGCCCAAAGGTCAAATGTCAGAGTCAATGTGATGCTTTTTAGCCATAACCCTAGACTTCACCCAGGAATTATATATATAATATTCTCTTATTATATTTTAATTGACTCTGAATAACCTAAAATTAGTTTAAGTGACAGAGATGTGAAACCACAGGGTGCTGATTCTAGTTTCAAACTGAGACAGATAACTTCCATACCCTTTGTCTTGAAGGATTAAATGAATAACGTGAATGAATTATGTCTATGTCTCAATCCAGGGTCTCTATATACTTATATACTTGCTATGAAAGCTTTGATATTCCCTCTTTTCACACTAAGACACAACTTCAATACCCTTTATCTAATTCACAAACTTGGTGAGACTGGACTCTATAGTACACTTCTGTTACACTTCTACTAAAATGCACTTAAAATGCTTTTTTCTTACTTTTTCCTCAAAGGGTGTCCTTTTCCAGAGTGACCACTACAAACTACAAGATACTATACTTGCCAAAAAACATTACATTTGCATTTATATTTACTCAATTTGGCAGATGCCTTGAGGGGTAAAAGTCAAGATGTAGTACAGTTGGAGTAAGCATGAAGTACTAAATCTGTTTAATAAGACAAAGTGCAAGGAGATCCATGATAGGCTTGTTTGAGTGCTAGAGGTGTTTGGAGAGGAGAAACTCCCAGAAGAGATGAGTCTTCAGGAGATTATTGAAGACGGACAGCATTTGATAGCTTGTTCCACTATAAATGAACTCTGGATGATCTGGTTTTCTGTGACCTCTGTTGGGGTGAGAGATGAAGATGCTGATATTCAGTCTTGTTCGGTCTCTTTACTGTAGCTGTCTATGCTTGGTAACTATGGTTCTAACACCAATCAATATTGTGTCTTTTTGGTTTGTTGACAGATACCCGGGTTATTGAGGACAGTACATCTGTAGTAGACCACTGCTTTCCGGCCTCAGTGCAGTTCCTTTTACTTCTGTTATTTATGACTTAGCACAGAGGGACTGATAATACAGAGATACCATCATGGCCCAGCAGCTTATTTTTGACTTTGTAGTTCTAAATAAATGCATCCCAGAGGGACTACTTTGTTGTTTGAAAGTACATATAAACCTAAAGATGATTGAAATAACTCATCACAAACTCATCTCCGGACACCTGAAAAAAAACTATTGATCAAATTTATAAAAAAAAAAAAAAAAACACTTATTGTTCAACAGTTCAAAATTGCAGCGTGAACGAAGATTTCAGTTTTTTTCTGCTCTTTTAAGACATAATGTGATTCATCGTTGTGAATGATCTCTCATGTTTTTCATGTGGCGGCCATGTTATTTCAGGATTAATCTCTTCTTTGTTGAATTGCTCTATAGCAGCTATGGATGACTATTATTCATGCAATCGGATGCAATGCTGGAAAAATTTAAATAGCTCTGGTGTTTTCCTATTTTTTTTCTGATAAGAACAGATAAGGGTTTGACAACATTATTCACCAACATCTGACATGTTAACACCCGACACCGTACAGCAGGAGAACAGATCGCTTCCTGGGAGCTTTGGAGAAGATGATGCTGCTTTGAGATGGGCTGCATATAAACAGTTATTATCTGTGTCACAGTGCTAGTGGCAGCAGTGGAGTGATGAAGAAGAATATTCCTGTTGCCCCAGCTTGCCGCCATGGGACTGTTATCTCTGCAGCACATACATCAGACACTGATGCACACACCTCTTCCCTCTGAATGCAACATGACAGGTTCCTTTAGTTTCCCACTTCCAATTCAGATAACATGGCAGTCTTGATCCAGCATGAAGCGCTTAGGAGATGTCGGCAGATATGAATTGAACTGTCAATAATGCGCGCAGAGAAACACTGGGCTTTTAAAATGTACAAGGTCCCAAAGAATATGTGTATTCTTTGATACAGAGATTATGTTATCAGTGTACAGGGTGTCTATGCAGCACGCTATTCAAGAACTGATTGATAATGCAACAGAGCATCCAGCATTATGATTATTTACATTTACATAAGAAGCAAGGAAATTGATTTCCTTTCTAAACAGCACACACTCTTATATTTACATTTTAAAGGCCTTTAGAGGATGTTCCTCTCAACACTGACTTGCAGTGGAGGCAACACTAGAACACGCTTTTATTTTGTTAAGATTAAAAGCAAACTCAATGGAGACGAGAGCAAGTGTGGAAAAGTTTCCACATTCCTAATATAATAATGCTCCTACAGTACCATACATAATGCATCCAGATGACTTCATCCCTCTTCCTGTTTCAGCTCTGGATTAAGAATTTGCTGTATAAATTCTATATATACTGCATGAGTAATGTAGTGGTGAATGCAGATTAGAGATTTACATGAAAATAGAACAGAAGCAAACAGTTAATGGATATACAGAGTGAGTAAATGCTGTGAATTACTGATTAAATAATCATATTTGCATTATCTTTGATCTTAATCCAGGATGGTTTATTCAAGACCTGCAAATGAGTTTCATAAAGTTTATTAAAATCAAGAAGAAGAGATCAGATTCATTTTTATGGACAAACACAAAGAAGGTGAAGGTTTTGTTCAGACATTATGAATGCATCTGTGGTGACAGTGAAAAATGTCTCCTGTATAGCACATAATATTGTCCTCTTACTGCAAACCTCTCCGACCCCCAGTGAGCCAGTCAGCACAATCTCAAGCTGTTCAGCCAAGTATTGTTCAAACCCACAGCACTTTATTGTGAATTCAGGTCAAGAGCCCAAATTTCCCCAAGACACCACATACGTCAGGCTGAATTTGGGGAAAATGTGTAAACTGTTGCACAAGAAATCTAAGATATTTCCATTTTCCATTAATTCATATAAAACCTTTGAGTCTGGTGTTTGAATGCAGCCCATCACTCAGTGTGTAGCAACCAATGTCCTTTGAAGACACCTGCTCAGAGACTAAGTGGGCTCCATTGCTTAGATGAGTTTGACACTGTCTATTTGCAACAACAGATAAAGTTCAGCAATTGTGGTATTTGAAAAAAAACAAAACAAAACATAATAGTCAATAGAAAATATCTGAGCCCCATTCACCCTCTTTTGCCTGAATCCTGCCACACAAATGAACAGGTATATAATGTAAAACTACATCCATGTGTCCACTGGCGCTGAAAGTGATAATCAAATGTGTGTGTATGAGACAATAAGGTGATTTTTCCAACCTTCAAACTACTTATGTAGAGAAACAATATGAGGTTCTAGCCAAAGGTAGGAGGCAGGCTGAGTGAAAGAAACACTCGTGCATATATGAATTACACATTTTACACAAATTTATACATGTTTAAAATTCACTTTCATTCACAAATGCTGTTGCATATACTAGATTTATATGTAAAGATGTAGCAAATAGTAATAGTAATAAGCATGTGCAGTGTTTTGGATTATTGTGTACTTCCTTGTTTTTCTTACATTTCTTCAGAATCCAAATTGTGGTGCAGGGGCCTTTTTAAAGACCAAAAATGTATATGATATCGCCAAACTATAGACATATGAAATACATACACACGTATAAACATCTATTAAGATAATAGTTTTTTGATTTTCTCAACACTTTGCCTCCTGATTTGGAGCAATGCTACAGCTCCAATGCAGCAAACATTCACTACAACACGCATCTTCCACAACAGTTGCCTGTTACAGTATCCATTGTGGAGTAGGTAGCTATATCTACTACAGTTCGTGTCCTTACTCGATCTATCAAAGGGTGATTCAGTGTTTCTCGTGAGACTAATCATTCCTCCTCTTTCTGGCATGATGACAGTTTGTATGTTAATAGCGAGCTTTCAGGATCATTTTTCTGCTGCCTTCACTTCAACGAAAAATAGCCTGAGAGGTAGATTTAATATCCTTGTCTGACTCGATGTGAAAAGGCGACTCAACACTGCAACAATGCGGCATCTTGATGCAATAATCTCAAATTAAGTCATGAATTATGTAAGGAAAAGTCATGAAGAAGAATTAATAATTCAATAGATAAATAATTTACAAAATAATCAAATAAATAAATAATGACACACCATAAATAAAGCATCAGATTAAATCTTTCCACCAGGCAGCCTCATGCAAGAGGCAACACAAACAATAAAAAATGGAACCAGAGAGAAAGCTGTGCCCATTGTTTTATAAGGTATAGGAGAATAAATTCTACTATAAATGTGATATTTAGCTTGTTTGACCCCACAGAGCTGGAAGATACTGACATTATGTGATTTGAGATCTTCACCCATTTCAAAATATATTTCATAAATAAATTAAATGTTTTTCTCAAATAAAAACAGAAAATAACGGCAACTTTGACGAAACTTAACCACATATTTTTCAATTTTACACCTAAACTCACCACCTCATGTTAAACCTGTAGCAGCTTACATGTGGCCACCGAGTGGAAACAAGCAGTAAACACTGATGTATCATCACCTTTTAAGTCGGTGTGTTGAACTTGAGTTGTGTTTCTTGCCACCTAGCAAATCCACCTTTCAATCTCTCTCTTTTGGCTCTGTTTTGTTCTCCACCAACTTCCGAGAAAGATCTCTGGCTCTTTGGTTGCTAAATACTCGACTGTGGTGCAGGTAGCATACACTGGGTTTTTATACCTTCTATTGAACCAAAGCAATAAAGTTGTGGACTTAAATACTGAAACATTGAGCTTGTGGTATCTGCGATACATTTTTATATATACAACTGAACTAAATAAGTTATTTAATTTGAATAAGCACATAAATGGTAATTTATTGAAAGTCGTCTGATTTAATTCATGTTGTATTGCTTTTGTGTGAAGCTTTCTTTTACAACAGCGATGTGAGTAACTGTCACTTCAAGAGAAATAGGGTTTCTTGTCTTTGGAGCATTTGAGGAAAAGTTAACCATGGAGTCACATGTTTTTCTTACCATGATGCAGTGCAAGGATTTAAAGACATCAACTTTGACTACTCCTGTAAGAAGATACTACAAAACTTTTCATAGCAGAGTCCTATGGATGTTTTCCTCTTCAAGTTCAAGCCAAGGCAATCAATGAACCTCAACTCTGCAGAGCTGAAGGATGCAATGAGATGAACAGTCAGGCAACGGTGGGTTGTAACTGCGAGCTACACCTTTCATACACAAGAAATTATGTGATTGTTAATATTTTGAGAAAAGCAGCTTTAAATTGTATCTAAGTCATAACCATTTGTAAACCCAACCTTCTGTCTGGGTGGATAATCACAGCACTTTTGCCAAGATCCCTGGTGAGATCCATAATTCTGAATTCCTCTCAGCATCTAAGTGGACAAATTAGTCCAGATTTTAATGATGTCAAAAAGCATCAACATGTTGGTCATAATATACATGGAGAAGTCTGTGTTTAGGTCGTTTGGGCCTAAGGGCAGAAGTACATCCAAGTTCTGTTTATCTCAAATGGCGTTTACTTTGTCAGCCAGAGTTTGTGAAAATGCTGTGAAATTATACAATAGGCTTATACTGTGAAGACTTCTTAGTCCGTGTTGCTTTCTGCCCATTGAAGACATCAGTTTTCTCTGTGCCATCTGCCTATCAAACTTACCCTATCAAGAAACAATCAACAGAACCATCTGCGGTCTAGTCACCAGTCCTGTTATCCCTCCAAACCAAATAATGACAAACTGCAAAAAGGCAGGGTGAGTAAGTCAGTGGTGTAGCTATCAAGGAAGGACGTCATCCAGCAGCAGAGCTCAATCAAACAGAAACACAGTGACAGAAAATACTGTTTGAGTTCTCAGTCATAATATGAGCTTTTAAGAGACTTTATGAGGATTTAGATAGAATTTTAGAAGGTTAGTGGATAATGAAGGTCATTATGAACTGTTGATGTTATTTTTGGAAGAATTATAATATTGAAATGAATTTCATCTCTATCCTTTGATAACGAGGGACATTAAAGTTAAAAAGTGCGCAGGTAGTGTTTGACTTTGGATATTCTTTCAAACTGCTGCCTGGAAATCCAACAGCAGCTCTCTCAAGCCATTAAAATTCATTCACTCCCGGTGATTGCAAACAATGAGGATCCAAAAGCGAAAAAAGAGGTGGCAGACACAAAGATTAATTAAAAAAAAGAAAAGCTGTACAATGGACACATGGATTGTTTCATTAGAAGCCAGTTGTGTGGCTGCAGAAATGCCAAGAAAATATGTATGAGGGTCCGGGGATGGACAGCGCTTAAGATAAAACAGTCGAAAAATGTGCAACAGACAAAACCAGGCAATGTGGAATGGAGGAGGCCCCTAATGAAGCCAGCTGGTCCTAGTCCAGACAGGCAGAGGAGGGGGAAGGATTGATAGAGGGAGAGACCCACGGGGGTGGGTGGAGAGAGAGAGAAAGAGAGGGGAAAAGGGAGTAAGACATGCAGGATGTATGGCCGCTCAGGCAGCTCTATTGTATCAGGAGGCACCAGTAGGTGTATTTCTTCCAAACTCTGCAGAAAAACCTAAAGCCATGCCAAACAGCACGTCTGCTAATCGTGCAGCAATTACTAGCCTAATAGATGTTTTTTTATTCCGCTTCTCACCGCCTCACAGCCGCCATGTTGGGAGGCAGAGTTTCATTACAATAGTGATGAGGATGCAGAGCTCATTGGTTGATTTCCCTCTCCCACCACAGCGATCTTATCCAGTCGCTTAAACTACCCAATAGTTTGTAACCCAGTCTTGGTGCAGTGGTCCAACCTACTCTTGGAGAACCACCATACCTCCTCTGTAGCTGTGTGTGCGCCCCATCATGCTGCCTGAATGCACACAAGCAGATCAAACATGGAGGGTGATTTTTTTTTGTGGTGTGATATGCATGAACTGCTGCTGATGCTCCCTTTCTGTCAGATATAAAAAAATGTGATGTTTCTACATCGATCTTAACAAGAGCTGTTTGCTTTTCTTTCCTAATTCTTCTTCTTTCCTAATTCAGTTTGCTCGCTTTAATGGGGTAAGCCGACACCTTGGGAAATACACCTACTTGTTGAGAGTTAGATAAGAAGGTTGATACCACTTGTGCATGCACTTATGCAATAAGTATTAAGGTACTGCCAGCAGACGTTAGTTTAGCTTAGCATAAAAGAAGGAAGGGGGGGCAGCTAACCTGCCTCTGTCCAATGCTAACAAAATCTACCTCCCTTCACCTCTAAACTCACCAATTAACACATTATTTCTTGGGCAGAAGCAGGAAAACTCTAAATCTGTCACACAACCTCCAGTAAAATGATGAATTGTCATTTTTAGTCAGTTTTTTGTAAACATTACAGTGGACAGAGCCAGTTTCCTCCTGCTTTTGTTTAAGCTAAGCTAAGCATACGTACTTAGTGCAGAGGCATGACAGGTCATAGTAATCGTGACAGGAGGAAAGTGACGTTTATAGAGCGGCAAAGTCCACATCAGGGGGAGGTTGGGGGGGGGTGGATGGGTCAACAAAACACGGGAGAGTAGCCGTTCATCTTGTTATTACTGTAACCATGACAACAAAGATTGTCCAATGTTGAGGAAGCACTTACTTTAAAGAAAATCACCATCTTTTCATGAACCTGACCAAGTAATTTTAAAGCCTAAACTCAACCAAGCCATGGCCGTTATTTTAGTAATCATGGCGACAAAGGTAGATACGCCGCTCTCTCTCTCTCTCTCTCTGTGTTTGGCATCGTAACCATAACCATGTGCAATGTACCTGCCCCAACAGCAGCAGCTGCTATTTCAGCAGCCACTCCTATGGGTGGTATCAAAAAAAAGCAACCTATATGGTTGTTCAGGTTGGAGCACAGGTCGAAGAAAAGCATGTCATTTAAATGAAATGTATATTTCAAGCTCCACAAAGCTCAATAACCTCTGAGGAAACGTCACTGAAAAAATAAAACACAATCTTCCAACCTGTAAACATTTTATTAGAGCTACTGGATGTAAATCTTCAAAAGCTGATCTTTTTAGGAATAAATACATATCCTCTTGTCTCGTCTTCTTGTGTTTCTGTGTGATTAATTTTAGAAACATATTGTAGTATTAATAGTAACTTGCTGTACTGTATGTGTGCGTTGTGCACTGGGAAATCTGGGGCACAGAAAACCACATTCAAAGTGTCACTCTAAGATAAGAAAAATAACACAAATGCTAAAAAAGAAAGTTAGATAAAATAACTCGTGAGCACAGACCAGCATACAACTGGAATATTCAGAATTTACAGAACATAAACTATCAACATTAGCTCCATTAGCATTGGAAATGTTATGATCCAGCTGATTTAAACTACATTTTAATCAACTGACTCCTATAACACACAATTAAAGATGACTTGATCTACATATACTGGTTTAATCATATCCTAGTTGTGGTTTTATATCTGGTTATTTCTTCTTAAATCTGTATGCTCAGTGGCTGAAGAGGTTGCGGGCTCCACCTGTGATCCACGTTTACAATGAACCGCGTTCACAAGATGTCACCTCTGGGCACCTTTCCGTTCCACAAAAAGCCAAGTGTAATGAGTAAAGAAAAGTAAAGACGACCATCCTGAAGAGATTCAATCCCGAGAGGGGAAAGAGACGTTAACCACTTTTAGTGATCACAGCATTCAGCTCCCTTCTCAGCCATTACAGGCTCATAACTCTTTACAACTTTTGCAGGATTTAGGGACCTTTTGCTCTGAAGGAACCTGTGGTCCCTGAGCAGCACTTGAGGTTTTTTGTTTCTAATGCTTAAATTCTGTTTAAAAAGGTCTAAAAGTGCCCTGCACTGCCCTCCCCTTTACTTTATGTAGCATAGCAGAGGTTTAAAATATTGATTTATTCAATCCTTGCCTGATATTTTGGTCAAATTATCCAATGTATTGATGCAACTTAAACACAGCATCAGTTTGGGGGCAAAAGTTGGTTATTAAAACTCAGCATCTTTGTAACAATGTGAACCTCCTCTACTCTTTCTAAAGGGGGCAGAAGAGTCAGAACCAATTCAGACATTTATTGTATTATAATGCACAAACATGTTCATTTAAATCTGTTACTTGACTGCCGATGTGTTCTGGAAAACAGCTCAGATCAGCCATATTAAATGTCACCGATGTGGCACCAGTCACATCTTTGGCTCCCCTGTGATGCAGTTTGATGTCCAAGTGTCTGAAGCTCGTGGCTGCAGGATGACTCAGCTCACACATCTGATATTAACTCACTCTCTTGTGCAAATAGAGAAAAACAATATGAAACAGCGGCTCAGCGAGCCACAACATTTCAGGTTTTAAACACACATTATTCTTATCACAATAATATAATAATAGCATTCATTCCACACTTAGCTCCTGTGCTCAACCTGACCAAAATATTATTAGTTAAAAACATTTGTTTTTTTTTAAATATTTCTTATTTAAAAAATATCTTCTTATTTATTTCATGTTTCCAAAGCAATTACGGGATGTGTCACTATTAAATTGAGTTAGCTAATACCAGCACTAGATTTTATATTTAATTCTACTGTTTGCGGTGTGGAGTGTATCCATAGTTATAGATCAACACCAATGATGAAAACTTCACATGATGAATTTCCTTTGTCTTTGTCTTTTTCCCTGCCCCTAATGAGATGAAAATGTTTGATTTATGGCAGTCACAGGCCAACACAGAAAGGTGTGAGGGCTGTGATTTCTCCTCCTCGGTATAAGACTGATCACTTCATAGATGAAACGTATTTCTGTCTGTTTCAGCACAGAATTAACATGACAATCAACATCTTTTCTGAGTCAAAGTACTTTATGTTTGGCTGTTGCTTCAGTTTGCTGATGTCAAGACTCCTAAATGTTTTTAGGTTCACTGGTGTTTGATCGTAGAGGCAATGACAAAATCAACCAAAGTTGCTGCTGAGAGTAAATCAAAACAAGCACTTGAAGAGAATGTAGAAATGATCTCCTGTAGGTTATCGACTGCTCCATGGGTTCATACCTTTAACAGACATTTTTCATTTTATAATCTCTGCAATTGTCTCCATAATGTCTGCAGAACAATTACACTTAAAAAAGTTCAATCTAAAACCCACTATGCTTAATGTCTAAACCTGACACCAACTGAGATTCAAAGAGGATGCCATTACATTATTTAGGGCTAATTTTTTTTTTTTTTTTTTTGAAGCCGTGTTATTGTTTTCGTGGGGGAGGGTTCAGAGAACCAAATGTAAATATGAGGCATCCTGGTAGATTTAGTGGAGTTATTGGCTTTGCAAATGTTTGAATAACTCCTCAAACACTTCCTGCTCTCCACGGGCTTCGGCGTCTCATCGCAGCTTTGGAGCTAAGTGATCGTTTGGCTAAATGAGGAGCCTCTGTCTCCACATGTTTGTGGGAGCTGTAATGACACCGTACTCTCAGCAGGCTTGTGCAACACTGCACTGGAGAATGAGGAAGACTGCTGGGCCTCTGGCTTGCCATGGCCCTGACTCATTCCTGTCCTCCTATGGACCCATTACTCTGCTCAGTGGTGATGCTGAAGCAGCAGTGCTGCCTCTTCCTATGGACCCATTAGTCTACTGCACGCAGACAGAAAAAAACTGCAATGATGTGAATTCCAGATGCTGCAAGATGGTTCAAATCCTGCTTTTTCAGGGTAACAGATATTTTGCATTTGGCTGTAAATGACTGCTAACCATGGCAAGAATAAATATAGACATAAGAGACAACAAGGGGGTTTAAATGTGATGGCCACAAGTACAGCAAATAGATTGTTTACACCAGCCTTACAGGGAACATTTAACATCTCATTTTGGTTCAGCAATTCCAAGTAAATGGGCAAAGACTGTAAAAATGGCACTTCTTTATGTGGTCCTCCAGATGAAGAAAAAAGATATTCTACATATTTTCACCAGCGATGTGCCGCAGGGTGTCCAACATAGATGCAGAATATCAAAGGGCTCCTTCAATCTAAATGTCACGTCCCTGAAGAATTAACTGTCCCTGAATTTACAAGTTAAGCAACTTGTTTGTATGTACTGGCTTCTACAAATCACAGGTTTTTGTGCTTAATGTGCTTTGTTTTAAGCTTTACAAGATAGTGACAGGCATGTTATTAGCTCTGTGAGGCCGTGCTCAGGACCAGCAGCACTTTGAGCTAACTGCTCATGTCACAGTGGTAACCTGTTGATGTTTAGCGTCTTTACCATGTTCACTATTTTAGTTTAGCATGTTAATGCGTAAATACCATACACTAGAGCTGAGGCAGACAGGAATGTCATCACCCTAACACCCTAACACTAAGATGACACTGCAACTAACTTTTCTTTTCCTAAGATGGAGACGTTGTGGAGGTTTTTACCAGCAGCAGAATTATTCACTGAGGTGTCCTGATGTCCATAACCAACGGACCAGGGGATTAAAACTGGTACAAACACTGAAGAAAGTTAAAAATCATGTATTTCTTTAGGTTTGAAACCTGCTGGGTGCATTTGTAATAAATTAAAATGTACTTATAACTCAAAAAATATATAACTGTTCACAGTTCACACGAAATTATAAATGTCACCCTCATGAAACATCGTACTAATCCACTGAGGATATTTTGAGATATTTCAGTGAGAACGGACTGATGTCGTCATACCTATGCACATACAGTTCACAGACAATAAAGATTTTCTTTTTTTCTTTGTCTTTAGTGACAGGAATAAATATAAATATAAAAACTAAAAAAAAGGGAGGGGGGGTCTTTAGATTGTAGAAAGTGCACAAATTAATTTTGGAAAAATTAAACCCCCAAAAAAAAGAGAAAAAAAAAAAAAATCAACAAATCGCTTGTGATCAGTGTTTCTAATAATGAATAGAAGAGGTCCCTGGGCCCCTGAGCTAAAAACCAGCGAACAAAAGCTTTAATCTGCACTTTCACTAGGCAACCAAACCCACAGCTGCTTCTGTGGCAAATAATCCTGAAACTGCTTTTTGTGGAGTTGAACTGTAACACACTTGTGGACCAGTAAAATGTGAGTGACGATGGACGCACAAAGCTGTTTTGTTCTGGGGTTTTTTTCTGTCTGTTTTTCCAGATGTGTGGCCTAAAGTACGACGACTCCTTTCCTCCAATCGATCAGTGAACAATTGATCACTACCAACGTCACCAATGTTACCAAACTCTCCGACATCCTTCAGCTTTTGCATTCAAATCTGTGCTTAGATCCATCATGTATTATTGTTACAGACATACAGTGCAGATGTATTATTTATTTGATATTTATAAGTGCCTCGTTGTAAGGTTGATTTTTTTTTACAGTGAATGTAAATAAAATTGTCTGGTGAAAAACAAACTTGAAAATTGACTCCAAAAGCCTCTGCGTTTCATAAAAAGTTGCAAAAGTTGTCGAGATGAGATTCAGCATTGTTGCCAAAAAGACGAGACTTTTAAAATTAAAGCACTGGCCATCAAACCATGCAGCCAAGCATTAAACAAAAGATGACACTTTCTGAGGCGCCTTTATGATTTGAGGAAAATTCGAAGTAATTCTTTATTGTACATGTGAAATTATTTTCACCAAACAACCCATCATCACAAAGAAGAAAAAAAGTTACAAAACAAAGCAAATAAATCGTTTTTTTTTTTCATTTCCTGTAAGGAGGACAATAAACGTTCATTTGCAAAATTGACCATAAACAATAGAAATAAACAACAATGCAAAAATGTCTGATGACGAATGCTGCCAAGACAGAACAAGATGCACTGACAACAACAGGGAGAAGGCATTGTCTGATTGTCTGTGGATCAGGCGAGTGTTCCTCAGTCATCAGCTACAGAAAATCATTTGTTTCATAGGAGGGAGAGAGAAAAACACAGAGAGAGAGAGAGAGAGAGAGAGATTGTCCTGAGGGATGAAGGAGTCAAAGGGCTTTGTTTGCCCAGAGCTGCTGTGACGCCCCGGTGAGGGAGCTGGGCGTGTCCACCGGCCCACCTGGGAGGTTATATTTTCAGGCTAGGGGGCCAAAAAGGAAAAACCCTCAGGGTCTCAATAAGACACATCACGTCATAGAGAGAGCAACAGCTCTGGCTCTGGCATCACCCGGGGGGAGGGAGGGGGGAAGGGGGGGGGCGACGACAGACTGTGTCAATCAGGTGTTGAATTGATAGATGCTTAAAGCTTCCCTTGGCAAAATTTTACCTGAGAATACGCCTCTCTTATCAGCCTGAAGCACAAAGCAGGAGCTGCAGCAAAGGAGAGCATCACATCCCTAACCAGCCGAGGCACCCGTGACTTCTCTTATTTACCTAAATTGAATTCTGGTGTTGGATATGGACACTTCTCTACCAACAGGAAGTGACTAAAGAAACTTCTAAAGAGCTAACTGAGGGCTCTGTCCAAAGAAACCTGAATGTTTGTTTTCTTATGAAGCATCACAGACGGATTGAGGTGGAATTAATGAGCACATTTTCTGTTGTGCACTGACAGTAAAGGGATTCTTGGGATTGAAGTCTTAAACCAAAGATAGACAACCAAAGATGTGGCCCACCAAAAAAAAAAAAAAAAATCACAACGAAGGTAGTGATCAAATATAACACACAACTCTTACCCAACAACAAACTTATAGCAGAATGTAGAATACGCCTCCAACAAAACATGACTCTGCAGTCTCTCGAGTGATGCTCAAATTATATTATTTATTCAACGTTGAGGCAATATGGTCACACACACACAAAAAAAAAAAACAAGCCTTTCAGCATCTTCCGATTCCTCCTTCCTTTGCTCGCTGTGCCTCATGTTTGGTAACATGAAAGGAGGGAAGCCGCCCGTCTCCCTGCGGAACAGTAACATCTCTATTTGTCATCCCCGGGGACCGGCACTTGTCAACGTGCGGCTCTACAGAGATAGATCCTTTCTCTGACTCTGAGGGAAATCACCTCGTTTGTTTTGTGTCAATCCACTCAAATCCTACAGCGCTATTGTGCTCCGCCTGCCTCGGCCCTCCCCTGCTCTCCCCAGAGAGTACAGGCCACATTATTTCTGTCTTCATGCGAGAAAGGTCAGCTTAACAATACGGTGCAATAGCATTTACACACCTTTTTATAATGCAAAGCAGTAATTACTTCAGATTTAAATTTACACCATTGCCGCAGAAAATGCCACTGAATGGCTGAAAGGAATCCAGTGAGGTCATACATCAGGAAGTCTCAACGCAGAGTCAAACAACAATTAAATCACTGCTGTAAATCAGCGCTTTAGGTTTGAGAGACCATTGAAACAACAGACCTGTTAGTCAGTTTCCAGTCTGTGAAGTGAAATGCCCCAAATTAACTGTATTAATTGATTTTTTTGGCCACTCGGGGGCAGTAGAACAAGCTGTTAGCACAACATTGACATGTTATCACGTTGAAAAGCTCTTACAGCAAACGTGCAAGGAAACAGTTGCCATTTTACACATCCATCAGACATGGAGCGACATTAGCATCAGCTTAGACTCAGGGTTCTGGCAATCAGACAGATTTAAGTCCAATATTCACTCTCATTTTATCTCTGTTATGGTGTTCACTGGCTGTTCAGCTGCTTAATTTCAGTTTATCAACTTTCTGGCTGAAAACAGTTGCCTGCTGGGACTGTAACTGCAGCAACAGTGAAGCTAAAGCGTAAAACCAAAACAGCAAGTTAAAAGACTCTAAAGTGGTTTGTAGTGCTGAAGGGAGGCTGCTAAGTACACTGATTATTCTCTGTGGGTTTCAACACAGTGAGGGACTTCTTTCACATTACACATAAATAATACTGATTAGTGCAACTTCTTACTTATTGTGCTCTGTGTAGCATATTTCATTTAATATCCTTAAATTTCCCTTGCTCCCTGTATGTGTTTTTTCTATGACTGATTGAATCTACAACCTGTATTTCCCACATCATTAAACAGGTTTTTCCTCTTGCTTTACAGCGCTGATACCTCAACCTGGATTCGGTTCAGCTTCAGCAACCAATGGTTTCATTATACGTACAACATACAACATTCAATAGCTTATATGTAAGCAATACACTTACTTATAGATAGATAGATAGACCACAAAGTTAAAGATAAAGCCCCTTTACAATGTCCGATTGTGGGCTGTCTGAGACAAAAGTCAACAATTGTGAGAGAAAAGCGTGAAAAGTTTGACACACGTCGACTGACGAATGATTTCAAATTTTGTCGAGCAAAAACAGCATCAAGTTTCTCAAAGTGTCACTGCTGCTACAAAAGACCACACTGTAAATCCCATATTTAAATAAAGTTTAGGGATAAAAGCACAGACCTTTCCCCTGCCATGACAGGGTCCATACTCCCCTCCTTTTCCTCTTTCCTTTAGGTTTTTCGATACGTAGGAACCTCAGCACTGTGGCTCATTATTATTCTTTTGCACCATTTTCAAAATGATGTGGTGAAATGATGACTTGCCTCTGCCATATGCTCTTTGGAGTGTTTGAACTCACCAGGTCTTGTTACATACCTCAGTCTGACACAGATTCATCCTGCACAGTGTGACATACAGTAAATTTAGATTATCTCAGTGTAATGGCTCCTTTAGTGGCTGCAGGACTAGTAAGTTAACCTCACAAAAACATCTTCAGACATCATTAAATCAGACCCTTGAGATCTGATTGACATCAACATACTGTACGCTCATGCCAGTTTAAAAGCCTGTACAGTACAGTAGAATATGTACTGCTCATGTTGACGGTATGTAGCGACACAAACTACACGAGACACCTCCAGCAGAAATAATAAGCATTGTGGAGCAGTGTACTGAAACAGGTGCAAAGACGCCCACTTTTTCCTCCCCCATCCCTGACGAGCCCCCATATCACACACAGATGTTTCCCATCAAAGGCACCCACAAACCTCTCCACCCCGAGTATGTAAACCAAGATAAAGACCCATTCAAACAGAGGGACTCTGCTAACTGTACCTTGCTATTGAGCTTTTCTTTCTTTTACAATACACACTTCAAGCCTGGGAGCTGCTTCTGTTTTGTTTTTTTTTTTTCCTCCTTCATCTGTGGGGTCACATATGCTTCGGCGCCATGAGCGAAACATGTAGGTAGGACGTCTGTGATAGGCATTTGTAAATTGACAAGAAAAAGGGATAATACCAGAGTGGTATTTGGATGCGGCGGGGAAAAAAGCGAATGATTGAATAACAGTAATTAAAGCAGTTATTCGTTCGGCGAGCACCTGCATGAGGGATGATATTGCTCCTTAATTCAGCTCAGTTTAACTTCTCTCAGCCGGTGGTTCCAGCATCGCCTCATTAATCGCTGATTGGCATCGAGCTGTTCACAGGAACAAACTGTTTACTCTGTCTTGCCTGCTTTCTCTGGGCTGCACGCGGCGACGGCCTCCCTCTCAAATGCAACATCAAGGCCTATTGTACTGAATGAGGCGAGTACGGCGCTTTTTACATCTTATGTTCTTATGATCCTATGTGGACTTACGCGATAAGGCTGATTCATATACACATACATCCCAGCAAAATGGGATGTACTGCTGCACAATCAAACAGTATATTCCACCTGTTATTTTTTGTTAAGTTTTGGGTGAAGAGGGGTGTTTATTAAAGGGTACGACCTCCCCAGGGGGCTACAGCTGCGGTAGAAAGGTTTTCATCACTTAATAGCAGAGGAAAAACTTTGGAGCTACATCACCGATGCTACTGTAACACAAAGATTTTACTCTTAGGTTGTGGTGACTGTGTGCAAAGTGTTTGGACCCCTGTGAAACAGAGGATATAATGGTGAATACAGATGTGGCTTAAATCGCTCATTGGACTTTCTTGGCTTCACACAAGTTGTGAGTTTTTGTTTTGTTTTTTTTCCTTTTGCTGCACTAATCAGTCTTTGTGGGTAAATCACTTCGGTGATGTGAAAGCTGTTGGTCATAGTGACAAACATACAGGGAACACCAAAATCTGCAGTTCCCCTTACTTTGCGTTTTAATGTGTCTCAACTTCAGAGACTAACTAGTTGTGGAGCATTTATTCATCTGTAGAGTTGGTGGGTACCAAAACTGAGCTAATAGGATATAAAATGTTAGACTTATAACTATGAGTGGGCGCAAACACTTCTCAGATTAATACTCATATTAGACTGTGCCTGGTGAATCTGTAAATGTGCAACTGTTTAGATTTAGGAACTTTACAAGACCATTCAAACAATTGTGAACTGACGCTCCCCCTAACAGGCCAAAGAAACTCTACTACTTATATATTTTATCTGTATTCGCATGTATTTTCAGAAAGGACAAATTAGAGGTAAAGCATGAATAGATAAGTACATTGAATATTGAATGCAGATGCTTGAATTCAGTTCACACTGACTCAGACATGAGGGAATATATTTGGTTTTCATTCATCCAGAGGACGAAGATACGACAACAAGCACTGGAGCTGTTGTGGAGGATCGCAACACCTTATCAGTCAAATTAGTTTCCAGAGCAGACTTAAATACAGCCTGAACTGGCCAATTATGAACAGAACAACGGCCTAAAAGGTTAGCTAGGCCATAAAGACCTAACTCTTTCCAAGCTCTCTATTTTTAGCTTATTTAAAAATCATCTAATGGCGACTGCCTTCATAATTTTGTTGGTCTGTGAATCTCTTAGAGAGTATAACATCTATGAGACAGTAAAAAGGCCAGTGAAACAGGCTTATTTATTGTTTTATTGTTTCCATTGTTTTTACCTCTATACATGCTTTCCACAGAAAATAAGCTTCCTCACACGCATGAATGCAAATAATGCGTGGGGACCTTGCGAGGGCAAACCTCCCAGTCCTCCTACCTCAACCACACCTGCCAGTCAACATAAAGGGAGGTCAAATCCCGAAAGGCATCAGTGTCCTACAGGCAAAGAAAAACAATCAAATGTATGTGAGAGGGATTCGGGGGTGGGAAGCTATACATAAGTTATACATTCGCCAATATATCACAACACAACCGAGTGAACTGACAATTATAATGAAAAGAGAACCTGTAATTATCTCTTTGAGAATTAGAACTTCGACTGATGGGGAATAATAGATGGTTGTGATCGTGCGGCCGCATCGTTGTTTGTCTGCTCGCTACTGCAACTTATAAATAGTAAATTAATAGTTTGAGTTCGCTCGCTTTACTTGGTTAACAGATGTCGACGGATGCTTCATGTCTTTCAAACACCTTCCACTGGATTGAAAAATAACGAAAGCCTGGTCAGATGTTTCTGTTGATTAAATGTGAACAGGGTCAAATACAAACGCTCCTATTTTCGCCAAGAGTTCCCTTTATTTTATGTGACTGTCAGTGTTTTCTTAAAAAGCAAATGTTGGAAGTTTTCATTGTCAACAAACATAACTTTAATTGCAATTCGACATTTCTCCCAATTTTTTTGTGTATTTTGTGTCACTAAACCTGCAACTAGCCATTAGCAAGTAAACAACTCATTAGTCCAGTGGAAACAATCCCACCTCTGTGTTAGCATAAAACCAATATGCTTTATTATTATTATTATTATTATTATTATTATCTTTATTTCATATGAAATCCACTTACAATTGTTTCATATAACATTTTATGTTCATAGACATAGACTTTGATACATTCATCTAGATTTTTTGAACTTTATACAAATCTGGACACTCTTACCATACTCGTTGCATCACTCGTTTTTTAGCATTTAGCATCACACTCCTTTAACACTATCTGACCCACAATACGGTCAGAATTGAAGCAGCAGAATTATCACGGATAGATGGACTTTTTTTTTGTTTCACGCATGCTTCTTCCATGTTGGGATCTGATATCTACATTACCCACAATTCATCTACAGCATCACAAACAACTAAATTGTTGGTATTCTCCTATAAAACATTACCTTTGGGTTTCCTGCTCAGTCAGAAAAACTCTGAATTATAAAGATGCAAATGTTCAGCAAACATCCCAGGTTAAGAACAAGTCGTATAACTACAGGAGAGGAGTTACAAATGAAAGCAACCAGCTTGAGGCCAACAAGTTACACAGGAACTCTCAGTTTTTAATTTGCATTATTCCTTATTTCAGGCAACTTAAGTAAGAAAGCTTTAAAATGTTCAGTAAAGTCGATCTGCTGATGGAGTTCATGCGATATGACAGAAAGCTCCAGAACAGCTACTAAAAGGACCTTTAGATGAGAATGATTTGTCAGCTGCTGTTTCCAAAGTCAATAACAAAGATTGAGGGTTAACATCTCTAAGTATAGGGACTGAGTCTTTTTACTTAAGCCACATGAGAACCATTAAACCATCTCCACGTCCACCAACCGAGGAAGGCCATGCGATGTGGTTGAAAGCTTTGTGGGGGGTTTTTTTCTGCCCAAGTCCAAATTGTTGTCTAACACTAACTCTAAAGTTCTAAATCAGGTGATAACTCACATTTCATGGCTACCAAACAAATAAAGAGAGGATTTCGTAGTTAGAAGTTTCTCTAATGCCGCCCCTGGTGATTAGAGAGCCAATCTGTCAACTGAATCACCTCGATTTAAAACTCCACACTGGAAATCATCCATTTTACTCAGGTGTGTTTTTTTGGTAAGAGACGGTAAAGTTCCTCCAACTCCACGGCTGCCGCTCTGAGACTGACTTCTGACCCCGCTGGAAGTCGTCGGGCCGAGGGAGAAACCACCTATAATGTGGAGCAGCACATTATAATTATCTGTCTGGTATGCATTCTGTGCCTTTGTTTTCATGTGTTGGAGAGTGTGTTCATGTGTGTGTGTGTCAAAGAGTGTGTGTTGGGAGGCAGAGAGGGAGAGATAGAGACGAAGTGAATGAGCAGCTGTGGCAATATTTCCAATATTTACTCTCCTCCACTGAGTGCAGTTGCTTGGGCCTTTGAGGAGCAATCAAACATCCGGAGATGGTCGGAAGATTCTCCCTTTAAGCCACAAGGTTTTATTTGAGAAAGAATACCTTCTGTTCAAAGGATTTGCAGCCATTTCATTTGAATCCATCTGTTTTTAAGGTGAAAAAGAGAGAAGAGGGGGAGTGAGAAAAAAAATAAAACAACAACAACAACAGAAAAAAAAGCAGGCTATTGAACAGAGCATGTTTGTGCATCATATTGTGCTTGATGTAATGTAGGTCAGTGTTCTGCACAGCACCAGATAAGACACAGGGAACAAGTGTTGTGTGTACTTACAAGCAAATATCTGTCAAAATAGCAATTGACAGATCTACAAGAGCCTTCTCTCCCTCTCCCTCTCTCCATCTCTCTTCATTTTTTTTTCTTTTTTTTTTTTTTGGCCGGGGAAGTGGTTCCTTCGTCATTAGCATTTTTGAAAAAAGGGCCAGAGATTTGGGCCTATCTGCCTCCACTCGCTGCCGCAAAGCCAGTCTGGCCCAGGTTGTTATCTGTGCACTACAGAGGTGCAGCTGTTTAGCAAATGGATTTGCAGATTTTTAAAGGGAGATGAGGAGAAAAAAAAAAAGGGGGGGAAGAATCAGGTATTCACAACAACCCTCCCCAAACTGGCATTTTGTGTATGTGCGTGCGGATATGTACGTGTATGTGTGTGTGTGTGTTTTCTTATAAATCTTTACCTTCTGTTTTCTGAAGCCCACATTATTTTTGGAAATGGCATTAAACACAAAAAAGCATGAAAAATGCTTATTCTCTCTTTCTGCGCATTCCTTTATTCACTTTCCAGCCTCCCGAGGGGCCTTTTCTTCCCCTGAGCGGGCGCCATCGCCGCTCCAGTTGCCTAACTGGACCGAGGGAGGCTGGGAGTGGAAGAAGCAACCAATGGGTTGCTTTAGGTGGGGTGGGGATGCTGCTGTCTTCACCACAGCTGCTGGCAAGTGCGTCTCTTTTGTCTAATGCAATCCCAGTGAGGACGACACTCTTGCACACAAACACACACGTTCACACACACGTGGAGGAATTCTGGCTTCAATCAAGGGCCCCCATGGGAGAGAGAAAAGGGCCCTAAGCCATTGGAGACACTGAGGGTGGTTGGCTTTCCTAAGTGGGGGTATGTACTGTATGTATTCACACACACACACACACACACACTCTTCACACGCACACACGCCTCCTCAAACACACACAGCCTTGTTCTCTCCCTCTTAAAGATGCAAACAGACACTGCCAACATATGTACACACATGCACGAATACGCTCAAACACACACACACACACACACACAGACACAGACACACACGCACACCACACACAGACCATACAGCGGGGAGTGTGATGCCTCCGAGCTGCAGCCTCGGTCTCTACCAGGAGGTGTCGTATAACAAACCAGGAGGATGCAGAGAGGAGAGCGAGGCGAGCGTGACACCCACAGAAAACGAATGACACCCGAAACTTAGCAAATCACACACACATCTGACCTGGACCTGATGTGTGCGCAAACCATTTAATGCTCTATTTATCACATATACAGAACCAGATTTTATACATTAGAGCAGATTAAAAAATGTATTACTAAGACAGGTGAGGTTACAAACAAAAATGTACTTTTAAATACATTTGATGCTGTTCTGTGTCAAAATATGAAGTAAACATCTTCATATCTCAGCGTCTTTAAAGACACATTTATTGAGGTTTCTCTAATTTTGACGGTGCATTAAAAATGTATCAAATTCCCCTTTATATTTACTAATGTATATTTTAGTGAGCAATAAATATTGTACCATCTGTAACAGCAAGTGTAAGTCAATCCATGCATGTAAGTTATTCATGCTGTCACCCAGTCTTGCCACTCATCCTCTCTACTTAACACGCCTTGAATTTTGTAAGCTGCACGTGTTTGTCTGACTCCGCTTTTATATTCATATTCTGTTTTTCCCCTCCTGCGTTCTTGTTTCTCTGCTGCGGCAACACAACAAAGATAATTAAAGTTTCATTTCGTCTTGGTTAACTCCACCCATCAGGTAGGCTACATAAAGCACATGAAAACATGATTCGAGGCTCTGCGAGGGAGGATGCAGCTGACATTTGGACACTCCTCTTGTAGATTCTTGTTAAAATTTTAGATTTTAGATAAAATGGCTTCTTTTTTCTTGAGGGTGGGGCTTTTTTTTTATAAGAATCAACTTAAAAGATGTTTAAATTGACCTCAAATAAAGACATTTTTGTAGCTACACATCCTTCCACTCCACAGGAAGCCACTTCCTCTCATGCTTCTGCCCGTACTCTGTTTTCCTTTGACTCGTCACGTCTTTCCTCCTGTTTATCCTCGTTAAAAAAAAAAAAAAAAACCTTTGACCTTTGGCTCTGATGCTCTAAAAAGTCAAAGTGATTATTTCAGCCGTGGGTGCCTCTCAACAATTAACCGCACACACCGAATATGTACAAGCTGATTAATGACAGCAGGCCTGTACTGAGGGAAATGAATTCAGATTGAGTTTCACCGTTCGTCTCGTAATGTCAAGTTTTAATTTTCTTAAGCGAAGAAATAAGATATTCCAAAAGTTAGAATCAACAGATGCACCACTTTGCATTTGTTATCAGTGTAATTGAATAGGCTATTGTGCTGATAAATGCTTAAATGCTTTAAACGGCAGCTGAGGGGACAGTAGGTGTTCTTTGTAATGACTGATCTTGCTTCCAAAATTAACAAAGAAATCTATTCAAATAGAGGAGAAGAGGTGTGCAGGTGTCTTTTAATTTTATTCATCTTCTTTGCTGAGCCATTAGTGTTTTTTTTTGTCTTTGCCCAACCGTTGTGTGGGCGGCAGAGCTAACAATTAAACGATTGTTAAGACAATTGAGAATTGATAAAACTGTATTTAGATGGTTTAATATTCGAATGTTACTTTACTGTAATTACTATTAAACCATTTAACCTCAGAATATCTTTTTTAGGAGGGAAGCTGGAGCATGAACAGACAGCTGGTGTAAAGTTGAGGAATTATCAGATGTCAAAGTTGGAGAAAAACAGATTAAAACATGGAAGTGTAAATTGTTTTTAATGACAGTAAATCAGCAACCCTCGTCAGGAGCTGAACTTTGCATTTGATGAAAGTTAGTTTCACCTCTTTGCTTTGCTTTGAAGGCTGCAAGGAGATCAGGTGAACCGGCCGTTGTCAGAGCGGGTGACGAATGGGTGCAGAGAAAAAGAGGTTTTGGTTTTTTTTTTTTTTTGGATTTTTTTTTTTGGCCTTCATCAGCACGGTCTAACAGATGCTGCCTGTCCGCATGTTCCTCCCCTCTGCCAGAAATATCAGGCTGGGAATTAGGAGAGGCGATCTATAATTTAACGTAACAAGTGACAGTTCATATGCTGCAGCAGCAAAGAGCCACAATAGGAGTGCATCTCAGTGTTGGAGATCCAGGCTCGCCTCAAGCCATCGCCTCCTCCCTCAAAGTGGAGCAGGAGTGAGGGAGGGTGAAATGGGTGAAGGAACACACACACACACACACACACACACACACACACACAACATATATCGCCTGTACTTCTCTTGCTTTCTGCCAGGTAGTGGAAAGAAGAACCTCCAGTGTGGCATAATGACTTTGCAGGGAAACAATAAGAAATAAATACCTTGGAGCTCCCCTATTAGTCAACACTTAAAAATCATTTTTCCCCCCCTCCTTCCTGCGCGCTCTCTCTCTCTCTCTCTCTCTCTCCCTCTCTTTCTGACTCTCTCTCGGTCTTAATGAGCCTCTTGTTGGGGAGATAACTAGGGCCGCCGCTCTGCTCCGTGGCGTTCACGATGAGGAGACTGTTCGCTGTAATCACACAGAGGCTTGAGATGGAGGGAGCCTGGATTAGCTACTTTACCATGTGTGGAGTGTTTAACATGGCACCCGACACCGTGCTCCTTCCTGTCTTCACTAGACAAACACTCGCCGTCATTAATTTCATTTGCTTATCACAATCACCCCCCTCTGTTCTCCTTCTCTCCACCACTCCCTTCATCCCTCAAAAAAAAAAAAAAAAAAAAAAAAACACTTCAATTTGGACCCTTCCTGCTTTTTCGATTCAGGCGTCAGTGCAAATTATTGCAGCCCGCTGCTAAGAATTACTAGGTAAGGAAGCTAAATGAAGATGAAGAATTGGAAAATGTTTCCAGTTGGAAGAATGTTGATTACCAGGGCCGGGGTCCTGGAGGATTCCCCTCTATTTATCCTCATATTTTGAGCTGCCTCTCCCATCCCACTCCCCTCCAAGCTT
The DNA here is from genome assembly GCA_038496675.1 of Rachycentron canadum. NCBI lineage: Eukaryota > Metazoa > Chordata > Actinopteri > Carangiformes > Rachycentridae > Rachycentron > Rachycentron canadum. The sequence goes on from CM076653.1 coordinate 8,947,448, forward strand.
CTCCTGGGGCCTTGGAGAAGCAGCTTGCACTCAGCGCTGCCAAAAGAATTTATTAGAGCAAATGGTATTGTAAGCCCTATGGAAGGCATACCTTATGTGAAGATTTAAAAGATATTAGGAGGATGGCGCAGGCAGGAACCCAGGTGTGCCTGGTAATAGCCATTGTCTTGAGTGTGTGCGCATGTGCGCGTGTGGGTATTTACATGTGGCTCAGCGAGTTTATGTGAGCTTCTGCCTGGCAAGACAAGAAGAGGAGCACAATGCACCCAAGACACCCAGAGTAGACTGACTCTGGTGTGTACAAACAGCACATATCTCCATCATAAACCTGAGGTGAAGTCTATATTAAAATCTATATTAAAGCTGCTATATTCAATCACTCTGAGCCATAGCCGGGTCACAAATCGTCTTGTTTATCACTTTATTTCCCTGGAGTGCCGGATGGGTGGAGTTTTATGCTGTTAGGCCAGTTCTGATAGGTCAGGTGTGTTGTCAGTCACAGAGAAGGAAGTAAACTCCAAACGTGATCGGGCTGATTGTCTCGACTTCCTGTTGTAGATGATTCTTTCATTTCTGATGAGGTCTGTGAAGGCAACTCTTTTTGTGATAGCTTAAATTTGTACAGATTTGGATAAAGAACAAGGTTTTTGGGTTTTTTTTTTTGTTAATTATTTGTATTTTTTGGCATGTTATGGCTCCAAGTGGGCTCAGCACTTGAAATCACAAATGACACATCTAACTAACTAACTGTGTGCACATAGGAAGGTCACTGTTTTTCATGCCTTCAGTGCAAAGTTAGTTTCTGCAGGAAGTTTCTGATCATTTGGATGTGATTGATTCTAATCATTCTATTTCATCTTCCTGTCTTCTTCCATCTTTGCACATTTAAAGCATGTTTTCTGATAAAGACAAACCGTGTCCGTAGCAAAATCCATTTTCGTCTCAAAAACTAAACTTGTAATGATTTCAGGCTTCTGTACCGGCTGGAGCTGTTTTGGTGCTTAAAATGCGTATTAAGTGTAGTATGGTAGCAACACCTTATCCACATTATGCAGCTCAATTATTCCATGAGCAACACCTGCAAAACAAATTTGGCATTCAAATTTGCTAAGGATGATCAAACAACGCCGAAACACTGTCATTATTTCTCCCTCACATACGGCAGCAAGGGGAGGAGAAAAAAAAATGTTGTTTTTTTTTTTTTTTTCTGGATGCACCAAATTAACTATTCAGCTGGAAGCAAACTTCATTTTATAGGTTTCATTCACCTCATTTACCAAAGTGTATTTAACTGCCATTGCAAAAACAACAACATAAATCGATTTGGGTCCACAAATCTCACCTGCAAGAGAAGGAAAAAAAAATCACTGAATATATAAGAACTTTTTTTTTTTTTTTTTTTTTACTCCCCTAAAGTCTGGATGTGTCAGGCCACACCTTTGATAACTTTCACAATAAAGCTCCAACTACAGCATTGTCTCCATCTCCGAACACCGCGTAAGCAGCTCTCTGAAACCCAGAAGTTGACGAGGAGTCTCACACTTCCTCTTTGCCTCTTGCTGTGAAATTTTAGCAACATTATCCCGCTCTGCTCCACTATGCTAGCCTTGCACTCTGACGCTAGATAAAGAGAAATCAGGGCTAATGAATTGCGCCTCCCCGGATATAATTCTGTAATAGCTATAATCAGGCCGTTCTGAGCACATGAATATACATGGCCGGCATCAGCTGCAATCCTGTTGGTGGTCAATATTCTTGAAGCTTTGCCAGTCGGGGAATATTCCTGCTTCCCTGCTCTGCCTTAATGTTATCAGGTAACACACACTGGCATTAAATCCCACAGCAAAATAAAAGCCTCTTTTTGGAAGCCTTCACAGTAGACAATGCGGCTCTCACCAAAAGCCCTTTAAGTGTTCGTGTTTTAATGTCATTACGGCACCACGAAGCAGCACACAGACCGGGCGGGAGGAAGGGAAAGCAAAAAAAAATAAAAATAAATAAATAAATACCTTAAAAAAATGGAGCTGCAGCTTGAAAGGAGAAACCCTACACAAGACCTCAAGGTACATTTGCTCTGAGCAGAGACAAAAAGACTCAAGCAATGGCAAAAACAAACGGGACGGGTTTATTACGTTTATGCGGTGAATAGTGGAACAACGGCCTAGGCAGTCCTCGCTGACAGCTTCTAAAGCCGCAGATTTGTGCCCATTAGTCACACATTTTAGCAAGAAGGTGGTTTCTAAAGTGCATTGATAGGGATTACAGTTCTATCCTTTCCTGTCTTTCTTTCAGGACCGAAACATGCGGCTGATTCCTGAGATGCCAGGAGGTTTCTGCAAAGAAAAGAGTGGGGGAACTATTGTATTTGTTTTCTAAAATGGCAATCCATAGGGTATTAAGGGGCTTAATCTGTGATTAATATTTTAATGATACAAAATAAGCAGCAAATTCTGAAGTTTACACCGTCCCACACCACAGGAAGGTTTATTTACATGATGTCTGGGAGAGAGGGAGAGAAAGAGGCAGATGAATGCAAAACACGTTCGGTTGAGATTACATGGTGGCACTTGGGTGCGATTACACCACGAGGGATTTGAATAATCTCAGTTTATTGAGTTTGAGATATTTTGTAATCGTAGATTAGTTTTAACAGGGACATTCTTAACCATGCTCTCCAAAGCTCGGATTAAGGCAGATAAGAGTTTGTGGCAGTGAATCCAAAATCAGTATTTCAGGGCCTATTAGTCCTCTCGCACCCTACAAGATTCTTCCCCTGGGTCGAGTTTGTGTTTTCATACTTTGCCTTTATCTTTTTACAGTCTAACACACTGACATACAGCAAGTCGCCCTGTTTAACACAACAACACAGTTTGTTGGCCGGGGTTAAAGGACTTGATCATGGGGTCCTCTGTCAGAAATCCTGCCCAATAAACAAGTTGGTTTCAGCTGTCACAGAAAACGTGGATGAAGGGAAGCGGCTGGATCATCACAAATGAATTTATTCTACATTTCAGCTTCCAGTGGTGGAAAGTAACAAAATACTTCACAATTTCAAAGCAGTTGTACTTGAGTCGTTCTGTTTTGTGCCACTTTGAGCTTCTACTCCACCACATCTCAGAGGGAAATGTCATTACATTCAGTTAACATAGAAATATACGATCAGTTTAAAAAGACAATGCATCGTGCTAGACTGAAAAATCCAACATTTAAAATCAGCTCCTCCTCAGCAAACACCAAAGCACCAATTACATATTAACACATTAATAATAATGCCTCAAAAACACACTGATATTTGGTCATTGGGCATGATGAGTGGTTTAATACTCTTTACTTTATCAAAATTAAACCACCTTCAGCTTCTGTCACTACTTTAATAAATAACAGAAAACTCATCCTGTCCTCTAACGACAGCCATAAGTTGTAAAGTCAACTATTTAATGCATGCTTTACTGCTATTTCAGTAAAAGCACGCCATAGCCTAATTCAAATTCTAAAATATGCATGAGGGCCATAAAAAGTAGAGTCAGCTTTTTTTCTTTTTCTTTTTTTTTTACCCACAGTTATCAATTTAGAAATCATAAAGTGTCATTTGTTCATGAAGATTATTACCATCAACTATAGATGCAATCACACCTGGACCCTTTATTCAGCAGAGTCACTCATCTCTTCACGTGCAAAAAAAAAAATCTTTGGGGGTCTAATAATCTTTGTATAAAACGGAGTCAGAAAAAGAACATTTCAAGTGGGGTCTTCTGAGAGTTCAGATCTACTCCCATGACCTCAGTCACTCCTGGTTGTTTCAAAGCAAAGAAGAAGTAGAAGGAGGGAAAAAAATACATTAGATAACCATCAGTGTCTCCAATATCTTTCCTCAAAGAGGCTGAAGGCCCACATTGCCTATAATTGGATTTGATTTGCACTCCCAGCATCAGTTAGGGAGATTAAGGGCAAGCACAAAAATCCCCACGATTCCTTTTCATCCAGATGACAAGCAAGGCCTAACAGATCCTGAAAGGAATATTTGTGACGGAAACCTTCGCGTCTCCTCACACAGAGGCTGCTGGAAATGACAGTCCTGGGGAACAATGAACACATAATAAAAACGTAGATTATTATGGGTGTCTTAAGGATTCGTTTGATGTTTTTTTTTTTTTTTTTTTTTTTCCCCCCTTGCATCGAAGTGGGGAGGGAAAGTGCTGCTCGGTACCTGGATGATCAAGACGAATTCCTCAACAATTTCAGATTCACAACAAGGTGGAACAATAGTTTACTTGTTATAAAATGCCCAACCAGAGATGGTTAAAAAAAAAAAGTTTAAAAAAAAAAAAGTTGTGCTGTACAGTGTATAGAGACCAAATCATGCCAACAAAAGCTCTCAGTCAGAATAATATAAGACTTAACTTATTTTTCTTCCTCTTCATCGCCTGTGGGGAGAGGGAGGTTCTGTTCTGGCCTGATAAGTCATCTATTTGAATGGATCGTCATTCTCACAGGTATGTAAATAAAAAAACAACCCATATTCCTCTCCCCTTTATTCCACTCTTTTGACAACGAGCAATGCTTACACTAGATTAAATATCACCATCAATAGACTTCCCCACGCTCGGGTGTCGTATTCACTCTACCCCATGCCAAAAGACTAATATTAGTATCTCCAGAAAATAATCTCTCTTTATTTCGCAAGTTCCCCGCTAAGGCATTCACATTCGCATTTATCAGAGGATTTAAATGCGGATGAAATAGTATATAAGCTGGATCCCCTCAGGAGAGGTTCTCATTCTCTTGTATTCTTTCAGATGGGGAGAGAAAAAGAGAGGGAGCACGCTGCACCTTGGCGTAGAGAAAAGGGAGGAGGAGGATGCCGAGGAGGAGGAGGAATTAATTTTTCCCCTCTGGGAGAAACACATGCTGGATCTCAAGAGTTGGAGGGAATCTTCCCATCTTGCTCTGATTGGCATTAAGAGGGTGGGGGGAGGGTGGGGGGTGGTGACGGTGGTGGTGGTGGTGGTGGGGAGCGGAAAGGATGAGAGGGAAAGAGATGCCACGGTTGTTACTAATGATTTATTGTCTGAAATGTGAACGGTGTTCTGGTGGGTGCTTGTCGTTCAAAACGCTCAGCAGATCTTCTTTGCAGTGGGTTTTGGCTTTATGTCTGTCAGCTTCACTAAATTCACAATCAGGTGTGTGAGACTCAAACAACTGGGACGCCTGTTTCCCTGTGTGCGAGAGAAAAAGAGCAAAGACAAAAACTTTGAAACATGTTTTGATACCTGAAAAAAAAAACAAAAAAAAAACACACACACACACACACACACACACACACACAAACAAACAAACAAACGAGAAAAGAGCTGCACGTTACCATTATTTTCTTGACTGACTAATCTGCTGAGTATTTTCTCAATCGCTTCATTGTTTGGTCCATAAAATATGAGAAAAATCATAATTTTTTTTTTTTTTTTTTTTTTTTTTTTACAGCAAGAGAAAGAAAAGTTGGAACAAGAGAGTTTTATCAAAATAGTCGCCAATGAACAGAGAATCATTTCAGCTCCAACCGCGACAAAACTAAAAACCTGCAGGTATTAAAGTGACACCTCATGAAAGGAGCTTGGGCACTTAATGTGTGGAACTGACTCATATAGATCATATACACAGCTATACACAAGTATTAATCTGTGACATATTTACACAAATATAATGTCACTTTGAAAATGATGAAGTCAAGTCGAATTAGTTTTGGCTTTAAAGCACAACTTCACACAGCTTCTACGAGCAACAGTGAATCGAAACTCTGATGAATAAGGAAAAACATGAAGGGACATTGATTAAACCTTAAAAGAGAAATTCAGAGATATCCCTCCACCTTCAACAGTGCGTATGAGGATGCAATAGGTGGGAACAAGAGTAGAGTAATATAATCTAGAGTATAATCTGATACTTAGATAAAATAAATCCATAAATAAAAACAGATGATTCCGTTCTTTACATTGTTGTCGTCTCCAGTTTTTCTCCAAGGCACATGGTTACAGTTTGGGGGAGATGGTGCACATGACCTTTAATGTAAACTATGGTTGTGGTATGGTTAGTTAGTCAAAAGAAAGTGGTTGTGATTATTAAAGGAAAACAAAGTCCAGATCTGAGGCCCACGCCCAGGCTACATGAAGGGCACTGACTGGTACTGGACATAAACCATGAGGAAGCGTCCAACATGGGGGTCATTCCTGAGGATACCGAAGTAATATCTGTTCTCTGCAGCAACAAGGATGAGGACTCTAAGCAGCTTCTGGGCTCATTGAGACATTGAGACCTTTACCGGGCCCTGAACTCCCAGATCTCTGCTGTGAGCAGCAACTCTGGAGACGGGAATGGTTTCTCTCAACCTATCTGCTCTGTCTGTGGCAGCAAACCCGGTCTATACGGTGCATAGGAATTGATTTGGTTTGTTTGGCGTCTGCAGAAGTGGGAGACCTGGCGCTGATAAACGCCAGGAGTGAAGGAAATCTTAACTTCCTGAACGGCAAATCCAAAAGGTGAGAGACTTCAGAGCCCCGCCCGCAATGTTTGATTGGCAGGTAAAGTTTTTTAAAGTGCTGCAGTTGCTGCAGGAGTGAGAATAAAAACAAGACTCTCACAGATCACCACTTTAATATTTGATAGTGGGTGCGGGCTCCCTACCACTTAGTATAATTAAATCAGTTGAGACCTTACTTATAAAGACTGGATTTGGACGCCATCTATGTCGTATCGGATTTCATTCACTCAAACAACTGGGACGTTGGTTTCATTGTGACAGGCAGAAGGACAAAAAAAAAAAACCCCAAAAAAAACACATACCCAATATTTGATGCATTTACACAACAGACGCACAGATAACGCAGTTAATGGCCAGACGTCTAGCCAGACACTGTCCTCTGTGTGCTGATGGGTAGACAGAAGGCTGAGGAGCTGCACACAGATCAACCCATATTGACTCAATCTATTGACAAATGAATTTGGGGGCAAAGTCCTTCTGCGAGTTGTTGATTTAGGTGTCACAGTTCATTCCTGTTAGTGCCAACACTCACAGCACATATCTCTTTCTTGATCTGACAGCAAGCTGTGAGTTCAAATATCCTTTTATTAAAGAACAATATATCAGAATTTCACACAGTTATCGCAGTGCAGCGAGTTTCCATAGCTGTGCTCATTAAGAAAGAGTGCAAATATGAAGCATATCATAGCGAGCCATTAAAAATTCTGAAATAATGTCTGCGAATTCAAAATGGAAATGAAATGAATGCAACACAAAGTTTGTTTTCTGCAATATTATAGTCAACCGACTACATTAAAAAGCAATTAAAACTAACTATTGCATTACAAGGAAATGAATTAACTTTCAGCACATTGAAATGCATGTTTTCTCTATAAGCACGGTGTAAATGAAACTCTTCATTAAGGATTAAGAAATAATAAAGAAAATTAGTCTGTACTATGAGCCTTTAAAATGTTCATTATTAGCTGTATTTGTTTTAATGAGCTGTCTCAGAAAAAAAGGAAAATATAAGCGGAGAGAAAAATCTGCCATAGACTTTAATGTCGTGATAACTTGATCAAGTTTCCGAGTTCATATTGGGGGGTGGGGAGTGGAGGGAGGTGGGGGGGGGGAGGAGTTAATGAAATCTTCAAGAGAGATCAGCCAATTTCATTTCACCAACTTCTCGACTTTATACAAAGATGCAGCAGGTGTTGGCTCCCGAGAAGAATTTTGGGTAAATATTGATCCTGTAAATATGTGTGTGCCGTTCGCACCCTCCCCGTTTCTCCCTTCCTCTCCCGCTCCCCTCCTCTCGGAGAGACGCACCCTCCCTGCAGCCGGCATGGGAGCTAGTTAAGTGAGGTATCATCTTCAGTCCGCAGATAGCCCACTGTCTCCCACAAGGCCATTGTGGGTACGGTACAACTGTTGCGAGTGGGTGGCACATCTGTTCCCTGAGACAGGCAAGGCCCCCGGGGTCATCACGCGCCTCGGCTAGCGTTTCACGCGCATCACTAATAACCGCTCTGGTATCTCTGCTTAGCTGAAAGACAAAGGGCCTTGATGGGTGCCACTCGCCTTCAGATCTGAGCCGCGACATTTCTAATAGAAAGAGCATTAAGTATCATGTTTACCTTATTCTCATCCTTCGATCCATCTGGCACAGCATTTACACTTAACAGGTTAAGTATATTCAAGATATACACGTCTGACATGGAATAAATTTGCAGTCCGTGGCGCAGGTTCTTCGATTGAAGCACCATATGCACACTGCTGCTGTATGCTATAGTTGCCAGGTTTCAGAGGCACCAGCGTTTGTGAAATATGCAGAGACACAATGAGGACAATTTATGGAATTAAAACTGTATCAGTGTCTCGGCTTACCCCGCAAACTTTACTGTAAGAATATTCAGAATCACAACTGTACAGCTTTTGTCAAAGTCAGGAGTACTCCCTCCCACAATAGCCAGGGATATGCGCACCCCCGCACTAAACTAAAAAGTTTAAATCCAACTCAAGCTCTGAAAGAAAGAGAGAGCGGACGGAAAGAGGGAGATTGAGTGTTCATGTTTGCAATCCCTGTGCACAGTTAAAAGAGTTGGAGGGAGATGGGGTGGGGGTGGGG
>CM076653.1:8956481-8991184 GCA_038496675.1 Rachycentron canadum
GAGATGGAGAGAGAGAGAGAGAGCGAGAGAGAGTCAGGTGAGTTTGTGTTGTGTTGGAGGTAGGAAAAGAAGAGCTTGTATGTGTGTATGTGTCCACGGGGCTGGTTCACCAGCTCACCGGGAGCAGTGATGGCTCTGGTAGTAGAGGGCGAGCAGAGAGCGTGGAGGATGAAAGATGGAGCCTAATCCTCCACATGTGGCATCTTTCTCCCCCCCCCTCCACCCCACCCTTTTTTTTTTTTTTTTTTTTTTTTTTTAAAGGAAAGCCAACTGGAGCTGTTCTTTGGACTGTAGGCCAGGGGCTCCAGGAAAGCATTGCCTCCAGCCAAAGCACATAGTGTGAAATGAGAAGCTAAAGCTTGAATGTGCTTTTGTTTATCAGAAAACTGCACTCTAAGTGGGATTGGCAGTGGCAGGGCCCAAACTCCATAAGTCATATAGACTGGCTTGGGCCGAAGTGGGGATGGCACGGCGAGGTTTCAGGCTTGAGCGGCCCAGGAAAGGCAGCTCGTCAGTCAGCCACTTGGCAGCCGGTCTCCCCCTTCATCGCCCCGCTCCTATAATCTTGGTTCCAACACAAAGGGGGGGATCAAAGAGGTCAATCTAAAGTAGGAAAACATGGTCACAAGTTGAGAAAATAAAGGAAAAGAAACATTTGATATCCACCGGTCTGGTTGGAGCCGCGCTGAGGGGAAACTCCAGACGTCAAACCTAAACTCTGGGAATTGGGGACGCAGATTTCTGGGTGAGAAGAGGCCAGCAGGGTGCCAAAGACTGATAAATTTTTGAGATGGATTGTATGAGGAGATCCATGACCATGAGGCTCTTGGCTCCAAAGTGGCACAAAGATAACTTCAAAGTAGGCGGAAAGTTATGAAGGGGCTCAGAGCTTTGGATGAATCTGAGACGGGCTGGAGGACGAGATGGAGGATTAAGCACAGTGCTGAGGGAAATCTGACTTCTGCTGATGCACTCCTGAGTCCATTTGCGAGGATCTGTGTGACACATTCTAAAATTAATTTTAATTAATCTGAAAAATAACATCTGATGCGTCAACCTGCAGCACCCACAAGCTCTGTGTGACTCCACAGGTAAGAGACAGACGGATCTAAATTGCTTTGCAGTGTCGACGAGAAGGGAAAGTCTCACATTGTTGCCATTACTTCTTTCTTTTTGACAATCGAGAAACAACTGACAAAAAAGTAAAAAATGATTTCAGCCTTAAATAACCAGCATCTAACATTTGCTGTTATACATCAATGTTGCCAGGGGAGAAGCAGGAAGTCAGAGCCAAGTGCACTCAGTCATATAAGTGTGAAGATTTCCTTTATTATCTTTGTTTGGAAACCTGTATTTCTAGAGAGAGATTTTATGATGTCCTCTTCACCCTAACATCCAATTAGAGCGGAGATACTGGACAATGATTAAGAAGCAAATAATGTCCTCTGAGCATAAAAACAGAAAACCTGCTCCATGCATGAAGAACTGAAAACTGGAGGTGGTTTGGCAGAGTGTTGAGGGTGGAGGTCAGTGGCGGCTGGGAATTACGGTCAACTACTATATGTTAGGGTCTTCGACTGTATGTAAAAATGGATGCGGACTCCGGGGCTGAAAAGTGAAGCCAATGTTGAAGAGTCTTAAACATGCATTCTATCTAATGACCATCAGGGGGCGACTCCACTGGTTGTAAAGTCTGTTTGTATCGTCTGTGACACTGACACTGACAGCTTTGGTTTTAAGGTCCAAAGCATAGACTTTTTTAAAAATGGACGTAGACTCCAGGTACGAAAAGTGAAGGCTTGCATTCTGTCTAATGGCCATTAGACAGAATGGATGTAAATTATTGAAGTCAATGGGAAAATGACCCTAATTCTGGCTTGGTTTATTACCTCAGTAAATATTTTCCTAATGATTTTATGGTCTCAGTCTCTAGTTTCAAGTCTAGGCTATAAAGCAGGGTATGGATTAGGGCAACAGCGTGATTGATAGACCGTACCACACAGGGCAACCTGCCTGATAATCAGGATAGAGCACAGAGCAGGTCAGATCCACACCTCACTCCTCCTCAGCTGCACCCTTTCCACCTTCTCCTCCTCCACACTGTGTTGTGGTTAGGGTTGAGGTTGGACGGGGTAAATTTGTATATTAGCGTTTCCAGGTCATTCGAGTTACACAACTCTTCATCACCTGCTCAAGGTGGTGATGATGTTACGTCCATTTCCTGCCTGTGTCCCATGATACTTTGTGGTAAAAGAAAGTCTATAGTTTAGTTTTTGTGTTCCTTCCACAAAGGCCTGTGTTACTGTTTTACTGGGTTAAACGCGTCATTCAAGCACCATCCACTGAATCCACTGCATAGTTGATTTAGGAAGAATTAAGGTTGTTACTGACTTTCTGAGTCAATCCAGGGATTTCAAAAGGCAAACATCCAATCTCAACAAATCCCCCTTTAACAGACTGTATGGCAAAATCTTTCTCATTGATATTCAATACACTTGAGGGCCGAGATACTTTGCTGCTGGTCCTGTTAAACAACACTGCAACACAAAGCCAGCACATCATCGCAGCACATTTACTCCACTGCAGCAGCCCTGCGTTACTCTTTCATTTAAAAGGCTGTACCACTTTCAGTCACTCGAGGACAGACACAAAGAGCAGGCGCTTTTCAAAGGGCCCATTGTGGAGCCCAGTGAAATTATTCAATTAGTGAATTTAGCACCTGATCTGGTTAGCCAGTAGCCCCGAGGACGCTACAGCTGCATGAGAAAGAGAGAGAGTTAGAGACATAAAAGAAGAGGAGGGGGTTGGACAGACCAGACGGTGTAATATTCATTACCTCCCACTCCCCCCTGTTTTATGACAGCAAAATTACCCAGTATTCATATCACACCCTGTAAAATATTGCTTTTCATAACACACATCTATTCCTCTTTACAGTGCAAGATATTATCTCACATCGTAGGCATACATGCATTTTGTAAAACAGATTGTAGATTTTGTAGATTTTGTAATTTGGATGTTTAATAGGCTTCACTCAGCCTGATGCACTCACACACACACACACACACATACACACACACACGACAGGACACCGTGGTTTTTAGAAAAGAAGAAAGAGAGCAGACATGCGTGGACAGGACCTTTTTTCTGCTCAAATGCTGGAGTTCTTCATCCTGTCATGTCATGACGTAACTTAAAGGCACAATCATCACTTCATTTGAACCCCCTACGTTTGGTTTTAACCCAGTCAATTATTCCAGGAATTAGACCCATATCTGACAACCCCTCACCTCATGATTGAGGTACAATGCCAAGCTGTGTGCCAACGCCAGATCAGCGTGCTTTGCAGAGAGATCATAGGGGTGTAGATGTCAGGGAGGTGGATGAATGTGACGCAGGAGATCAGCATTTGTGTCCAGTCACAGTCCTGCAAACAACGTCCATGTTTATTGGTGAGCAGACTAACGGGTTTGCTGAAATCCAAAGCAGTAGATTTTGCAGAATCATTCAGTGAGGACAAGACTGTTGGAGGCAAGTTCAAACAAAATCAGTTGCCTCTATGACTATGACTTTTTTTTTTTTTTTTATTGCATCAGTTACCTCAACAAGCTCTGCTGTACCACGCACAGGACACCTGAATTAGCTAGGTATGGTAATCTCCATTTCATGACTATGTCCCGTGAGTTAAACGAGATGACGTCAGATGCAAGTTTTCAAACGTCACCATACATCACCTGAGAAAGAACTAATCCCCACGAAGGACGTCATGAAAACAGCAGGGTGCTGTTTGTGTGTATGTTACACTTTTCTACTGGGCTACTGAGCCCAAGTTGATCTGAGAGGTTTGATTACTGGCTTCGTCATGATTCTGAATAACATCGTTGTTTTTCTAATGGAAGGTCAAGATGATTAAATATGCCGTTCATGAGAAGTTTTACAATTAACCTTTATCACAAATTGGCTGGAAAGTACAAATTGTTTTAGATGCCTTTGTTACATATAAAGTCCTGATTTAAGAAATTTTCTGAGACTGTATTTCATGTTTCACTCTTGATAAGTGTCGACATCCTTTAGCCTGGAAATCACCAAACCAATGTTTAATAGGAAGGAGATCAAATAATAAAGACAGTTCTGCACCACCAGCTGACAAACTGGTACAGACTGAACTTTCATTCAAAACACCACCAACGCATTTTGGCATTTAATTAGAAACCCTGATTAAGGCCCAGCACAGACACAAACTGGTCTGTGTGTGAAGGAAACACGCTGTTCACGCCTAGTTATTGCATTTACAAAAGGAATAAAAACATGAGAACTTCTTCGCTAAACTAGCTAATCTGCACCAATTACAATAAGTTCAGCTGTCAATATAAATTTGTTTTCTCTGAGTGGAAAAATGTGAGATTATTAGTTTGCACGAAGATACTAAGATGCCTGTGAAATCACACACTTTAAACTGTTTGGCCCTAATTCATGGCCAGTCTACCTCCAGCACCTCGAGGCTGTTAAGACAGACTGTTATCATAGATCCAAGGCAAATCAAAAGTGTTGTAACCTCACCAGCCATCTGGATCTTGGAAGCTCTTTTTCAGTTTTCAGAGAGAATTGCTTTACAAAAAAAAAAAAAAAATGAAATTTGAGCCTGATGGAGCCAGATGGCTCACAAGGTTAGGGTTGTTCAACACACAGCCTTTTTAAAAGGATGAGCACAGTGGCTACATACAGTACAGTAACATACCACGTCTAATGGATGAGCGTCAGAGCTCTGTGATCATTTCGTCAAAATGAATCTAATAAACTGTGTTAGAGAAGTGGAGAAAAATGTTTTTTTCTTTTTCTGATATGTATGGAAGATTCCTTGATCACTATAATTAGTGGAACTCTAATGAGGCAATTATAAACAACTGATGAAAGCAGTTTGATGAGTTGTACACAAAAAAAGAGTGAATATCTGAAAAAAAAAAACAGCAATAAATGTAAGTTTGAATCGACCCGAGTAATTAAAGGCCATGTAAATACTTGGTACATTAAATATTAATCATGCAGGTGCAGGCCAAACATTTCCCAGAAGTTGTGGGCAAACTTCAGAATAAAAAAAAAAAAAAACACATGGCAGTGTATTAAATCACAAATTTAATTTCAGAGTGAGCAAAATAGCACATTCAGCAGGCAGTTGTTTCACTTTGAGCATCTTTCTTTCATCTCGGTCTGCACACTTCCCGGTGTGTGCACAGACACAAGCTGTAATCCACTCTGAAATGCAGCGACTGGGGCGAGAGCTTCAGTAAAACTGTTTAGGCTCGGATACCTCATTTACACTTGCAGCAGTTCAGCAAATGCTCCGAGAGCTCGGGGCACACAGCGAGCTCGTAGCTTATTGTTAAAGATCCGCCTGAGGGTCAGCGGGGGCTCTGACAGACACCAGACACAACGGGAAGAGACAGTTTGATTGAGCGGCAACAAAAATGCAAACAAGTTTTTACTTTGAAAAATAATTGGGATCAATTTAAATTCCCTCAGACTACCTTCGACACTAAAAGAAGAAAAAAAAAAAAAAAAAAACAACCTTTCTTCAGTATTTTGATATGGGCTTTTCAACAAGATGTTTTTTTTTAGTTTTTTTTTTTAATCACAACTAACAAATTTTCCAAACATCTGTTGATTTTCCTTAATTTTTGTCCAGTCAGGTTGTGTCAAAGTTTTATGAGCTTCGTGGACTTTTTATTTTTTCAAAATATGCACTTGTTAGAAACGTGACACAAAATATTGAAAACTTGTTCACGTTGAGGGAAAACCTTATGACTCAAAAGGTTTGGAAATGAAGGGAAAGTACAAAAAAAAAAAAAAAGTGTGTACCCTGTATCTGGAAATGACAAACAATGTTGAAAATTAAAACTGCATGGATAAGACGGTAAATACTAAATTTTTCGTCATAAAGAGACCAAACTGTTGTGGGTCTCTCATACTCTGCCTTCCTCACTCTCTTTGTCGCTCTCAGACCGAAGTGCACTGGTTCCTACTGAACACAAAAAAACTTTTTTAAACGACTTACAAATACATCTTTTTTCTCCAAAAACAGCTGGCCACTGTAGTTTTTAGCAAATGTTGCACAAACAAAGGGGGAAATACTGCATCTGTTGGGGACTATTTCCATTGGAGGATTTATACACAATTTTTGCTATGGTGAGTATTTACAGCAGCAGGATGGTGGATATAGGATATAACCAGACTTATCCTTTAAAGTCCCAGTTTCTCATAATCATTTCCAAGGCCAATCAATTTGTTTGCAGAATTTTCAAATTCAAGGTTTACTTTTCTTGATTAATGGCGTGATCTGCCTTACACTGCTTTTTCTTATTTCTTGAAATAAGTTCATTTGAATTGAGAAAACCTTGATGACGTACGTTTAATGTACAGACACCTTGTTTGTTTTTTATGTATTTTAGGAAAGTGTGGCTTTTAAGTGAAATTGATTTATTAAGTAAATATTTTTAGTGGCCTCTTCATCATCTTCATCACATCCGTCAGCCGCTCAGGAACCAGCGCTGAAAACTCTTTGCCTAGACCAGATGAGGATGCAGCACGTCCTCCTCTGCTGTTTTTCTTTCTTTTCTTTTCTTTTTTTTTTTTTTTTGATGACCGTGATGACAGAGTCACCTGATGCTGATGACGTCGCAGCACTCTCTGGACGCATGGCCGGTTCAGACCGGCGCCTGTGTGGGCTCGGCGTGCCAGCTCCACACAGCAGGAGTGTGGCCGAGGAGAAAGGAGGTGGCCCGGGGGCAGACTCTGTGTCAGCTGATAGTGCAGAGGGTGGGCAGGGCCGGGGGGAGGGTGGCATGCCTGGGCGCGAAAGGCTCGCCAAGACCCACACTCTTTTGGCATTTTGGCAAGGGCAAGCGGCGAAATAAAATGATCCAATTTAAGCTGGTTTAGGAGTGCCGAAGAATATTCAAATATTTATTTTTGCAGGGCATTCGGGGAGGCTGCGCTTGCTCCTCAGATCTGCAAAAGAACTAAGTTTTCGTCTATAAGCCTCAGCAACGGCAGCGCCATCTTGATAGCCAGTTGGCCTCCAGTGGTGGAAAATGGATCTGACGGTGGAGTTTCAGATTCCTGCTGCTCTGCTGTCTTCTCAATCCTCTTTCTACCCTCTCCTGCTTACCTCCCTTTCATAACTGCACTGCCTCCCCCTTTTTTATGTGCCATTTTCAGGGCCCTTTATTTCACTCCAGCATTTCTCTCTATTCTCTTATCTGGACAAAACTTAAAATCTAATTGAAAAGCTAACGAGACAAAACTCATTGTCGAGATGAACATAAAAAAATATCTTGTTGATGATCCTGCTTTTACACTGAGTACTTTCTCTGATACGTGTAATTCATCTACATGCTCTATAATAATAAAGCCTTTGCTAAATTGTCTCTCGTAAGTACCAAAAAATAATGTCCAGCGCCCGTCTATATTTTCTGCCCGAGACTGACATTGACGGCAGGATCTTTCAAATGATTGCTTTTTAATGCCATTATTGTTATTATGGTTATTATTACTGCTAATGAGGGAAATACAGCCCTGGTTTTCCTCAGCATGAATTTCACCATGGAAATAAATGAGTAAAAAAGCCTTTATTGAATTACACTAAAAGCAATCTCAAATAAATGGGCCTTGAATCTGCCTCCATGAGACGACGCTTGCTATGGTATAATTTCATTGTGCGGGGAACAAGAACAGCGGGGCCAAAGACACAGACAGACCCCTGATATGGAGGCTTCAGCATTGTCTTGGAAACAGTATCGTGCACATATATATATGTGTGTGTGTGTGTGTGTGTGTGTGTGTGTGTGCGTGCGTGCGTGTGTGTGTGTGAACTAAACGTCTTCTTTTTTTCTTGTCTTGTTTTGTGAGTCATCCCTCCCGCTTTGAAAGATGCTAAAGCTAAAGGGGGGCACAGACGCCGTCGCCGCTGTCGATTTGACGCGAGGTCGTTCGTATTCAGTTTATAAATAGAACAATTAAGCAATTATCATAACGGCAACTCTGACCCTGTGTGGTTTTTAACGCAGCAACAAACAAATTCGCAGCTCTGGCAGCATCAGTATTCTGAAGCAGACACTGCAGAGATCCTACATCTGTCCTGTATCACAGCTGCGCAATGTTTTTTTTTTTTTTTTTTTTTTTTCTTTTACGTGACCGTGATGAATGATTTCTTCTTACTTTTAACTTCTAAAGTAAAATTTTGTGACTGGGTCAAAGTGCAGTGTTTAACATGCAGCGGGTGGGAAAAACCAAAAAAAAGGGGGGGTGGGGGGAATTCTGCAAAAGCTAAATCTGCATCATTTCTCTCAGTTTGTCGTTATCAACAAGTTACATCAGCAGCCGCTCTATGGCCCATATGAGCAGCTGAGGTCTCCTGGGATGTTTATTGTGAACGTGTCAATGGACTTTGTTGTGGGTTTAGAGGTCATGACCTCTGTCACATAAACCGCCCATTGTATGCCTGAGCACATCAGGTCACCGGAGCAAACGGCTCTAAAATATGAACGTGGTGATTGTCAGGCTGATAATCATGTTTTCTGTTCTTTTTATTTAGACATGCATTATATGGAAAGACTCATAAAGAAATGATTGGGTTGCGATCAGACAAAGTCGTGCGTGTCAGTTTGAATAATCTCACCTCCCCTGTCGCTGCAGATTGAGAGTCTGCAACAACAGCCAGTCATTTTATTTATTTTAGTCAAAAAGTTACTCTTTTAGTGTAAAGTGAAGTCTCTAGAAACAAGTGTCGAGTTGAGAAATTGGATTAATGTTTGAAACAAGAATTTTTCAGGAATTTTATTCACGAAATGTGTTTGAAAAATGTTTCCAGATAATAAGCAGACTTTGAACTCACAGGAGAGTGGACACGCAGAAACATTGTTTTCCTTTCACTGCTATATCATGTAAAACAGCAGACGATGACTCTATAACACACATCTCAATGTGAAACATTAAACCAGTGGTTTCAAAACTTTTGGCTTGTGAAACCTCACAGAAGAAATGAGCGAGGTGTTAACAGGTTCATCTAAGAACACATTTAGTCAAATCAGTTGAGGCCTGAAGAGGTAAAAGTATAAATAGCAATGATCAGAGAAATAATACGACACTGTGTTGCAGAAGTTTTTTTTTTTTTTCTTTCCTGTCTAATTAGTTATTTTACAACCACCCAGATTTGTCTTGTGAACTTTTAAAGTGGTTCTGATGCTGCAGTTTGGGACGACTGAACTAAACTACCCTTAAAAAACTTAACCTTAACTGCTATTTCAACATTGATGCATCAGTAACAATCAGATAATGTAAATATAACAATATATATTACTTTTCATACATGTAAAGTTTGTTAAAGGTCCCATTTTAAGAGTTGATATCCACAAGAAGATATATTTGTGGTTTTAAGAACCAAAATCCATCTCAGTGTAGTTTCACAGTCAGTGAGTGGCTCTGAGTGATTTGAACACATAATAAACTATAGAACCAAATCCTGGACAGTTGGATGATGGGTCCAAGTGGGCCGGGTTTGTGGCATTCGTTTGTGGCATTTGTTGTGACATCACAAAGTTAGTCCTGACGGCTGCTTTTAAGGCTCAGTTTCTGAATACAGGCTGTGTATTTCTCAGACTGAGACCTTTGATACGTTCACAGTATTAATATTGAACATAGACCTGATTTATAAACAAAAAAGACAGACACCTCACTTTGCACAATATTGGACCTTTAATAATACCTTGAGTATTTTTAGATCACTGTGTTGTTTTTTTTTTTTTTTTTACTCAAGTACAGGATCTGAATACTTATACCACTGCTTAAGAGAATTAAATTGTCAGAGTGGCAATGTCAAAATACAGCAAGAACAAAATGTGTGTGTGTATAATAAAGATGAGTGAAGAAGTTCAGCGATATAGTGGCTCACAATTTCAAAAAAAAAAAAAAAAAATATCAGATGCATTTTGCAAACACTTTATCCTTACGTTCTGACATTACAGGCACAAAGACATGCGAACACTCAGAGCACACAGACACACACGAGCACAACCATACTGGAATGGACCGAAGGAGTCATGCTCCACCATTATAGAGATTTAGTTAAAACCTAATCAGCAGACGAGCAATTACAGCAGAAAAGTCACATCCACTCACAACCTAAAGTCAAGGCGATTAATTGAAATTATCTGGAATAAACAGAGAAACCGACAGAGGTCACAACGCCGGCTTAAAAATAGTCGCGCACCACTCAAACGCTCATGACAAGAGGAGAATTATTTTCCGTTTAGAGCCAGTTAAGCACGTAGAAAGTCAACCCATTTACTCTGAGCTGACTTTAAAACCCCGGAGCGTGCATCAATCTACTTATTAATCGACCGCAACTCAGAAATGTAAACACCAGTAAAATTAATATTTACACCGGTGTGGCATGTTGTAATATGAAAGTTAACGGTGTAATTCTGTTGCATACATGTTGCTCTTCAGTGTCACCTCTGTTACTATGGCTATGCAGCTTCCTGCTTGATGAGCTCTTCCATTCTCCTCCATGACTTTGCTTTGCATGCTGTCAAAACATGTAACACACCAAATTATATTTAATTTTCCATTATCCTTTTGTTAAATAAAAAAAAAAAAAAAACTTTGGACAGTCTATGCATGTTGTAATATGAATTCACATGAATATTTTATATACATATATCCTGTATGTTAAAGGAGATGAGATTCCCTGGTTAGGTTTTTGTGTGTGTGTGTGTGTGTGTGTTCAGGGCACAGCTGGATGAATGAAGCAAGAGAAACAATTTCAGCAGTGTGTATGGGTGAGCGTTGGGTAGGAAGGTGCGCAGAAATAGATAAAATAGTTATGTTAAACGAGAGTGTGGATCAAGTGAGGGAGATTAGTTACTTGTCTTTCTTTAAAAGGTCTGCTCGTAAAAAAAGAACTTTTTTAAGGCATTTATAGACTTTTTCTTAATTCAAGAGCAGTAATCTGCCTTTTTCTCTCTTGGTTCATGTTCAGAAGTTCGTTCATTTGTGCTTATAGGAGTATAATAACTGCACTGGTGGTCAAAATAATAATAAATAAACACATTTGAGATAGACAGTTCTTAATTTTTGCCCTTAGAAACTGCAGTTGACAAAATCCCCTCACATTCATTTAGTAGCTGCTCTGGAGCTTTCGATCGTATCACAAGAGCTTTTTCAGCAGATGAAGTTTTCCCAGTTGTTGTTGAGTTGCAGTCCTTTCTGTGCATTTTAAGGATGCCTCACCCATGTTCGCTTAATTGCGGACATTGAAATATGTGGTAGGTTTTTACCTTTGGAACAAGAGACATAACCCTCTCACCACAAAGTCCATTCAGTGGCTGCTGACTCAGGTTTGGCTCCAGAGGATGGACCCTAGGATGGATTTCGTCGAACACAGCGAGTCGGTCCAGTCAGATGTTTAGGTGGGAATGAGGCGGTGATATGTGAGTCCAAACCGAAATATGTGGTTCAGCCCCTTCATCATCCAATAACCAGCAATCATATGAAAATTAATAAAATGTGAGTAAAATCTACCCAGCCATCGCCATCACCGTGGATTCACTTCCTGGGTTCATCACCACCGTTTTATTTCTATAATGAGCCGCCCATCAGGGTGACAGATGAAGTGATCTGGCGCAGTCATTGTGCTTAAGTTGCAAAGAGAGCCGCGATCTGAGAAAGCGATACCTAACATTTCAGATCCAAGGGCGTAGCAGCAGCGCGCGGTGATAACACTTATTGCCCGAGGGCGAAGCCATGAATGAAACATCAGATTTCTCTTTCAGACAGTCTTTTATAAACACCCAGCGAAAAGTGAAAAAACACATCTCCATTAATGGTGCTCTTAGCATCCATTTGCTACCTGCAAATGAGACACACTGAGACACCTGCGTGTTCTAGTGAAACAAGAGGCCTCGGCACCCTCCTCCCATTTACACTGGCAAAGATAACAGCAAGTAGTGAGTCGCTGGCGAATAGGGGAGGTGAGACCGTTAACTATGAGGGATGATGTCGATTTATCATGATATTACAGCTCTGACAGGGAAACACACCTGTACTTTTTGATGTAATTTATTGACTGGTTTGTGGATGCTGAGCGAGAGAGGGAAAAAATTAGTGCGGCTTTAATTACTGCTGCTGCTGGTTAAAATATTAATGGGGCACAGAGTGTTGCATGCTCATTTCTGTTGATTTTTAATTAGCAGTAATTCATTTCGCACAAAGCATGTTGATGCCTGTGCCGCAGACATTAGCAAAGAAGCTGAATAAAGATGTTTTTCAAGGGGAGAGAGAGAGAGAAAGAGAGAAGCGACGTGCACGCTGAGCGGTGCTGGGCACACATCTCAGACACTCTCCAGGCCAGAGAAGAGGCAAGGACAGGCGTCTGTGGGAAGCAGAGGAAGAAAAAAGGGGAAAAAAAGAAAAACCCTCCATCAAGTCTGACAAATCCAAATCAGCGTCTTCAACTGCTGCTTTGGGGAAGAGAGCAGGGAGGAGCAGGCAGAGGAGGGGATGAACTGCAGAGAAAAGAGATGGATATAAGCTGACTGAGTGTCTCCGAGCAGTGTTTCGATGAATGGCTGCCGTCTTATCGCAGCTCAATCATTAGACAGCTTAATACGTGTTGTCTTCAGATGCTGAACAAAATCAAATTAAGTCACAATGACCTCAGAGTCCGCATTCCCCTGCTTTTGTACAACCAATCTTTTGCAAGATTGGATACATTCTGTGTGCAGTTTTTTTTTTTTTTTTTTCTTTAAATGAAGCAATTTGCTTCTAAGTGACAGATGCGCACAGGCCTATTAGTACACTGGCGATTAGGAATCTTCTGATAGATGGAGAAGAAGAAGAAAAACACACATACACACAAAAAAACACCCACATCAGGTGTATTTTAGATGTCGATTTGTGGCTGGCACTCGACCAAAGCTCCTCTCAGATATTTCCGTCAAAAGCAACGTTTTCACCTCGTGACCCTTTTACAAGGAAGAACCCACCAACATCTCTTCACCAGCCTGCTCTATTACCCAGCCTCCCCTCCTCCTCCTCCTCCTCCACCGCCCCCTCCCCTCCCCTCCCCTCCCTCTAGGTGTGCGTGCCACGCCAGAGTCCGGGCTGGCATCTGGGAGGCTGTGATTGAGAAGTGTAAATAAATAATAATCCCTGGAAAGGAGACCGGCACATCAGCATCTGTCGACTCCCCAGCTAATAGTTTTTATTGTGGTGCCATCAATTTAGCACTCTTTGTTTCCTCGATTCCCCCTCCCGCACCGGAGCAGATAGCTCCCTGTTTTTTAATTGAACTGAACAGATTTTTGTTTAAGGATCTCTTCCTCCTGTCTGCAGCATTTCAGAGTAAAATCCAGGCGATATACTGTTGATGGTTTTAAGCAGCAGCTCTCACAGGAGAGGAGGAGCAGCAGTGTAAGTTTGCTATATGTTGTGTGTACGCTCACTCGTGCATATGCAAAAAAAAAATTGTGGTGCATGTGCAGGGATGCATGCACCTGGATGTAGTGTGCATGTATTCAGGTCAGGTTATGATTATTTGGTGCAGAAATACTGACGAGTGCAGCCTTTCAAAGCTGCAGTAAACACAATCTGGCGAGTCTATCGATACTGTGCAGAGTGTGTTTGAGCATCTATCATCGTGCTCAAACAACAAGAACTCCGTACCCGTTTCTGTCTCGTCAAACTTCAACCGGAGATGGCTGCAGTCAGACCGGGAACGCTCGCTGATTGTCCCACAATTCCAGATGACAAACACACACACACACACACACACCCGTGCGCAGCGAAAATCACTGTAAAAGCAAGCGCTTTCTCTTTCAGGCTGTGCTGTGTGCTGAGTTTAAAAGGTAGAAATATGCTGGTGTTTTGTGGACATGGGAAGCAGGCTGATGGGTGCATAAATAAGGCATGTTGGAACATCTGGTCTTTGTTGTGCGTTCAGCTTTTTAATGTCTTCAAAGAGCAACTCTGACGCATCGCTGACTACCACTCCTTGCTCCCGCTTCATTTTAGCATGGAATAATAAACCATCTTCGGGGAATTGAGTCCCTCAGTCTCTCTCTCTTCATTTGGATATGCCATTGCAAACCCCCACCGCCACCCCATTTAAGGCAACTTTCTTTTTTACTTAGTTGATTTTAAATTTTTATACCTTAGGGAACGCTGGTGTGTGTCACTGCAGTCGCCGGCTGTGTTGCTGCGAGCGCAATTAAAATTCACGCACACTTTTCTTGTCCCCATTCCCCAGGATGCTCAGACGCTTCTTCTTTGGACAGCGCCAGAGATGGAAAAGTTGTTAAATTTCTGATTATATGCAGAATAGATTTAGTCTGGAAGGCCCCTCTCAATGCAATTAAGCGCCCAACGCCCATAAATTAAACACATATAGGATTCATATCTCAATGATATTCCCGTTGACCATGAGAGCCTTGTTCAGCTTGTACTTTCATTATGAGTGTAGTCCCAGTCTGTGTTCAACCAGAGCTCTCCTCAACTTAAATCAACCGGCGACATGAC
Source organism: Rachycentron canadum (assembly GCA_038496675.1). Classification (NCBI taxonomy): domain Eukaryota; kingdom Metazoa; phylum Chordata; class Actinopteri; order Carangiformes; family Rachycentridae; genus Rachycentron; species Rachycentron canadum. Next base: position 8,971,053 of record CM076653.1, read on the forward strand.
ACATTAGGAAATGTTCCTACCAGCCCAACACTGAAAAGTTGCTCAGTCGGCGGGTGCCAAAGAGACGGCGACACTCTCACAGTGTGTCATGTTGCTATTTTAAGAGGACTCATTCACTTTGGCACACGGTAATTGAAAGATGACGGCAGATTGTATTCCCTGAGAAAATGATAATCCAACAGTGATTTCAATGGGAGGAAGTGTTGAGGAACAAAGGGCATTTTTATGGCTTCTGTGCAGCGGTGTCGTGGGAGCTGAATGCACTGAAAATTGCCGTTCATGAAGAGGTCAAGCCTGTTTAAGTGTTAGGTTGGTAACACGAGTGACACGTGACACAATGTGGGTTTGAGCTCTTTAGCCAAAGAAACCGACCAGAACAAAAAAACTGTTCAAAACTGTTTGATATTTACATATAATTGAAATTTAGATTTAATCAAAGAACCTGCAACTTTGCTGGTTTCTTCTCTCTGTGAAGTGTCACCCCCGAACGCAGACGTCTGTTGTGATACAACACCGATCCAAAGGCTTCAAATACCTGACGGTGAAGTGGGAAATAGGAGCTGACAAACGGTTTGGCTCAGTCATCGTGGCCTCCAGCCTTCCTCATTTAACACTGTCGGCCGTCGGTCATCAGGTGATTCAGTTAGACGTTAGAAATCAGGCAAATCCCCACGAGTATAGAACTGAAGAACCACCACACTACGTGTCAACGACAGCAACGAAGACACTTTCCATCTTTGGACAAATCCTAAAACACGTGGAAAAACATCTGTTTACAATAGAAACAAGGAAAAAAAAACACAATTCCAAATAGCTTTTAATAATGGCATGTTTTATGTCATTTATTTAAGGACTTTAAGGAGCCCAGTGTCAGAGACTAAGGTATTTGTGTTCAGTATTCGGAGTCTTTGTCATTTGACGTTTTAAGGACATGAGAACTTTTATGTTCATAGTTTGTTTTTTTCTTCTCTTAATGGGCAAAGTTTGTGATTTCTGGCTTCTCATGCAAACAAAGGCAAAACGCACCAATATTGAAGACACAAAACAACAAACAAACAAAAAAACAAAAGATTAATTTGCTTCTTTGTTTTCATGTTTCCAGATCAATCCTTCGCATCTCTGTCTTGATCTCACCATCTTCTCTCCGCTGTAGCAGTAATGTCTGAAGACATGTAGCGTGTCCCTCTGCCTCATGAATGTGAACTTGGCACATTAGTGTGTATTTATGTCACCGGTCACACAAGAAACTCATGGAGGGATCTGGTCTGACAGAGTCTCGTCTGGTAGCTCAAAAGACCTGGAAATGGAGATCTCAACGCAAACCAGACCAGTCTATTAGCTGATAGCCCAGAACCAGCTGGGATCCAGACCCATTAAGAACTGAGAAATGCCAGACCTGAACCAGACCGGGCTGCACGGTCCAGTTGAACCTCATCCTCACGGGTCCAGGACCTGCTTTTAATCTATCATTTAAAAGCTGGTTGCGGACCCATGGAGAACGAAGAAACCCACCCCAGCTGCGAGACACAGGCGATTTCTGCCAACAAGTTAACATTAATTTACAAGTAAAACTTTGTGTTTTTTTGTTCACATAAACCACCGTCCTTACTCATTCTGAGTAAACCCGACCTGAATGGCCTGGATGCTTCATGCCATTAGAAGTAGATCAGAGATGTATTTGACCCCAGGAGCCATTTAGGGCTTTATAGACAAGTAGTATAATCTTCAGCCAGTGCAGTGATACAAGGACTGGCTGCAAGTTCTTGGCGCTAATGACAGTAATTGTAACCCTTCCTGGATTTAAGGTTCATCCAGCTCAGTCCAACTCATTCCTCCTCTTATACTCCACACTGTAGCAATATCACAACATTTTCTGCTCGATCCAAACTCTTATTAAAGTGTGTTTGAGATAAATATTCAATCCCAAGACAGTTCAGGCTGCAAACGGAGCGATCACATGAAAATACACCACGTCTCGTGTCCAAGATTTAGTCTGACTTATTTCGTATCCTTGAAAACCACATTTTCAAATAATCTAAATGTTCTAAATGCACATATACATGAGTTTATCAAGATGGACTCGCCAGTTAATCAGGCAGAATTTAACAGGTTTTCACTTTCTGTTGCTGGTGTCATAGAGATGAATACCTCGAGCTTTCGTCCTCTGTTCCTTCCAACAGGAAGTTGAGTTGTAGCACACAAGAGGAGGTAGATGCTCATTTATGCATTGTAACGGTGAGGAAAAGGTATGATACCAAGAGGATTTAACTTCTTTTCCCTTGAAATCAACCATTAATTAGCAATAAACTATTTCTCCTCACTATCTAATTGGCATCACATTTGTCAAGATACAGTTAAAGAGACTGCTTAATTAATTAAACATGAAATAGCACCTTCTCTGAGTGTTTGAGAATACAGATGTAACCGTGGAGGGTTTTTTTTTCTCCACACACACCAACACCTCCACCCCACCCTCAAAAAAAAAAAAAAAAAAAAAATCCAGAGCCAGATTTGATAAGATTTGTTCTCTTTATCACTTTAATTAGCACCTCCCTCCTGTCCCCTTTGCAAATGAGGGGTAGGTGAGGGGGTTCGGGATTTGATGACTTAAAATGCACACAGCTAACGAGTTATTCATACCCTGCACAGCTGTTAAGGCAGTTTAACTGCTTCTTCTCCGTTCTCTTGATGCTTTGCTTGTCGAGGAGGGAAAGGTGGCAAGAGGCCTCGCAACTGCTCCATTATCTTGGGAGAGAAGCTCTCTGATTCAAAAAATGGCCATAATTTCCATCATACACCTGTAACAGCAGAGATTTACAGCTATTCATCTCTCCAACTTGGATCTTTCCTGGAACTTAGGACCATTTCTTTTATGCAGCTCTGTCCAGGTTGCGGAGAAGTAGGTGTTACGTAGGCAAGCGAGGTGTCAAAGTAAAGACACCTGACTGCTTTAAAGCTGTTTCTGTTCAGAGCTATGAGCACATTTCTATGCATGCTGTATACTTGTGCAGCGCCACCGTTGCCCATCTGTCACTGTGCAGTTATGATCAGAGGCAGGAAGAGCCTGAATGAAGTACCCATACCTCAGCTCCCATGCAGATTGCCGACCAGGACGCGGCAACTTCTCCTGGATCAGCATCATGATTGGAAGATCACAACTCACATCTACAAACACTGACACAGCTGCGAGCATGCTTTACTTAAATCCATTGAATTAAGTTCAATAAGGTTCAAATATTGCAAAGGTTCTACATGGTTTAAGGACATTAAGGAATATCAAAGACAAGGCGCGAATGGGATTTTTCTTTTTCTTTTTTGCCTTGTTTGGGAATTTTATTGGAGAAGCCTCTGTACGAAAACCAAAAAAGTCCAAAACAGCCGAGTTCTGTGAAAACGCTCATACCTTAAATCCTTAAATCAGTTTAACTGCTGAGATGCTTTCAGTTAAAAAAACAAAACAAAACAAAAAAAACAAACCAACCTAGAACTGAATATATTAAACACAATTCAGGCTGATAAGTGGCGAGGCACTTTGACGCGCCGGCGGCCTGAAAATCTGTGATGCAACTTTCCCTGTTGAGTCTGTTTTGGTCAATGCATAAGTGGGAACCATTGTGACAAGTGGCATCTGCTGAGTGGTGTTGTTCATCCATGAGTTATTGCTTTAAAATGAAAGCGGTAAGACAGGTTTAGAAAAGGAAAATGGGTTCAATTAGTACTTCAAATAACAAGAGGCCACTTCAGCTAAATTCCTAGAAAATGAACAACAGGCCGCAGGCTCAATAAATAGAGATGAGATGATTTTCACTGTAAGTTTTTTTTTTTTTTTTTTAAATCTCCCTCTCACTCTGCACAGTCAGTATTTATAATTCCTTACCACGAGACAGAGCAAAACCAACATTTATGAATATTTTAACTCATTGTAGACTGATTTTTCGCTCACTATCCTCGCGCTAACATGACTTTTACGAAGCCCCGTCTTTTTCAGTCTGGTAATACCAGAAATCCATTACTCAAGGTCAGGTGAACGAACTGGAGGCACTGGCACAAACTTTGAAGATAACAGAGGCTCAGCGGATCCATCTGCCCGTTTCACAACACTATGCTTGAGAAGCTTGAGCTGTAAACAGAGGTGGAAGGTCTGAGCTCTGTGGAGCCACGGCTGCGCTGTTGTGTCTGCCTCCCAACTTCAAACAAAAGCTGTTATGTCTGAGGCCGAGGAGCGAAATAAAAGGGGAGCCAGAGGTGTCGGCCCCATGAACATAAATACAAGACCTGGTATGTAAAACCAGTTCGAGCCCAGCCTCGGGCTCAAAGGTGACGCCTTCGAAACAACTTGCAAGATGAGGCCTGTGGTTGTGCTGGAGTCACCTGAGTGAAAGTGCTGGGCATCGTGCTGAAAAATGCGAACGTGTTAATAAAAATTAATCAGCATAAGACACTTTTCCCAGAAATCAGCATCCATATTCATATGAGCGTGATGTTGCTGAATTAATGTGATCAGAAAGACGGTTTCAATCCCCCCTGAGTTGGTTCATGTTTAATCTTGTCTCCTCAAAACCGGAAGGCAAAGAGCAGGAGAGGAGGGGAGAAAGCAACTCTGTGATTAATGTTATTAATTTCCACACCTCTAAACTTCTGTTTCCGCTTCTCCACATTTGGAAACCATTGGTTTGTTTGGTTTTTTTTTTTTCTTGAAAATGTTTGGCTTTCACCAGGCAGCCCAGCAGATGAGAGAGAGAGGAGGAAGTTTCTGATTTACGTTTGGGTGATCCCGCCGAGATTGCTATCATTAGAATAACTTTATTAGGCTTTCTGCTGCATTTCCTGTTTGATTTACTGCGCAGTCCCAAGGGCTCATGGGTAGGCACTGACGACTCCCCTGCATGAGCCAGACCTGCCAATGTTGTGCTGCAGCAACCTGAGTGTAACGTCCCTATTAATCTGGAGCTAAACGTAGCAGAAACATAACGAAGGTGCTGCCCAATAAATCTACTGCAGGCCTTTAAACGCAGCACTGTGGAGTGTCAGCGTTTGTGTTTACAGAGAGATAACAACCATTTGTGGTCCTGCATAGCATTATGGGTAAAAGCGAGACCCTGGCACTGCCATGGTTCTGCTCTCTGGGTTTTTTATCAAAAACGCATCATGTGTCTTACATGATTCCGACCAAACCAATACATTTACAGTGAATATGACTTTTCAGATCGAACTTATCAACTTTGATATGTTGATATATGAAAAGTGAAGCAGATGCTGAAGAGCCTGAAATCTGAATTCTATCTAATGACTGTCAGGGGACAAGTCCGCAAAAATAGTTCAGATTGTATTGAAGTCTACGGGAAAATGACACTAATTCTCATTTGATTTATTACCTCAGCTAACGTCCTAATGAGTTTGAGTCCCATTTAGAGGAATATAGACCAATAGACCATGGCTGCTGTGTGATTGTCAGACTGTACCACACACAGTGACCTGCCTGATAATCAGGATAGAGGACAGAGCAGGTCAGATCAACCCGAAAAAACAAAGATGGCCGATAGACAAATAACAAACTTGAGGCTTCAAAGTGACGGTTCACGAACCAATGGTCGAGTTGACAGCGAGTGGACATCATCTTGGCTACATCTCATTTCTCACTGTTTTTGGTTACAGACAAGAAAATAGCATAAAAAAAAACAAAAAAACACGACTTTGTACTGAGCTTTGAGCTTTTATCGTCGTATAGCTCGTCGTATAGCTAGCTAGGCAAATTGTAGCCTCATTTGCATTAGGTTGTAATTGTCTTACGTTGTGATGTTGTGAACTTTAAAACTTTCCATTTTTCATTATGTTGCACAGTTTCCTCTGTTCTCCGGAGCTTTGAGAAGTGAATCAGTTAACGTCTTATAGAAAACAATGCACAACTTTTTCATTGACTTTCATCTTGTTCAGTGAGTCTCATTGTTTTCTGTTTGATAGAATTTGGGTAAAATTTGATGCAAGTGTGCATCACATTCACACCAAAACCGTGACATGGTATCACCGCTAGATGGCGCCACAGGAAATTATGTTCCAGTTTCTTCCTTTTTTACCAAAAAGTGGTACGATGTCCACTCACAGAACAGCTGAGGTGGATCTCTGGCCTACGATTTCAGTTTTCATCGGAAAATACTTACGTCTCTTTACAACAGCAGGTTGCTATCAACTGGTTTTTCGATAGATTACATCTAATGCCTCCACTGGGTGTTGCTGGAAAAGGCCCCCGATAGGAGGAAACAAGATCACAACACCAACAGGTGAGAAATGTTTCCAGTAAAAAAATGTGAAGAGAAGAATAAGCACAAATGCTGCTCCCTCCATGACTGTAAAACCAATAAACAACTCTCATCAACAAACCTGGTGATATTAATTTTTCAAATGTTTTTAATGATCAAAATAAGAGCTGAAGATTGTTTTTGTTTTTTGAAATAAGAAAACTGAAGATAATTGCTCTACGTTGTATGGTGCACAGCCAGAAGGAGCAGAAGGGCAGTTCTGGATCACGTCTAAAACCCAAATGTTCCCATCAAGGACGAACTGTTTGACCTGTTCATGGATTCAACATAAACTCTGCTCACGTCACATTTTCTGCTGACTTCTCTTTTTCCTTCCTGACGATGGTCAGTTCCTTCTCAGCTGCTGGTGATAAAATTATACGTCCTCATGATACTGTAAAATTCTCAGGATTCTTCTTAAACAAACTGTTGAATGTTGTACATTAAGATGATGAGCGCTGATACCGGCTCGGGAATCACATGCAACAGATTACGTCCAAAACTGAGATGGACTTGGTCCAGTTGTGAGCCGTACCTCATGGTCTCCAGTCAGACCGTCGCTTTCAGGGCCGTTAGCTGTTAGCTACGTCACAAACTGCGGAGAAATAATAAGATGCACACTCATAATCTGCATTCGAGGAGCCCAAACTCCTGTTTCCTTCAAGTCGCCTGTGAAGTGTTAATGTGCACAGCTGATTGACACCTTCACGAGTACTCTGGGGGGGGGGGGGTGTTTGTGTTCAGCGGAGCGTGGACACGCGCTTTAAATGTGTCCATCCTGCAGATGTGCATCGTAGCAATGAAAGCGAATGCACATAATCAGGAAAACTTATACCTATTATCAGTCCTAAGAGTTTGACTCAAGCATTTCATCAGTGCTGTTTTGTCTAAAACTCCTCCACAGTGTTTCTGTGGAGTCGTTTCACCAGTGGTGGACGTGTCAGTGACTGAAGCCGTGCACAGCAGTTCACAGCTGAGCTTCTGGATTTCCATTTCTGCTTCACTACATTTCAGAAGGAAGATTGTATTATTTACTCCTCTGTGTTTATTTGACACTTTTAGTGACTTTGCAGATTCTGATTCCACAAACCAAAACATTTGACAGGTTCATAAAATACGATGCAATTTTATTAATTAGCCAAAAAACTCTTAAATTAAAAAAAAGCTCATCAATCATTTAAATATCAGTTAAATTAAAAAAAAGCTCATCAATCAGTTACATTAAAATGTTACCAATGCATCAGTATTAATAATGCAGTAATATTTTAATGGTGCAAGACTCTTTTTGTTCATTTTGATGCTTCTATCGTCGATTGTTTTCATACGTTTTGTGATAATGTTTCTGAGCTTTTGCTTAAATTCCTGCATTTAAAGTGTGACTTGACTTGCGATGGCCCTCTGGTTCTGTCATGGCCTCTAGGATTGTCTTGCCCTGGTCTTCATTCAGGTCCTGGTAGAGCACCAGAGATCCGGAGATAGACCGGCGACCTCGCCAGGGTGAAAACCCCCCCCACAACCCCCCAAAGAGTTGTACTCTTTAGTTTCCACCATACAACACCGCTCTTTCCTACATCCACTCACTAACTCACTGTCTATTTCAATGGTTCCGTTGATATGCTTGGCTTTCTTTTTATGTAAATAAATATCATTTATTCATTTCAACTGTGTGCATTTCCCTCCCTTTGTCATAGCCTGAGAGCCGGGTCGTGGCACCAGAGTGTAATGAATCATTTCATATTACAGTGCTGCTTATTCACTCAGTTTCTGATTTTATTTAATGTGAATCAAAACTGTTTTTAAAATCCCTCTAATAATTTGTTCTTTAAACTGTTACCACACAAGTTATTGGTTCACTTTAAATGTGACTTATTCATGGATAATATAAAATGTATGGATATGTTATATATATATATGCTCCTCCTCTGTTTATCTCTCGCGGGTGCCTCCTTTTTAAAAATATCTATCTGTGAATCTGACCGGGTTAAAATTAAACCAGACCTGTATCAACTGCACCTTTATGTGGAAACTTGTTTGCTGTGACATTGAGAGTTTCTACAAATATCACAAGAGGATTCTGTATCTGCTCGGCTTTTTTATTTATTTATTTTTTGTTCAAACGTGGCGCACCGCAGCGCGACGTGGCATCCTCTGCAGTATGAATGCTTCCTGAGAAACTTATCTTCTGTAGCCTGCTAATTTTTTTTTTTTTTTTATATAAATAAGCAACAGCATGAGAAGCCCGGGGTAAGAGAGTCAGTGATTCATCAGTCACCATTCTTGTTGTTAATTATGATTTCTATTTTGACATCTGGGAAAGTCTTTGAAGTGCTCGGTGCTGTTGAGAGCCGGCGAACAGCCTAATGGAGACAGAATTTAAAAACTGTTCTGTGCTTGCCAGTCTCTTCTCTGAGCAATCACCCATGATACCCACCCGTGGTGAGGCTCCAGAACTGGAGCTGCTGCTGCTGCTGCGAGGAAACAGCCATCCTGAACCTTTTCAGCTAAAATGAAGCTGCTGCAAACTTTTTCACACCGATTTTATGGACAGTGTTTTTTTTTTTTTTTTTTTTTGGTTTTTGTTTTTTCCCCAGAAATCCTTTCACAAAATTTCTCGTGACCACCTCCAAGATGGAGAACCACAGTTATGGAAAAGTATTAGCCATCTGTGTGGAAAAACCTTTCCTAAGTCTGAGGCAAACACAGCTGATCCCTATGAAAACAGTGATAATGAGGAGGAGTATTATGGTGGAGTTCCTGTTGTTTGTTGGTGCCTTCACCTCTGTTTGTCAGTGAATAAGTCACTTGTAATGTCAAAGTCGGGAAATAATGAAGCTTAACGGTGCCTTGCTACTTTGTTTTACCTCTTCACCTTTAACAAAACAACGAGCCCCCTCCACCACCACCCACCCATCCACCCACCCACCCACCTCTCCCAAACAAGAGCATCTCACACTTTCTGTTGATGATGTATGTTTTCCTCTGAACACACACATTTTTACACTCTGGCTTTTTATTCATGAAAAAAAAAAAAAAAAAAGAAAAAAAAAGAAGAGCAGAACATCAAGGGAACGCCGGCCCAGACTGGCTGGCACATATCTCAGGGTGTTAACAGGTGAGGGTAATTTCCTAAAGGTGCAGACACCTGGCCTCACCTGGGGTTCACAGTGAGGTCAGGACACCTGTGCTGTTTTATATCTTAACTCCCTGCAGAGGGCTTTTGCTGTTACAGGTGTTCACACCCAACATTTATTTATTTCAGATTTCACAGGTGCTCCAGGTTTACACTCAGCAGGAGAAGTGAAGATGCAGTAGAAAGAGCCCAGGTACAGTCGGTTCGAGAGGAAGAGGCGCGGCAAGCGCGCTGATTTCAATTTTTGCATGGCGAGCTTCTTGCACAAACCTCAAATATATTTACAAGAATAAACAATCAACGATTCATAAGATGTGATATTTACAGTTATTACAAATAACGTGTTCAGTGACTGCAGCTGAATGAGTCAGTAACTGGAGTTGAGATCTCAGAAGTGGGTTTTAAATAAAACAATTCACATTGTTTCATCTTTTGTTTCCAGAGGAGAAAAGAAAAGAAAAAAAAAAAAAAAAAAAAACAAAAAAAAAAAAACTCTGGTGTCAAAAGAGTCTGGTCAAGTTAATGCCAAGAAATCTGTGGTACAATACAAACAGTTTAATTGTGTAATTAACAATCAATAACCACTTCTAGTTAGAACATTTCTGAAGAAAGGAACCGAGAAACACTTATAAAACAGTCAGTCGTAACAAAATAACTGGTGTTCTCATTGAAATAAACTCATAAAAAAGAAACACTTTTATACAGAATATTTATACAGGAATAGCTTTTTGAATTGGATTGTTAACCAAAGGAAGACACATCGCAGACATCGATTTTCACACAGATTGCATATGTTTTTCTTTCTAAGGTGTTCTATAGGTTAGTCATTTTACCTAAGCTTATTTGCATGATAGTAAAAATTGCATACAACATTAATCGTGAAGCTTGTAGCATGAGTTGCTCGACATACAGCACTTATTATAGGCAACCTTTAAAGCACATTTCTCCATTTAAAACGTTTAAGACACTTTTTGTTTTTACTGCCCATCGAAATTACATTTATAAATAGAAAAAAGATCGGTGGAATTTTTAAAAAAGCGCTACGCAACATAAAACTTTTCAAAAAGTAATTACATCAGAAAACACTGCATGAACTGCAAATAAATAATGTCGGACAACATAAACATGGTGGAATTCACATTTCTAACTGTGTGGCAATTCAGAAAGTTACAGTGACAAAGGTTTTGCAAAATAATCTAACATCGGCAGTGCCGTATAGTACAAGGCATTTGTTGGCATAGTTTCTTTAAGACTGTAATTTTTTTTTTTATTTTTTTTTTTTTTAATTTTTTATTTTTTTTACAGTTACAATATATGTCTATATATATATTTATATTTCCTCCCTAACAAATATGTAAAGACTGAGCTATTCTTGGAGATGCACCTGGGCTGGGTGATCACGTTCCAGAGGTTGGAGTGATCCATAATCACTTTATGCGCTTTTTAAAAGAATAACTAATCTGCCAGCAGGCTCCAGACTTGATACCTCATGATTAAGGCCTTGTCAACCACTTGGTCCTCGATTTCATTTGCTGTTTTTTTTCTCTTTTTTTAAAAAAAAAATCCAGTTAAACATCACATACGTAAACACCTATCAAAGTCCTAGCAAACTCCAGGGGGGACTTTTTTTCTTTTTAAATATAATCAGTAGCTCAAAAAGATAAAGTAAGTCAGTGTAAAACAACAGACATAGAGTGAGTGCAGTCAGCAAATATCCACGGCAACATACTTAGAATAATTTTTTTGTGCAGATTATTTAAATGATGCATCAGTCTTTACAGTGAATAATACAAGTTTTACAAAATCCAAAAAGTAGTACTTGAGTCTGAAATGGGCTTTTCCAGTGTGTGAACACTCACTTCACATAGCCTGTCAGTCTGCAACTGATACAGTATATATAAACACTCCTCATACAGTCTGTGCGCTGTATTCATTAAAAACACTACTTTTCTTTATTTGCAGTGCGGTGGTTCTGTGTCGGCCAGAGCGTTACATTTAGCACAGTCATCAGTCTGTGTGCACAAGAAAACTCTCAGTGTGTATTCAGACGGGGAGAGTCCTACTCCTTGGCCTCATGCTCTGACTCTGACTGGGCGTCTGCGCCTCGGCCCAGCTGCTCCTCGATCTTGATGGAGAAGATGGTGTTGTTGGTCTGCGTGTTCTCGTCCAGCTCCTTCAGCAGCTCCCCGCTCTCCCTGAAGTCCGTCAACTCCTCCTCGAAGGCCGGGCTGCTGCCGCTGCTGCTGTTGGTGTTGGTGGTGGCTGCGGTGCTGTTGTTGTTGTTGCTGGGCTCCTTGGACGCCTTGGCGGGGTGATTGACGTAGAAGCGCTGGTTCTGGAAGAACTTGATGATAGTGAGCTTGGGCAGGTCCAGCTGGGCCGACAGGGTGTGGATGGCCTCCTCGTCGGGATACAGGCCCACGTCCTGGATGAAGCTCTGCAGGATCCCCAGAGCCTCCAGGGAGATCTTCCCTCCGCCGGTGCGGGACTTGATGCTCCCTCCGCGGCTGCCCTCGTCCTCCGTCTCGGCTGGGGAAGCAGTGGAGGGTTGGCGTGGCGGCAACCGGGGGCCGGTGGTGGGCTGCTGCTGCTGCAAGGGCTGCTGGGACAAGTGGGGTTGGGAGGGGTGCTGGAGGGACAGGGAGGGCTGGTGCTGGTGCTGGTGCTGCTGCTGCGACTGGGGCGGCTGAGCCTGCAGTGGGAAAAAAAAGGGGAAGAGAAAGCAGACGGGGATGTTATCAGTGAACACTTATCGGCGCCTTAATAAGGCCTTTCATTAAAATCAATTGAGTTGTGAGGAAAAATGGGCCCACTGTGTATAGAACAGGCACTTGGTTGGAGGAATTTTCCATGTAATATCTCATTGAATGTAATCAGTTCTGCAGATATTACTTTTTTTTCCCCTTTTTTGGTGGTGGGAGATTGTGTCTCTCATTGTGGGGGTAGAGGCATCAGCAACACACACATACAGCCACACGCATGAACTCAAAAGACATAACACAGTGGGAATTCACAGGGAAACTGGCCTCTCTATTATAGCCTCTGCTGCTTATCAGGCTCTATTGCCAGGCAGTGATAAACAAGCTCCCTGTGCACAATTCACGTTGCGATGGTCTGGCTGATTTGCCGCAGTGTGAGAATGCTATCGATGGCTTTCACTCTGCCGTCAGAATCCCGTTAGTGTAAACACATGACACATTACTCGTAAAATGTCTCATTGTGTGGTTGGAGAGGGAGTGAGTGGGCAACTCGTGGTCCCCATTGACCCTGCAAAATGGGTGCTCTTTTATTTTCATTTCTGAGTCAGACACTGTCGAATAGGTGTTTCATAATGAAGTTTGCAAAACAGCACTTTGCAGGGACTCTGTTTGGCAGCTGCATAAATGCACCCAAAGATGTGATTTTACAGTACCAATATACTGAGCTATGATAGTTCTTGTTGAGCAAATGCGAGCTAATTTGGCTAATGTGTCGCGTTACTGAAGGACAGACAAAATATTTTAACACTGGTCTCTTATGGACAATGTAAAATGCACCATTAAATCCGAAAACAAAAATTATATTTTATTTATCTACAGCCATTTCTGTTTGTATGCACAAAATTCCATATCTGCTGCAGAAATTGATTTGTAAAAGAAATCCTATTACCTTATTTATATCTAGTAAATGGCAGCCTTTGTGAAACACTGGCCATGTCTCCAAGTAACCAAATAACTAATCAAACATTCAGCTGTGGCTCAGACTTTTAATAGAAGTATTATTGTACTTCATTAAGATATTTCGACCGTTAACCGAGCCTGTGTGTTATTTTCTATTCATCTGCCAGATGTCTCTTATAAAGCAGCTTTGTGAAATAAGTTCAGGCTAATGATATCGTTCCAGCTCGCGCTCAAAAGTAGGAACTTTTAAGTGTTGCTGTGTTTCTAATTAACAAGAATTCATAAAAATTCCTAAGCGTTGTTTATTACAAATTCCTTGAAAATTAGTTCAGATTAAACGAAAGGGGGGGAAATTATGTTCTTTTACTTATTTGTTTTTGATAGAGCACTTTGGTAAAAGTGGGGAAATATGCACAACCTCAGTGAGCAGATCAGGGGGAGTGTTTCTGTGTCTCACATGTACCCAGGGTGTATATGTATTTTTCCATTTTCACTGATTATTTTCTCGACTGATCGATTAACAATTTAGTCAGAAAACAGTGAGGAATGCTGAACAGAATATCTGACGTCCTCAGATTGTTTGTTTTGTCCGAACAAAGGTCCAAAACCCGAATATGTTCAGTTGACCTGTCACTTCAGACAAGAGGAAAGCAGCAAATCTCACAAAGATTTGAGAAGCTGAAACAAGATAATGTGACTTTTTTTTCTTGAAAAATAAAAACAAAACTGTAACTGCAATTTGTGCACTTCATTGAAAGTCACACACAGACACACAAATCTACATTATGGTTTGTAAAACTTCCAAACAGAGACAGTGAGGCTCGATGCCTTGCCCAACGGCTCGCCGTCAGGACTCACCTGTAGCTGCTCTGTAGAAACGTGCATCAAGTGCGTCGGCCGCTCGTTGTGGTGCTGCTGCCCGGCGCTGCTCTCCTGCTCGTAGATGGCGTCGCGTTCGGCCTGCGAGAGGCTCAGGAAGCGTCGGATCATGGAGAGGTTCTCCCAGAGCGTCCGGTTCTCCGGGGACGGGTCCTCCTTCCAGCGAAGCAGCTCGCACAGCCAGCCCTGCAGGGAGGGAGGGGGAGACAGAGAGAGAGAGAGAGAGAGAGAGAGGGAGGGAGTGGGTCAGTAAAACATGGTCTTCAGACTCTGATGTGCACAGGTCAAAGAGTGAATTATGGATTGTTTCACTTTGCTGCCACTATGATCTTTCACCAGACAGTATGGAAACTGGTTCATACAGTCAACCAGTCTTTCCTTGAGATTATTACACCTGCTTCTGTTAAAATAGACAGTAAGATAAAAAAAAAAAAAACTTGCTCCTCAGCGAAGCTTCAAAGTCCTGTGATGAAAACTATCCAGTGATTTAGGTGATCGAAAAGAATTAAAATATATTGTTGTGCAAAAACATTTTTGCTGCACTAAAACACTATCGAAAACTAAAACCACACACACTTAACAACCCCATCATCCCACCATAGCTGCACCTGCAGTCAGCGGGTTTCTCCGACACAGCTGAAGACGAAGATGTGAATCAGCCAAGGTCAAGCAAACGCAGCAGGAAGGAACTATTTAACGTGACGAGAAACACACACTCGCATATTGAGAAGCACCCTTGGGAGGAGGCAAGTGACTCCCGTGTTTGAAACATTCCAGCAGAGGGCCATGAAAGACAGAGCTGAGGAAGAGGATGGGGAGGAAACTACAACCTGAACCGCTTCATGTGAGAAAGATAATGCGCACAACAGGAGTGATCTGGACACACAAGTCTGATTCATTACTGACAGAACAAGAATGATGAGCTAGTTTTATACTTTATGTGCGACAACTAAATCAAAACATCGTTATATGATAACGTTGTTTTTTAAAGCAACAATCCAGAAAAATTATGTTTAAAATAATTGGGAGTTCAATGAGTTTTTGTTTTACATCTTAAATGTTTCTTCAGTCTAAATTTGATTTGGCCTTTATGACACAGTTATATATCAAGATGAGAAGGTATTTATATATTATATATAAAAAATATAAGATTTGAAGGACAGAGTTGAAATTTAGTGGATTAATCAAAATGAGTTGATTGACAGATAATTATTTGTGCAAAAATCCTGAACATTGTCTGGTTCCTGCTGCTCAGATGTGAGGATTTTGTGCTATTATTTGTTAAATTAAAAAGAAAGCATCTGTAATGATGGACAGATTAATCAGTGATGAAAATGGCTGTTGCTTGCATCCCTTGATTTAAACTATATGGCCTCTTTTTCCTATATTTCTGTGCTTGACTTACTTTTCAAGATTTTAGTTTAAGAACAGAGTCAAAAGAGTATTGAGACATTAGAGGTATTGAATCAACACAGTAAACAGAAACTTCTCACAATTGCAGTGATTCAAATGTGTGTCTTTTTTTCAAGGCTGCACAGACAGAAGGACCCTGCAGGGGATGAGTGACGTGGTCACCCAGGCTCAGACATGACGAACCAAACCTCAGCAGGCCTATTTGTGAGGGTGTCAGTAAGAATGAAAGGAAATAACACACTGTAGAGCTGTGTAGGAGAGTGAAGAGGAGTGTGTGGGGGGGCGGTGAGGTGGGATGAAGCTGTAGTGAAGCTACAACAGAGCTGTAAAGGGACAAGAGTGGATGAAGAAGGAGGGACGACTGGGGAGTGTGAGCAGCACGGAGGAAACCCAGCGTCAAAGAGAAGCAGTGAAGTGTGTGAGTGTGTGTGTGTGTGTGTGTGTTACAGGGGGGCTACTCGCTCAGCCGGGTAGTCTATCCTGGCAGAGTGACAGAGCGGCGCTGTAATCTCCCGGCCAGTGCGCGGCAGCACCTTTCATTTCCACAGGATTACACCGCGCTGCTGGTCCGCACACAGACACACACACATGCACACACACAGAGGGCAGAGCCACGACGCCACACTGCATGCAAGAGATAACTCAGCAGTTTGGTTGTCCCCTGTTCCAACTCCTCCCATAAGCCACATCAAACCCAGGAGGGGTTTTGGAGGAAGCCGAGAGGGGGAGAACGAGAGAGAGACATAAAGAGAGAGAAAAAGAGAGAGATAGAGAGAGAGAGACAGGGAAGAGAGTGGGAAGAGGGGGCCATAAAGCTAGCAAGCTTGTGTGCCCACCTTGTTCCTTTGCCACGCTTATTGTTGCGTTTTTAATTTGCATGCAGAGGGATTTGGACGGCGCTCCAGTTGGGCTGTCTGTGGTTTCAGCTGATTCGGTAGTGAGGGAGAACACACACACACACACGACAAAACACAAACACACAAACAGATGCGCACAAACCACCACACACCATCTTGTCAAAGCCAGGGAAACAGTACCCCGGCCCAACGATGGAGTAATCCAACTCAAACACTCCCCAAACCAGCAGGATTAAACCCAAAGTAGCAGAGCCAATCAAACAAAGGCACGACGTGAACTCCATTTCAATGCCAGGAAGTCCATTTAATGAAATAAAGTACAGAGAGTTATTAGTTCACAAGTGCGAGTGTGTGTTGGTGTGGCTTTTTACTTTGCTGTGTGTGTTGGATCACTTCTACGGTTTCTCAGCTGACATTTAGCTTCTATGTAGAAGGAGGTGTTTTTATGTGATGTATGTCAAACAGCAGTTAGCGCCGCTCCTGGCCGGCACTGAGGACAGTGGACAGTCAGCATTTTCCATGGCAGTTTCAAGAGCTTTGTTTGTGTTTGTCTAATTGCATTGCTTCCACAGACCAGCCAGAGGCAGCGGGGGGAGAGAGAGGTAAGAGAGAGAGATGGTGAGACACAGAAAGAGAGTGAGCACTTTGACTCAATTGTTGTCACCAAACTAAAAAGTGAGATAGCCAACGCACATGACTGTAAAACCTAAAGCAGTGTGAACTTAAACACCAGTATTCTTTCTTAGGAATGACTGAATCAACAACATTCCCGCACTCGGCTGATATTACCATACTGTAGCAAATCTGTTTTCCTCTTTATTGTTTAATGTAATTTGTTGAGGCTCTCCACCGCAGCTGACAAGCACCAACCGCTCTTGATTGGATCATGGAACTTGCTGCCCCTGCCGCTAAAGTGCTCCAACACAGTCCAGAAAACAAAAATCTAGGGCTCTTCAATGCAGTGTACTCTGTGTTGTGTTGAAGATCATTAAGGGCTCTCTATAAATAAATAGAACAGGTAGTTCAGCGCTGGACTAGCTGCTGGACAACACAGACCACAGTATATACACTCAGTGTGTTTCACAACGCAGTCAAGAAATGTTCTCATGTCTGTTTAACACTTGTAGCTGCAAAATGCTGCAGCAAGAAAGACGATGACTGACTTTATAAACCTACACTCCTACTCTAAACAACAAAAACCAATATAACAGATTGCAGACAGCAGCACTTAGACTGTATGGTGAAGTCTCACACCTCTCATCAACCCACTCTACACAAAAACAAACAACAGGCAGCCACTTCCTGAAAACAATGTCAGACAAGCGAGTGTCCAGAATGAAGTGACACACAAAGTTAACGGCAGTCTGTTTTAGCAGTGGTCACGATGCTCATGTTGCTCTGCGTCTGCTGCATGTGTAAGGTGGTTTGTGAACATGTTGGTCACGCAAACTTCAGAAGCAAATAATGTCAAAGAACTTAGTCTTTTTTTCCGGCGTGGTGGTGAGAAATCACTGAACACACATTTAGACGTGATTGTTTCTCTGTCCTGTGTCGCCCACAGGATTTTAATCTTGGTTTAAACAAAACACGAAGCACCACATGACCCTGGGTTCATCAATGTGTTTTATTGAGTTTGATTTATCAGGTCACCTATTGTCTGTTATATAACTGAGGGAGCAGTGGTATAACCTCAAGATGTCACCTTGGGCTCCGAGACGATGAATCCGTTTCACAGCGACTTTATACAAGAGCTTTCAAACTGAAACGAAACAAGAGTCAAGCCTCCCAAATAAACATCTTAAAGCATGTTTATAAATGCTTATGGCATTTTTAAAAAATTGCTTTAATTAAGCAACTAATCAATTAATTAAGAAAATAATGAGCAGATGAATTTATAAGCAGAATAATTACATCTCTAATTTAGATTAGTATAGTCCACAAAAAGTTTCTTCATCTTAGACGGAGGTTAGCTGCTTTTTAAGGTGAGCTTAAAAACTTTACTGAGCAAATGATGAACAACAATTTCATTAAAAGTTCAGTAAAACACTTCAGTGCCTGTCATGACAAGGACATTTAAATCACATCTGCAGTGAATGACATTAAGTGTGTTATTGAAATGTTCTATAGACAAAATATTCTACAGCTCCTAATAGGACAGGAAGTCTAACAGTGATAATATTAGTGACATTAATATTAGCAACTGTCAAGTGCTTTTTTTTTTTTCTTTGCAAAAAAAAAAAAAAAAAAAGCACATTGCTACATGACAGAGTTGTTTATTTGACAGATCATAGCATGACATCCCCAAGGAAACTACTCGAGAAACCCGGTGAGGCTGTGCTGGAAATCACATTTACTACGCATTTACATTCACCACACATTTAAGGACCAGAAACAAATGCCGATAAGCTTTTAAATCGACCTACTGAAGTAAACCAATGCATTTTCCCTACCTAGATTACTGGAGAGGCAGTTTATTTTGATGCTGAAAACACCTCTCAGTTGAACTCACAGATGCTGCAAACAGGTTCATCGAAGCAATAAGTACCGACAGGCATAGGATTATCTTGCTATGTTGGCACACACCTGTGACAATATTGCACAATAATCCGCTGCCTCTGGGTCGTCATTGCTTAATTAATAATTAGTTTCAAACAACGGGACAAGCAATCAAGATCCGCTAGCCTTTTCTTGTTTTACAGCAGACACGGATCTGACCAGAGGCTTGTGGGACTCCAGGGTCATAAGGTGCCAAATTAAAAGGGTAATAAACTCTTCAGCGGACCATTGTATGGTCCTGGTATAAATAGCAGCCGGGTGTTCTGATAAAAATATTTTCCTCGCAACACAATAGTTGAATTCATGCGCAAGATTCATCCAGCTATGCAGTGCGGTACACCGTGAATGTGAGTGCTGCAGTCACAAGCTGCCAATGAGAGCATAGGCCTGCTCTGTCAGAGAACAGCATGGTATTCACCACCCCAACCCACCCACCCATTCACCCGTTCACCACCAAACTACCGCGGCACACACCCCCAACATGGAGGCTCGGAGGAACACTAATGGACAACTGGCCCTTGCTGAGAGACAGTGACAGTAGACAGACAGACAGACAGACAGACAGAGGGAAAGAGAGAGGTCTGTCACACGGCCTGGCCAACACCTTCTCTCTAATCTCATTTGCTTGTTATCAGCCCCATCAGGCTGACCTCGGCCACCGCAAAAATAAATAAATAAAATAAGCCAACAGATGTCCATCAATTTGCCATTTGAGTCCCCCCCCCCCCCCACTCGCCCCCGCCCTTCCTCGGGTTACTGTGTGACCAAAATTAATGGCTTGGTTTCAACCCCAAAAACAGACAATACCAGTGTATTTAGTATCATATGTATAAAAAGAGCAAGATGACATAAAACAAAAACATCACAGATGAAAAAATGATTGTGGCCATTGTTGTGGCTGACTGGTTTGAAGGCAGGACTGATTCGAGGGCAGCTAGACAAACCTCTCCTCTGTCTGAAAAAGGGAGAGAACTAAAAGTAGAGGGGAGACAATGCATTATTGTCTTTCCTCCTCCTTGAACCTGGCAGAGGCCCAGCACTGGCAGACAACACTATACAGATAAATGCAGCCGATAACACGTTATGTCCAAACCTGTTTCTCTTCCCTGTGCGAGCCAAACCAGCAGTTGCACGTGCACCTTCACCTCACTAGGCAACGTGTGCTGTGCTGCAAATACATTAGGCTGAGGTGGACGCCCATCTGCTGACGACAGAGGAGTCTTGAAATGTTCCTGATGCTCGGGCATCTGCGAATCTCCCGCAACAATGAGCAATAATTGACTGCACAATTCAGGGGCCAGATTTTTTTTTTATTATTATTATTATTTTTTTTTTTTTGGGG
>CM076653.1:8997336-9030304 GCA_038496675.1 Rachycentron canadum
CCTCTCCCCCCCTACTGCACCAGCCCCCCTGCCCGGCCCCCCCGGTGGCTCAGCGGCGGACCAGATCAGTGCCATTCTGTCTCATTAGAGCCTGGCTAATTAGCGTAGCCTCTTCCAGGGGAGAATGAGCGACTGAGAGAGAGACAGAGAGAGAAAGAGACATGGGGAGGGCGGGCGGTGTTGGTGGCAGTGACAGCGTTCTGTACTCCACTGGTCAATGAGGAGTCGGAGGGCTTTGAGCCCCGCGGTGCGCAGGGCTCCCAGGGTGCTTGTTTTATGACAGCAGGGACTCTGATTCCATCCACTGCGCAATTCCTCTCAGGAAGTGTCGGGGATGTTTAGACATAAAAGTTATGTTAAAGGAATGGCCCCAAGCTGCTCCACCCCACCCTCGGCTAACCTCCCATCGCTCAGCTGAACATTAGCCGCCCTCTCTGCCGGGCTAGCCAACACAGCAAGCCTCCCCTATTAACGTGAATGAGAACAAAGCACACTAGCTAGCTCCATAGCACTCCAGCCCTACTGAGCCAGTTAATAACGTTGACATCAACTCCAGGCTATCCAGATCATGGCTTGCACCTCTGCAGGCTAAGACGAAATGGGCTGTTTGGCGAATATAGCTACTTCTGGCAGTGACATCGCTGGATATGAACCAGGAGTGCGCAGTTGTTTTCTCCAAGTCTGACATCTCCTGAAGCTAAATGGAGATGGAGCATTCTTGGAGCATTTGATCAGTTTGAATCATTGTGGGATGGATCATGAATAATGATTCTGATTTTATCAGAGAATAAACCTAATATGTGTCCTAATAAATCAGAGCAGCTGGACGTGGATTCCTTAAAAAAATATGTATGCTCAGACTTGAAGTGAACGGCGAGCATTAATCTGATAGAGTAATGTGGCTTGGGTTGGAGTCACTGCTCTATAGTTACTACTCTGAATATGTGGCAGTAAAAGTGTGATTGAAATGCAACATTGAATATGTGAGGGGAGGGGTGGGAGGTGGGGCAGTTAAGGGCTGGCAGAGCCCTGCTGTGGTTACGAGCCCTAAGAGAGGACAGGATGGCCGCGTTCCAGGACCCCCACCCCCCCACCAAACACACACACACACACACACACACACACACACACACACCAACAGACACATTCAAATGTGTCTGCACATAAACCCATTTTGATGTGCAGAAAAGCACACACACAAACACACATCTATATATAGTATATACACAAAACTCACATATACTCAGTGGAGCATACACTAATCATTTGACTCCTGTTTACTGCTTTTCTGCCCTGGGGACCACCGCTGCCGGTGACCTCCTTCAACTCCTCTTAATTCTCTACTCTCAGTTCTCTATTGGTTTTCACCTTCCTCTCTAAACAGCCTAATCTGTCTCTCTGTGAATGAGGCTACACACAAATGGTAAACACACTGAAAAGCACCACATGATGCACACACCCCCACATACATACGGGACCAATACCCATACCAATCCTGGTCACCTGATCCTGTGCTTGCGTAAGCATGCTGGGAAATCCTAAGCAGAGCTGAAGCGGCAGAGGTTGAACTGCACAACGAGCTGACAGGACAGCGCCAGCCTCCGTGATGAGGCCTCTTCTCCACCCTCCCCCCTACAATTATTTTCCTGGACCCCATATGGGCATCCTGCCAGTCCAGCCCATCCTCCATCCTCATCACCAGCCACATCCACACTGCACTCCCCAGCTCAGTACCACCAGTCTCTCCTAGCATGCTACTCTACCCAAAAGCTTGGATGATGGTTATTTTCTACCTGTCTGTGGACCAAAGCTTTTGAAACAATGTTGAACATTTAAATATACACTTTGCTATTCATCTTTGCAGAGTGATTTAAACTACAATGAGCTCATGAACAATTAACCCTGCTGTACTCAACAGCCAGTATCCCAGCAAAAAATTCTTTAAGTGACAGAAATGAAGAGATGATGTGACCTGAGTAGCTAACCTGACCACCGATATCTACTCCATCTCTTATTTTCTCTCTCTATTTTTACCTTCTAGAAACTCATGCTCTCATATATGTTTTTTTGTGAATGGAAGATGGATTCAATATTCTGGAAAAGTTATTTTTTTCTGGCTGTTTCTAAACATTATACTTTAATTGAACATTGGCATCTTACAACTAGTAACATCACAAAATAAACAAGTGACATCTCCAGATCTTCCTGAGAATGTTTTATGTATATTAGTTAACAGTGTGGACAGAGGAAATCACTGCCGTCTAAGTTTGCAGCTAACAATTATTTTCATTATCAATTCTGCCAGTTATTTTCTCAATTAATTGTTTTGTCAATAAAATGTGAGAAAATAGTGAATAATGCCGATCACAATTTGTCAGAGCCCAAAGTGACATATTCAAATTACAGTCTAAAACACAAACATGCCCAATTTACGATGATAAAAAGCAGCAAATGCTCAGATTTCAGAGGCTGGAAACAGCATTTACGCTAGGAAAGTGACTCAAGCGATTTAGTAATGATAAAACAGATTTCAATTAATTTTCTGTCCATCAACTAATCAATTATTTGAGGAATTGCTGCAGCTCTACTGCTGTCTGCAAAAAACAACAGAAATTCTACGGCTTCTCCGTATGAAGGGGGCAAATGGCATATCACTAATGTAAAAGATATTTCCATCCGTGTTGTTGGGCTAGTGTCAATTCTTGGAGGTCAAATCATAAATTTTTATGTAATGCTCAAAAGTTGAATAAGTAAAAGTACAATCTTGTCTTAAATACAAAAGAAACAAAGCCAACGGTGGATGTACAGGGTTTTTTTTTTTTAGTAAACTGAGACTGAAAACTGGGTGCTAGTCTCTTGATTTTCAGGGTTATGGGGTCCTGGTGGGGAGGAGCAGCCGCTGGCCTGGCGGTGCTGGTAGATGTGGCAATGCCGGCTGGGTAGTAAGGGGGGAGACCAGCTGCCCGGGGAGCGCCCATTACGAGATGGAGCCAGAGATAAGTGCTCTCCCAGGCCCCCTTTCACAGGCATAATTAGCACACTTCTTATCTGCTGCTCAATTCACATTCACACCCGCCTGCCATGAATGGAACGTGAAAGAGAGGCAGAAATCGGGGGGAACGAAAGAGGTAGAGGGGCAAGACAGAGAGATGGGAGGGAGGTGGAGAAGGCACGGTGGAAACCTGTTCTCAGACAAACCTTCATTTGAGAAGAGAAGACATGTTCGAGTTAATGCTGCGACCGCCTCGCTCTCCCCCTTTCGCTTTCTCCACCCTTCCCAGGAGTCTTTGAACTCCTTAACAAAAACAGTGGTTTGTGCATCAAACTGCAATTTGGTAAAACAAAGCTATCTGGGGGTATAATCATCCTAATCAGCAAGAAAAAAATAAAGCCTTTGCAGATATTTCTAGATTATTCCGCCCTTGGTGATCTATTTCTCCCCCTCATCTTCTTCATCAAGCACAATTGTGGAAATCTTCCCAACTCTGCCTCCGA
Organism: Rachycentron canadum; assembly: GCA_038496675.1. Lineage (NCBI taxonomy): Eukaryota > Metazoa > Chordata > Actinopteri > Carangiformes > Rachycentridae > Rachycentron > Rachycentron canadum. Next base: position 9,000,832 of record CM076653.1, read on the forward strand.
CAGACACATGAAAACCTTTAATAATAACTCCTTAGTGCTACATTTTTAAATTGCTTTTAATGTAGAGTTTAACTGCTGGTGTGTTTTGTCTTTTTTTTCACCCTGTTTCCACCACACACAAGCTTGTATTGTGTGAGCTACCTGCTCTCTGGAAGAAGATAACAGGGGCCCCGATCGCCTTACTGAGCGCAGCTAATATAAACAGGTTTGTTTGGTGTTGAAACAGTGTCGACTGTTAAATTCCAAACCCACAATAAAGAAGACATGTGTCATTACGCTGATAAATCAACGCAGTGATGCACTGAGGTAAGTTTTGTTTCATGTCTCATGATTTCTACTCTTCATTTAACTGTATGACTATCAGGACATTATGTGCATTTATTATTGAATATTTTAACATTTTCTGCCTTTTTATCTTTTCATTGTTCTTGGTATAAAGTGATGTGTGTATCAATAGTTCAAGTGCACTTACTGCTCCTTGGGGTATGATTAGAGTTTGTATGCTTTTTTTTTTTTTTTTTTTTTACTATAACAGGTAAAAACAGAAAGAAAGCTCTTTTATTGCCACATGCAGCTCAACCTTGAACTGAAACGGTCAGTTTGCTTTTCTGGAAGAAGACACTGACTAAAAAGCCGATGACGGGAAAACGCCAAACAACTGAAGTGTTTATTGTTGTGTCTAGGTACCTGGCTCTTGGAGGCGGCCACCTTGGCGAACAGAGCCTGGGAAACTTTGGCCCTCTTCATCTCTTGCTGGATCTCGTCGTAGATGGTGGAGTTGATGTTGAGGATGCAGCTCTCCGTCTTGCCGTTCCACTCGCTCGGCAGAGGCGACGGCTTCACCTGTTGAAACAGTAAAAATGAACAGAAAAATAAAAATCTTATACAAAGATCTGCACATCTTCTCTTTAAAAACTCATATACTACAAGTCAGATATTGAACCTTTGTGTATAACAGCTTTTGGTTGTGTGTGAAGACTCATCCACAGTGATGTGAAGATTATTTACCTTTAATTCTCACTAATATATATATAAATAAAGCTGCCTGTCTTTAACACAATAATTAGGCTCTATTAGTCATCAACATTAGATGTAATTAAAATCTTAAGCTTTATTAGAGCATGAACGGTGTCATTACATGTTCTATATTTATCTTTGACAATATTTCAATCAAAAACTGATCAAATATTAGTCCTGTACTTGAAAGATAAATTCACATGTTTCTGCTATTAATGTTTACTCCTTCACGAACATGTTTATACAGATATAGCATACAGAATTGCATGCTGGGAGATGATACTCTCTAGAATGTGGAAGGTCTATAAAAATGTGTGACTTTAGATTGGTGGTGGTGGTAAGAGTGTTGAAGGGGTGGAGTTATTTGCTCACAGGGGAAATGCCCACAGGGATTCGGGGATTCCAGTCCTCGGGCCTCACACTGTTACAGTCTTCCCTCCGGGGCTGCAGAGTCGGGAACACAACATAACCATATTTGTTCAGACTCACACGAGGAAAAATAAAAAGGGGATCTGGCTAAACACAGGCATTCACAAACGCTCAAGCGTGCAACCACCTCACACACAGTCACAATCACACGCACCCATCTAGATTACAGCCATGCACACGAACCAGCGTTACTTTGCTCCAAAACTATTCGATGTGTTGTATGAAATGTTATTATTCTTATGTCAAACTGGTGATTAAAAAAATAAATGCAAGTCAAGTGAAATCAAATCATCCTCATTCAGCTGCTTGTTGCATCTTGACAAAAATCCTTTGACTGGGTAACAAGTGTCCTAATAAAAGCGGTACCCGAGAACCATTAACATATGAATCATTCCATACGAAGGGAGACATCGACAGGGCAGGGTACGAGTATCAGTACGTAGTATGCAAAAACCACAATAACACCAGCAGCTTTGAACTGATCACAGAGCCTGTGATCCACAAACATATATATTCAAGTATTGGTCTAGACGCCTAATACGAGCTCCTTTCTGTGTTAAAAACAATCACATTAGCCTAAAATTTGTGGTTAGGCTGGAATGTCGGAGCATTTCTGGGCCTTTCATCCTGTTTTACAGCAGCTCAACACGGGCTTGCCAGTCTGAGCGGTAGGTTACCATGTCAAGCTAATTGTTAAGGCTGGGACGTGCACTAACTGGCTTTGGGGGAGTTGAGCCGACCCATCAGTACACGTGAGAGAAACATACCTCTGCATCTGTTTTTATGAGGCCAATAAAAACCTTCCTCTGTCTCTGGCTCAATTGCCACCCTGGCTGATTTATGTGCTTAAATTCACACCGCATTGCTCCATAGGAGAGGCTGGCAGATGGCCAGGTGTATGAGTGTGCAAGTGCGTGTAGTTGTGTGTGTGTGTGTGTGTGTGAGAAAACTGCCTTGTGTAGGAACAGGTTTACATGATAAATGTTAATGGGTTAAAGTCATACAGGTGAAGTATATTAGCCCTCAAGATATTCTACTTATGTACCAACAGTATTATGAGAGAACAAAACACAAACCAGAGGCTTTGAGTTTTGGTTCACGTGTGACACAGTTGCAGCTTTAATTGATTCTGTAGGGAAGTGGATCACTGATTTCTGAAGTCGCCTGATGTGATTATGGAAAACTGAAAAAGTCCCAAATCCCTCTCTCTCTCTCTCTGCTAATAAAAAGAGAAACGAATAGGTGATTTAGAAAAAAAACACCTTTTTGTCAGTCTTGTGCAAAGCTCCACTCCATCACTCAGAAACTCTGTCCTCCGCTGACGCAACCTCTGATTGTAAAGATGAGCTGTGAACTGCAAAGTGGCCCTGCTTCAGTTGAGCACCGCTGCCTCTGAATGAGACTCTTTCCTTTTAGTTTTCTGCGGGGGAGCCTCCATTTTAGAGTTGGGTGGGCCTGTGCTTGTCTTTCTGTCCTTCTCACCTAAATTAAAGCCAAATCTTCAGTGAGGACAGGACAGAGGAGGCCTTTGTCTGCCCCCTCTCACCTCCTAGATGCAGCTGACCGCACTTCAAATGGGCTTAAGTGGTACAAAGTTGCCACATACCTTTCAAATGAGGGACACAGATTTTCAGTGGGGGTACAAAGTTGTTCTGTGGTACGCTGTGATTTTGAGAGAGGGACTGACTAAATGATCTTTTACAGAGCTTGTCATCACTGAGTGAGCTTTATTTTTGAAATGGGAGGGCTGTTAATGCTGCCTAATGCGTGCTAAAAGGTCAAAATTAGCACAAAAAATTATCCATCATTTGTGCACCATTCTCACCTGTGTGGTGAGGGCAGGGATGATGTAGAACTCATTTACATGCAGGGGGAATGTAATGTATGTTCTCTAGTGTGCATGTTGACAGAGTGAATTGGCATTGATTTATTCCACATGTTTCCAGGCAGGTTACAGCCTGATACAATGGAGGGGAATGTGAGGTGTGGAACAAAACAATGTCCTAGGGTGGTGCTTGTATTCGTACTTGCCGCTGTCAGAAGAAAACACAATGTTCTAATGAGTACAAGACTATGTATGAGTTCTCACACTATAAATTTAACCTATTCACATATGATGTTGTATGAAGTGTGGATGTAGCTGCTGTTGTTCCACTTGCATGCGTTCTGAACTACGACTGCCCCTGTGCTTCATTCCAAGACAGAAATACTGTCTATTCAATTTTACTCTCATTTCAGCCATTGAAACTTCAAAGATCTATTAGTTTTGTTTCATCATAGTTAAACAAACAAGCAGAGTTTCTCTGAAGGGAGAAATTATCTCATTAACCCTCAATGGACAGAGCCAACAACACAATTTTTCATAGCACTTTGCTTTGCTTTGTAGTCATCCACTTAAATGTTAACTACTTCTGTGGTCTGCACGGAGCCCACAAGAGCTGTGGATGGTCGTCTTTGGCTTCTTTGCATTTTGCCCGACATGTATGAACCACTGACAGCCTCTGCTGATTATGGAGTAGGCTGAGCCTTGCATCGAGTTAGATACCATCATAAATGTTAGAATTTACTTTTTAAACTAAATGGGTTAGGGTGGCATATACGTGAAAGTAAAATGAAAACAAACAAAACAGCAAAAATAGGTTTAGCAAAGGGATTTTTTTTTTTTTTCTCTACCACAGAACCTTTAACCTCTAACTTCACATTGGGCCAAGTAATAGGACATCACTGATCACAGGCCATGAGTGGATCAAAATGGCTACCCTGAAGGTGAAAGTACACATTTGTGAATAAAAAGTTGTGGACAATATTGTCGAAGGCCAGGTTGGGCACATGAAAGACATTTAGTATGATCACAGACTGTGACAGTAACATTATCAGTGGCTTTACTGCTTGTACATTGTGCCAAGAAGTATTAGCTTTTTATGGGCGAAAGCTAGGTGCCTCCTCACTGAAGAAACAGATCAACAGAAACTTTCCCAAGAACACAAGCCAGGGAGGCCATAACCCAGTTAGTGGTTAAATTTGTGTTGGGGCATCAGATGGTGATGATTCATCGTGCTGGCCCAAGGGTTGTTGCCATCGGAGGTTGAGCTAGCTGAGTGGACGCTCAGCAGCATTTGTCTGATCCGACAACTGGATCACGCAAACTTACAAAACATTCGCCAAAGCATCAATTCATTCATGACTGAAAGCAACAGAGGAGTCACTTTGGTATGTGGACAGATGATTACCACAAAATTGGTTATGTCTGTGTCATGTTGTATCACATCAGCAACAAGTGAGAGCTGCCAGAGCGCAGACTTTAAAATGTGAGGGTACCTAACACAAAAACGCCAGATAACCTAAGATCAGCCATCACGTTCTTCAAGGCTGAGCTGTGCAGCACGAGTTCTGATCACACTGCTGCAAACCACACTTGGACAAGCTACCGGTGATGGTGATGATGATGATGATGATGATGATGTCTTTAGCAAAGAGGTATCTGCACGTATGGAATTGCTTGTGACCTAATTTTAAGCAGACAAACCTCCAGAATCCTCTGAAAAGAAACACTGAAAGCGTCAGTGCAGCCTGGAACAGGCTACACACCACATGATGCTGGACTGGAGCATAGCTGTGCTCTTTTGGTGCAATTTAAGGACACCACCAAGGCCACTGAGAGAAGAATGTCTCCGAATTATGACTAATTTGGGCTGCATCTCCTATATAAGCTGGAAATGTTCTCGCATCCCAAACTAAAAAGCCTGAAGCTGGTTGCAGATGAGGATGATGTAATAAGCATTCACAGCGAAAGTACATTATGCCTATATCCGTGTTTATGCCAAAAATCTCACAAATTAGACAATTAGAAGTGCCAAGTGAGTCATTTCGGTATTAATCGGCTATTTGAAGCCACAAAAAATTCACTTCGTACAGTTTTGAAGGTGCTTCTTTTGCAACTGATGTGTCTGCCTGCATTCTTGCATTCTGCAAGTTCAAAAAAATTATTTTCTGTGTTTGCACTGGTTGCTTTTGCAATTTTTGAGAACTGAGAAAAGCGTGGAAGCCACCTGCAACACACCCTGTGCCCATTTTCCTCAACTGACTCAAGAACTCGGTCAGTATTCTTTCTGTTCACAGCACCCTAAAGGGTTATGAATTGTCAGCATGGTGAGTAGTTGTTGGTTTAGTTTGTTTATTTAGCCGAACATTGTTAATTATAAGCTGAATTCATGTTTCTATACTTTGGCTAATTAGACCTGTCTCACAAAGCTTGATGCTGCTGTTGGAAAAAACACACTCCAAAATGTTTTTGATTTGGAATTATTTGAAATGTTCAGTGGTTTGTGTTTTCATTTTAGACTGTTGTGCTAATAGAACCAGCTTTATTCACTTATTAGACTGAACCTTTATTTGACCTATTTCCTGTTAGCCTGCTGTGGCCCTATAGGTCCACCTCTTCAATAGGTGCTGTTCAATTAAAGTCATTCATGAGTGAATGTGAGAAATCCACATTGCTGTTGTGTTATTGTATAATTTATGCAATGTAATCAGATGTTTGTTCAGCCTAAGGCTGTTGACCAAATTTGCAAGTAAAAGTAAAGCACTGAGAAAGTGACTGTGTAGTTTATGTTTAATTGCAGGCACAGGGTGGGTCGCAGGGCTGATATTAATGGGTCAGGCTGGGTCCAGATATGATTTAGAGGTAACTGCAAGTAACAGATCTGGGTCTGCTCCCAAACTTTGCAGGTGCAGTGAAAGTGCAGCTTTGCAGAATTAGACCTGTACAGGAATCTGCACTGAGCACTGAATTCATCTATATTATTCTGCCTATGGATCAGCTCGGCCTCTAAGAAACTGTAAAACCAAAATTCAGGTCTACTAATGACATCCCACTCAGTAACATTCAAGACAACATGTCTAAGTTGCCTTGGACCTAAATAAAGAATAACTACAGGAAAACATGCACAGAGAGGTATAAAACATCTGGTACCTGTACAGGTCGGCTGGGTGGAGTGCTGATGAGCGGAGCAGAGCCCATTGCGGAGGCAGCTGTCAGGCTGCGCTCCCTCTCCTCCTGATAGATGCGGTCACGCTCGGCCTCCGGCAGCTGCAGGAAGTTCTGCATGGCGCGCAGGTTGACCAGCAGTGACTGGGAGGCTGTTTTAGGGTCTTCCTCCTTGCGCAGGATCTCGGACAGCAAGCCCTGCATGATGCGGTGGTGGGGAGAAACCAAAGAGAGGTGGTGAGATGGATAAGAGTTCATGATGCAGTCGAAGGAGAGTGAAAGATAAGAGAAAGACCAGAGCTCCCAGACAGCGAAAAGAAATTGGGTGGTGGGGGAGCAAGAAGGAGAATTATCGCATTAGAGGATTCTTAAATAAGACAAGTGTAAATGAAGCCTCTAATGACACTGGAGACATGAGGCTGATGGGCTTATATCAAACTCAACTGTAAACTAAAACAGCCTTTTAGCAACTCAATATTTAGACCAGTTTTTATTTCGCCCGACATAGAGTTTTTGTGTAGTTGTTGACGTTGTAAAATCATTTCATCAGCGAAAACGCTGTGTTATCTCCTCCTCCAAATCCTCCAGACTCTACAGAGCTGTTGTCTTCAAGTAGAAAAATATCATTCTGCTCTGTCACTTCATCAGTGATCATTATTTGATGACAAAACTACCTCATTGAAACTTCTGTGTGGTCTTCGAACTCACTGCACTTGGCTGATGTTAATTTCGCAGATCTTGGACATGTTCTTAGAGCCGCGTGTCGCTCCGGATAAGAGTCGCTGCTACTCGCCTGAAACGTGGAAGTCTTGTACGGCGGGCAATCAGTGTATCCTCTGTTTACTTTTCAATAGCGCTCAATTCCATCATTATGAGACGGCGATGACTCCATTATCAGAGACGTGTGATTGGGCCTTTTCATCAGCTCTTGGCCACACACTGTGCAAACCATCGCTCTGCTTCTCTCGCCATCAATAGGTGTGATTTGGTAATAAAACAAGGTGATGGAGAAAACATACTCATGCTTTTATTTATTTATTTTTTTTATTTTTTTGAGTATGCAAGTCCTCTTGGGAAGTGAGTAAAGCTGCAAATATGTGCTTGGTGCCGTTTGTCTGACTATTAAAATGTATGCAACTAGATTTGTCATGCTTAAATAGGCAGGTCTGTAGTATCCAGACAAGTGTGGACAGATATGTAATCACCCTGAAGAGTGACATTTTTTTATGGTGAAGGAGACTTGATGTGCACAAGTACTTGGGGGGTTGATTAATGACATATTTCCTTTATGTTTGTCTGCTGGTGTCTGCATCCAGTGTGCGCATGCTTATCATTCTTTGACATCAAACCACACTGTCTATCTCTTTGGTCAATCAGTGAAAGAAGAAAGACCATAGCTTCTCCACTCTGGCTCCTGCTTTGACAACAGCACCTTCATGTCATCACTCCCCCTCGTCCCTTTGCTTTTATTAACACAGGCTGGTGGAGAAAAAACACGCCTAATAAATAATCCTCCAAAGGCAAACTCTCCAATGGCACATTGGGCTAATTCCTCATATCAGCCACAGATAAGACTCTGTTTGTGTGGGATCTTGCCCATCTGCACAAAAACACCACTGTCTGACTGCTCTATATAACACACACACACACACACACACACACACATATTTATTTTTAAGGGGGGAGTTGCTGTATGTTTGAATTCTAATAGATCCTTATCAATTTCTGTGTTTTTCTTTTTCATACACAGCAATTTCAAAGCCAATGGAGTCGTAATGAGGTTTCCTGTCACCTCCTTCCAACCACCTCTAATACACACAGTACATCTTACGACATTATCACTGTCTTCTGTGTGTGTGTGTGTGAGGCCTATGACTATAAAGTGAAACCACATATTTTGGCAGAGAGAACACGCACACCATGACCGAGCCTGGGTCTTTCACGTGGCAGCCTGCCAGCTGTCTTCAAGTACATTAGAGGTGCTAGATTACTGGAGTGTATGAGAGTTATGAATGAGCTATAAGCTGTGGAAATAAACAGATTCAAACACTAGGCCTTTCTTAACACTTTCTAGTAAAAGAGTGTTCCCATGAAATTCTTTTATTACTTCCTTAATGTGATGTATTTCCTCTGAAACAGGATGTTGGTGTGGAATCCCCACACAGAGGGAGAGATACACTTGATGTGGCCGTCTGATCTCTTGTTAAAGATGACATTTTCGGACCGACTTTTTTTTCGAGTTACACCCTGTAACTGCACTGTCGCTGCGTGATGCCACCGCCAAAGACGCAGCAGTTTTCCAGGAAGTGTAAATGCCACTTTTATAGGTTCTGTTTGTGCTTGAAACACTTTATGACCCCGTGAATATCTGCATCAGACTGGGGCATAAAATTAAAGATATAAAAATGAAATTAAAACTAAATTATATTAAAAAAATAAATCAGCCTGAAATGTTGTAGCAAATACCTTCAATAATCGTACAAATCCTCCACAAAAGTACATAAAATTATTCCTGCATTTACCATTGCTGGTTTTTATCATTAATTTTACAATTTTTTAAGTCCTGAACAAACATCAGTTACATTGACCTGGAAGTTATGGTCTGATGTGGGTAAATCTCAACGATTCAGTCTGGACCTGCTGCTGAACCAGAGCGTCTTCATCAAAAGTAACATGAAGGGGAATTAAAACTCAAATACAAAGATATAGAGATGGAGATGACAATTTACTATAATTTTAGTTTTTTTTACTTTTTTGTGTGAGAGGTCTCTAGCCCATCTGTCTTCCCTCCTCACCTGGGTTCTGTTGAAGGCCACGCGGGCGAAGACGGCCTGCGAGATCCCAGCCCGCTTCAGCTCGTCCCTCACCCACTGGTAAATCTCGGAGGACACCTCTGTGTTTGATGCCACCTGTGGCTCCAGGGGCTTGGTGTGGGAGCTGCGGTTGACAGGTGGGTGGTTGAGGTACTGCTGCGAGAGGGACTGCTGTGCCAGCAGCCGGTTCACTGCGTACTGCTGGTTGAGGATCTGTGCCATCACGAGCTGCTGGTTGACCAGCTGGGGGCTGATGGGCGTGGACACCAGGCCCGGGTGGTGCAGTCCGGGGAGCTGGGGTTGCCGGCCTCCTGTCTGGCCGCCGTGCGATGGCGGAGCGTGAGGCAGCGGCGGCACTGGCGAGGAGGGGGTCTGCTCTGCTGTGCTGCCGGGGATGGGCTGCTGCTGCTGGGAGAAGCCCAGGTGATTGTGGTTGTGGTTGGAGCCGGGTGGGGAGAGGTCAGCCAAGCCATCCATCTCAGCTGGAGGAGGGCACAGGAAGACGAGGAGGGAGTGGAGAAAGAGTCAGAGAGAGTAAAAAAAGACAGAGCCAGTTATTGATTTGAAACACAGGACAGCAGAATGTAGAAAAACTAAAATACATGTGCTGCAGAATCTCACAAAAAGTTAAACCTTAAATGCAAAATTATGGCCATCATTCGACTGACCATTGTCTGTAATCAGAAGAAATGAAACAGATCTTCTCTGTATCAGATCAAACTCCAGCCTTGAGTGAATCTCGGCCTGTCAGCTAACATTCCAGCTGATCAGCTAACGACTGGTTAAAAAAAGAAAAAGATGAAAACGCAGATAAAAGAGCTTCATTGTGTTTGACCTGTGTCTTCCACAAGCCATGCCTTCGAAATTAAGTTCAGAACGTCTGTAGCCTCATCATGTGAAAAAAAATCTTGCAAGAGACAGTGGAGTGTGTGTATGTGTAAGAACAGTATTAATGTGTGTGTGTGTGAGTGTTTCTGCAAAGACAGAAGATAAATCTGATAAATCTGATTCTCTCTTTACATCCTTAATTCTAAAATAAGGAACACGAGCCGGACAATATGACATTTTTAGGGGAGGGTGGTCTAAACATTAATGTAGGAAGCAGTGAACGGAGACAGGAAGAATACGTCAGAGGATATGGTGTTTAACCTGAGGAACAGCCTTGTTTGGGATGTACTAAACTAAAACTGACTTGACTTGAATGCCATCATTTAATGGCATTTTAGAGATTTTTTGCGGCATCTCTTGCTTTGGGAATCTTTAAGTCCATAATGGCTGCTGGGGAATATTTTAAGACAGGTTTAAATTATGTGCTTAGAGGATGAAAACAATGATTTAACATTCAAAGTGCTACCCACAGCGAAGTGAATGAGCATTTGGAGCCGCTGAACGTTTTCAGGTTGCGCGTCTATCTTTAAGGAACTCGCATATGCTGAGGCTGTTTTTTTGCGCGCACTGTGCAGAGCGAGTGAGGGGGCAGCGTTCGAGAATTCATACGGATTCATGGCAACATTAACACCTTATAAAGCACGCTGCGGCCTCCACATTCCACAGAATAGCATCGTATGAGACTGTGAAAAGCGTAAATTGCTGTTATGGGCAAGGGGGAAGGCGAGAAGAGGAGGGAGTTAGGAAGGGGGGGGGGTTTCAACAAGCTGAATTTTTCATCAGATGAAAGATTAAGTGTATGGATGTTTTCCAAAAATACCCACAATAATCGTGTGTTCGAGCTGCCTGTTTCTTAACTGTCAGCAAGCACAAAACACCCAGCCAAGACGGGTCTATTGAGCGTTTGTCGAAAACAAATGATGGAGGGGGGGGGGAGAGAAACAAAACAAAAAATCTTGGTAATAATCACATCTCTTCCCATAATCCTTGGCATTCCCTGGCTCTGATGGTATGGCGTGCCTATTCACTCATATGTGAATGTGTGTGTAAGTGAGTGTGTGTGTGTGTGTGTGTGTGTGTGTGTGTGCGCGCATATCCTTGCTCACACAGACTGCTGGGGGGCATGCTCACAACACACAAACACACAGGCACACGGAGGCATTTCCATGCAAATTGAAAAGAGAAGGGGTGACAGAAGAGCATGGCAGGCCCTGGGAGAAAAAGGCTGCCACAGAAGCGGGAGTCCTCGTGTGGAATCCTGCCACAAAAGAGCCCCGGATTAAACACACAATGGGAATGGGATGTGGGCTGAGGGAGGGCGGGAGTGTGTGCGCGTTTGTGTGTGAGAGAAAGACAGAGAAGGAACGAGAGAGAGAGACGTGCAAAGTGACCCAACTCTCTCTCCGGTGTTGGCGTCCCTAGCTCTAGCGCTGCCACGTCGAAAGGAGCGGCGCCGCAGTTGCTGGCGGCCGGTAACTCCACTTCAGCTGGCAGAGCGGCAGAGCAGCTTTGCCAGTACCTGTGACCAGGTACTTATTCCCCTTGACTTCAGGCTCAAACTGCTTGCTAAATGCAGAGTGGTGAAGTAAATGCAGAGTCACATTGTGACACGGTGGCCAAACCACAAAGGGATGACCGAGGCACTCTCTCCTCCAGCCTTCACGCTTGGCATTACACCAGCACTTGCTCTTCCTGCCATGTGTGGCCATGTACGTACAGCAGACGGCAGCCCGTCATGAATATTGAGGATGGGGGAGATGCTGCGGGGGCGTGCGGTGAGCACCTGAGGCTCGTGGGCCAAGGTTTAGTGCCTGAGGTTTGGCTACCATGACTCGTGGAGTGAGAGTTTGTGTGTAAGATGATCTTGATATAGATAGCGCTGCCTCGCTATATGTACGCATTGTGGTTTTGTTCTTATCAGTATCTAAAATACACAGAAAGAATAACATGAAACATTCAAATTAAGATTCAATGACAATTTTGCTTCTTTAAGGTAAAGTCTAGTTGTCGGTTCATGTGTGATGGTTCAAAAACCTACAAATGTTGCTGCTTGGTGCTGCTTTTAAGACTAGGAGGGCGGAGGTAGAATGAGCTAACAAAGAATGAGTCATTTTTCATTTTAATTTTCATTTTAAAGTGCTGTTTGAGGTTTGGGATTAGGATTAAGATTATAATTGAGATTTGGGCATTAATGGGGATTTTACATTGAGCATTCAGTTTAGGCAGGAATGTATCTTCTCACGTGTTAAGTGCGGGCTTATCTCCAACTATTGATTAAGGTACAGGGACAAAAGTTTTCACATTATGGCAACAAAAACCAGCTCCATGCAAAATAAAGCACCGATCTTTAGAGTTGAAGCCTTTTCTTTCAAAAATGTTGAGAGTTGTATCAACTGCAGTGATACAAGCGATACTTGAGGTTGAATCCATTTATGTCAATGCAATTTAAAAAAAAAAAAAAAAAAAAAAAAAAAAGACAAGGGTGAGTTTGTGCGCACGTGTGTGTGTGTGTGTTTGTGTGTGTGCCCATGTTGTGACATACCTAGTGCATTGGCACGCGGGCTCTCACGGAGGACACACGTACCCAGGTAGCCCTCCAGCTGGGAGGGTTGGCGCATGCCTGCACAGTCGGATGGCAGGGCACGCACATGCGCGCACACACATACACACACACAGACACAAACACAGACACACACACACACACAGTGTAGAATTGTGAGGAAAGAAACACGGGGTTAAGGATTCCTACAGTACTTCTTACCCACTGCAGCTAAGCAGAAATATGGCATTTATAAACACCAGCAGAGCCGGGCTGGCAGCTGCAGCAACAGTCCCACTTTTGAGGAACACAAAACCCAAAAAAAAAAAAGAAAAAAAGAAAAAAAAAAAAGACAATTGTGACAGAAAACGTGTGGGAGTATGCAAGAGAATACACAAGTAGAGCAGGTCTGAAGTAAATAATGTTCTCAGCGTATTTTAACAGAAGACGAAAAAAAAACCCATCAGATTAGATATGATCACAAAACGTTATTTGCATGGACGCTGTGAAAACATTTTGCTGTAATATCTCATGTGTCATCACTCCGAGCAGCAGTGCACTGGCAAAAAAAAAAAAAAAGGAAAAAAAAAAGATTGTTCAACAGATTGTTAAAGCTAATATCTAAACACTAAACTGCATTATGAGCCTCACAACAGAGTGGTGTACTGCTTAATCAAAAGACATAGAAATATATCGGAATTCTATCTCCAGCTTGGGTGCTAGTGGTATTATATAACCTCATTTCCTGGCGGGTCAAAGGGGATTTTTTTTTTTTTTGATAATATAAAGCATGCGTTGTTAGAGGGTTGATAAGAAAACCTAATTGAATTTCAGACTAGGCGGTGGCTGGTTGAAGTCATTGCTGCTTTTTGTTCATGGGGGGGGGGGGGCGTCATACTCTAACACACAAACAAAAAATAAAACAGTTAGAGGCCTCTGTTTGACTCTAGCATTAGTGCTAGTTAAAGCAATAATGTATAAATCAAAGATAACTGTGTTCAATGTTATCTTGAATTATTAGATAACAAGATAAAAATGTATTTCTGCTTCGTGCAGCAGCAGGAAGACAAAGAGACGGTTGGTTAGAGAACATATTGTAATAGTGACTGGTGTGTATGTGTGTGTGTGTGTGTGTGTGCAAAGAGACAAAAGTGTGAGCGCCATACTTTGCGCCCCTCCGTTTTGCTTACCCATCATATCTTTTGTCTTCTTGAAATGTTTATACCAGCGCCCAAATTCCTGACACTTCGCCGCCGACACATTTGCATAGTAAGTGCTGTTCACAATGGAGGAAATCATACTCTGAAAGAGAGAGATTGATTGAGAGAGAGGGAGAGAGAATGAGAGAGGGACTTTAGATTCTCATTGTGGAAAATACAGACATAATATTAAAGCTTGTGAAACATGCAGTAACACTGTAGCTTGTCAAAACAAATAAAAGATAGGGACATGGTAAAACCCAGCACGTAAAAAAAACAAAACAAAACAAAAAAAAAAAAAAAAAAACAACTGAAAAGTATCAGGCATGCAGAAATTTCCGATCTCGTCCTCTAAAGGTAAAACAAATGAAATCAAACAAGGCTTTATCTGTACTTTTTTTTTTTTTATCAAATGCCGGTGAGTTTGTCTGAACATCTTTTGTATTTCTTTTATTTTCGAGTGGGTAAATTATAAGGTCAACTGAGTTCTACGTCTGTTGACATCAAGAGCAGGCGGCAGTGAAGATATTTACCTTCAAAAGCAAAAGATGATAACGGCTTATTGAATATCAGCATCTGGGGAGTCGGGCGATGTAAACAGATAAACCTCTTTTATTTTTCAGCTCTTTATTTATACAATCTGTTAAAGACAACAGCTTCAACCAGATTGAGGGCCGCGCTGAGCATGTCGTTCTCTGCCGCATGTGTGCTCTACTCTCCCTTTACAGTCGACTCTTTGCCCTCTCTACATTAACTTCAACCATCCTCCTTCGCCTGAGAAAAACAAAGAGGCTTTTTTTTTTTCTCTTCCAGTTTCATTAAAATGAATGTTTTAACACCTTGCTGGCCTCCGGGCGAATAGTGAGGTTGGTGCAGGAGAAATTGTTTTTGATTGTTATAAATATTCAAAAGAACTAAACCATCTGTTTTCAAATTACAGGTATGCCATCTTTATCATTTTCTATAATATATGCGCTCGGAGGATGGCGGGGGAACCTTCTGGCAGAGCAGCATGGTGGTGGGAGCACGATGAACTGGTGCAGGAGGATTCTGGTTCTCTGGCTCTGCACAAACCATACAAGGATACGAGGAAGCAGCTGTGCTGTCAGGGGAGGTCGATCTAACTGAACTCTGAACTCTTGGCCTCTCTGTCAAAGCGTTATGCATCTTGTGTGATGGTGACAATCATTGAGGCTAACACGTGCTCAACCAGAACACGGCAAAAACTTGGCACAGATGTGGACAAAGTTCATGGGATCCAAACTGCAGCAGGGAGGGATCTAAAGCAAAAATATTTCAACCAGCTTCATGTAATAGCTCTAACTGCAAAGAGTTATAGGATAAAAAAAATTCCATTGGACTTTTGGGGCCAATAACACCACACAAGAGTTACACACAAGCTCAAAGACATTTGCTGTGCAAGCTCCCAAGTCTTGGTGCAAAAGTATTAAAAAGCAACTAAAAGGAAACAAAAGTGATTGAATGTTGACGTTTTGTTTACTTATTTGTGTGGCTGTCGCTTTACATTACAAGTCACCAAGGACTCCAACCTTGTCCACTAATAATCATGGACGTGACCCTCACTTTAACTCAGTATGGCTGCTTTCTATCACAGCCATTCAGCTGTTTTTTTTGTTTTGTTTTGGTTTTTTTTTTGTGTGAAGTCAAATATGGGAAAGTGAGGGGAGAGTCACGTTGGTGACTGCAGCTGGGTGTGAATCTGTGCCAATCATGCTGTGGTGCATCATGCTGTCATGCTGAAGAGTTCTGCATGTGAACTTGCATGGGTCCACAGCAAAGCAGTCTTTCACAGGTAAAAAAGTGAAAGCCCTGATAGAGTTCAGGTTAGAGTTAACAATTTAGAACTGCTCTTTAAATTTACGCCTGAAGCAGCCGCTTCTTTTAGATTCATGCAAATATTAGCAAATAGCAAAAGCAAGTTCAGCCTCTGATGGTTTTAAAATGATAACTCCTGTTTACTCCTCATGAGGTGGAAAAAGCCAGTGCAAATCAGAATGAATGATTCTGCTTTTGATTTACTGCCTTGGGAAAAAAAGTGAATATTTTGGGATCACGATTGGTAGAACAGCAAACCACACATTCCAGTTTAACCTGGTTCTGCCTCCTGAGCCAAAGATTCATCTGAAAACCATATATTTAAAGTACGAAGAATTCTCCTTTAAATCAAGGGAGAAATGAACTCCTTTCCTCCAGCCTGCCATCTTTTATTTACAGTATATCTGGGCTAAGCCAGCTCCAGGCAACAAACAAGAGGCCTGAAGAAGATGGTGAGCCTTTCTCTCTGTCTCTTCCCATCTTTTCTCTCTATCTCCCTCGCTCCCTCTTTCTCCGCCATCTTTGACACAGATGTTCTAATAAACGCTCCTCATTAATCAGCCCTCTCCCTCAATACATCACTCTACCTCTCACAGGGGGCCCTGCGTGTATGTGTGAACGCAACAATACACACACATACACCTATTCTCTGTCTCTCTCACTCGCTCACTCTCCCCACTGCTCTGTCACACACACATGTATCCGCACTAAGTGAAATCAAGCAAATAACCAGAGCCTCTGCTGCCACTGCGGTGCCAGCAGGAGGACTGTGCAAGGGCTTGTCAACAGGTAGCATGGCTACGCATGTGTGTATGTGTGGGTGTGCGATTGCCAGTGTGTATGTGTGTCAGTGGGTGCATGAGCATGTGTATGGACCCTTTAAGTGATAGCCATCTGCAGCACAGAGAGCTTATCAGCAAGACCAGGAAGTGGCACTGGGCTACTATCGGTCCCCAACATCTACTCTACACCCCATCATGGGAGACAGGAAGAGAGAAAGAGAGAGAGGATAGAGCAAGTGTGTGTGTGTTTGTGTGTGTTTGTGTGTGAGAGAATAGTGGTGCAGCAGGCAGGTACTGTAGGCACCCAGCTGCCAGCGTTAAAGTGTGGCACACACACTGGCAAATCCAAACACACACTGAGCACAACCCCTGCAGACAAACACACATGGTGCAGTTACACAAATGCAACACACATGCACATAGACAATTAAACACACACACACACACACACACACACACACACACACACACACACACACGCACTCCAACTTAGCCTGATGTCTTGAATCAGCTGGGGAAAACGTGCATCCCATTTGCAACACTGTGCCTTGTCTCTCGCCAACATCTAACACAGCTCAATTATGGCACATATCCACCTCAAGTAGGATGACCCACCCCACCCTCCCCCACCCTCCCCTTCAACCTAACCCACACACACACAAGTATATATATATATACACACATGCATGCACACACATACTCTGGCAACCAGGTTGTGCCTATGGCAGCTGAGGTTGTGAAGGCCTGCAAAGATGGCATTTTGATGACTATTTGCTGCTACGCAACACAGCAGCTGGTGCATCAGGGGCCGCCCAGTGAGAGTGAGCAGGGGGTGGGTGGGCAAGAAGATGTGGTGGTGGCAATGAGAAAGCGTGGGGTGAGGTGAGGGGAAGCTCGTTTGTTGCCATAGTTTCTGTGAACACGGGCAAGGGGGTTGCTAAGCTTGGTAGCAACCAAGAAAAAAAAAAAAAAAAACAAGCCTGCTTGGCTGATTGAGGCGGAATCAAGAGAAGTTTCATTTTGGCGGGGCTTCTTCAAACTGTTAAGAGTGAATCTTTCAAGCTGCAGGTCAGAATCAGTTCCTCTGGCCATGGGTGAATACATTTTCTCAGAGTTTCCTTGTGTAATTTGTAGGCCAAACACACAAAGCATGACTCCCCACTACAAAAGAATGAAACTAAATGTTTGACAAGGCACCGGACAAAAGCAGCATTTCACAAAATAACCCCCCATCGCCCTCCCCTCCCTTCTCTGCCGCCCCTCCTCTCCCTCTCTCTTCAGAGCCCTGTTCAGAGGTGGGCTAATTCTCTTTCACTCACTCGCTGTGATTCTCTCATCTGTTAACCTCTCTTTTCGGTCTGGGATTACACTGCAGAATATCAAGGAAACACTAATCCTAAAAAGGTGCCAATCCTCTGTTCCCTCCCGCAACACCCCTTTCCCCTCCCACTTGTTTCACTTCTTTCGTCAACTCTGAAAACTCACAGGGTCGGCCTCTCGCCAGCTTCTCGCCTCCTACATCAGGCTACATGCAAGTGAAAACGTCGCCGGTCACAAGGGCGGGTGGGAGCATTTATAGAGGCAACGTGGGGGCATCCCTCAAATGTGACTAACGGCCTCAAAAACCAATTGGGTTTAGGAGAAACAAACCACCGCTCTATGGGTGTATCTGGCCACATGAAACCCCACAGAGTAACAGATGTCAAACACCATCATGGCAGCCATGTTTGAACAAGGCAGACACGGATACATGTATGAATTAACAACAGAGCAAAGCTGCCGATTCCTCTTTATATTACATTACAAACTTAAAAGCTGGATTGAATTTTGAAATTTGCTGACCTACAATTTTTTTTAAAAGAAAGGCAAGATATAAGAAACATAAAAATCATTTTGGCTGAAGCTACAACAAATCTGCAATAGCTGGCTACAATTTCTGCATGACAGTAAACATAAGACCACTTAATACCCTTTAGAATTCAGGACCAAGCTGGCTGTTAAAATACATACAAGAAAGGAAGAAACAGATTCAGTTAAAGATATTTTCAGGACCATCTTTCATCCTCACTGGAGAGCTGAAACAATCTTCAGTTTAATTTGAGACTAGTGTGTATGTGAAAATAGCAAATGTGTGTCTGAGGGGGAGTGTGTGTGTCTGTGTGTTAGATCCTCTGAGCTAGCGTGTGCTCTCCTCTGAGCCGTCTTCACATATGGACCGTAAACAGGGTGATTACCAGACCGGGCTGGGCTCTGCCTGAACGCCACCCAGGGACTCTTTACATCATCAGCGCACTGCTCATGCCCGGCTAAACACACAAACACACACATACACACACACACACACACACACACACACACACACACACACACACACACACAGAGCAGCCGCTCACGCACACGCAGCGCAAATGAGGGTCTCCAGGTGACCATACGGTGGCCTGGGAGGAGAGCTGGCTTCATACCGAAGGCACCTAGGCACACGCTTGGATCTAAATACACACACACATGCAAAACACAAATAACACTTTCACATATTCGTCTTGTGCATTAATATACGTTTCACAAACACAGTCAAGCAAATGCACACAGAAGCACACATATCTTCTTGTGCTGTAACACACACACACACACACACACACACACACACACACTCTCAGACATACACACATTATTGGCCCCTGTGAGAGATATACTGCCGTTTCATTCCACTCACTCCAGAGCTGCCTCTATGATATACTGACTACACTGCCTGTTAATACAATATCAGAGCTAGTGCTTTCTATCCAACCTCCCAGCTGACAAAAAAAAAAAAAAAACGCATCATATAACACCTAACATGTGAATGTACATGTCTCCTGTCTGATGCAGTGAAATATTGAGAATGAACTAAATGAGGAAAAGGACAAAAACAATCCAGATCGTTCTGGGTTTGGGCCAATGTTTATCTAACAATAACCATACGTTCAACAACACCTCTGCTTTTTGGCTGCCGTTGCATACGAGTCCCTGTGCATGTGTGCGTGTTTGCATGTGTGTGTCGGGGGCTGTAAAAGAAACAAAAAAATCATGCGGCAAACAAATGACAATGGCCATTGATTTGGGTTTTCTATGCCGATTCTCTTTCCCACTTGATCAAACTCAGGGCATTTGATAATTTCAGGATAAAAGACAGAGGTGATGGCGATAGGGGTGTTTGTTTTGTTGTGTGGTATGGTAGCAAGGGGGGGGTGGGGTTGGGCTTTTGTCTTTTTTTTTTTTTTTTAATAAGCAGACTGGGCTTCAGCACCTGTGATAAGGGACATTCTTTAGCCAGAGAGCTCTGATTCATGTCTTTGAGTAACTCCTTGAGGGCGTTTCT
The DNA here is from genome assembly GCA_038496675.1 of Rachycentron canadum. Lineage (NCBI taxonomy): Eukaryota > Metazoa > Chordata > Actinopteri > Carangiformes > Rachycentridae > Rachycentron > Rachycentron canadum. The sequence continues at coordinate 9,020,680 of CM076653.1, forward strand.
TACTGTAGAGTGGCTCCATTGCTCAGGCGGCAGGTCCTCCAGCTTAGGACAACTGTGGAGAGAGAGAGGGAGAGAGAGGGGGGGGGAGACATATGGGGGTGTGGGGTGGAAGGGATAAGGATGGGGAGACAGGGAGAGGCAAGAGGGAGGAGAAGGGAAGAGGAGGGGAGAGATAGGGATGCAGAGGGAGAGGGGGAGAGAGGGGTGAAGAGAGAGCATGAGAAACAATTCAGATGGAAAAAAGACAGAGATAGAAAGGAAAGCCAGCAGCCCCAATGGTATATTCAATGAAATGATTATACAGTACAACCTATAAATTCCCAATATTAAAATAATTTCATCTGATTCTAAGTAGTGGCTATTTCCTCATACAACACCAGTCTTTAAATGTGTAAATACATTGGACCTATATGTTTATGGAGAAGCAGGTTATCCTGCAGTAAACCAGACTTCAACACCTCAATTCAACTCAATCTAATGTAACAGCCTGTTCCTTAAATCCACTGAAAATAGGAACTTGAAAACATGAGACATACATTTAACAACGTATAAAAACCCCAGAGTGCAGAGGTGTAACTAACATTGGTCATTTGTTCTTTCTCTAAAATGTCCGTCGCATGTTACCGGAGCTCAAAATAACATCTTAGATTTACTTGTTTTTGTCCAAACAACAGTCAAAATCCCAAAGACAATAAAAAAGAGAAAAGCAAATCCTCACACATGAGAAGCTGGAACCAGTGAATGTTGACATTTTCGCGCCATAAAAGGCTTCAGTTATCAATCAATTATCAAAGCTGTTGTTGATTAATCTTGCATCGATCAACTCGATTAATCGACCACTCGTTTTCAGCGCTAAACAAGTCTTCTGTTACAAATTGACAATTTGGGAACAAATTAGCGCCCTGCCCCCCCAGAACAAAGGTGTAGGGATGGGGTTGCAGTCGTAGTCGAACCCAGTTTTAAGTATGAATTGATGGATTGGCCAAATCACTGGAACGATCAGATAGACGGAGCGGTGGAGACAGAGAGGAGAAACCAGAGAGAAAGAGCTGAACACACACGGGCCCCCACTCGTTTTTTTCCTGCTGCAAGCGCCCCTCCAAGACAGACAGATTTCATTTGGCGCATCAAGCAGATGCATCTGGAGATTGCTCTGTCTCTCTCTCTCTCTCTGCCTGCCTCGCTCTCTCCCTCTCTTTCATATTATCCCTCTCTCTCTCTCTCTCTTTCTCTCTCTCCTGATTGTTCTGATTAGTTAATTACTTTATACAACACATCTGCTGGATTGATGCATGAATTATACATCAGCTGCATGTGGCGACTATTATTTCGTGTTACTTCTACCTTCCTGGCTCGTGCTCGGCAAAACAATTTAAGGTGTTACTGGCTAGATTTCTGCGGCATTCGTGGTGGGGGGTGGGGGTTGAAGGGATGGCAGGGTGGGGAGAGAAAAGGGGGGAAAACAAATACAAAACAATAACAATACTGACAACAAAATGCAGCAAGATCAAAATAGATTTATATATCAAATCGACTGGTCTTGCGGTTTGGTTCTTCTACAGTCGCTAACCGCAAGGGATTCAGCTCTACCTGAGACACACTCGGGCTTCTGGGTTGGAGAAATATATTTACATTGTGGGTGAGAGTGTAGAGCAACTGAAGTGAGCTCCAGTGAGAGCGCCCAGTTCACTCTGGATAACACTTCACGTGTGTAAGACATATGTTCGATGTGTTTCACATTGCAACATATCGCTGAATTACTTTTCGTTAAACCTGACTTGACACTTGACAAGTGAGAGAGATGAGAGATTGAGCGAGAGGTGATGAGTGCCCATTGTGTGTCTGTGTGTGTGTGTGTGTGTGTGCGCGCATGTATGTGTGTGTCAATAAATCTGTCAGTTGGCGTGTTGGAAACATTATGAGCAGGGAGATAACAGTGGAATAGAAGAGGATGCGTGCGACGTTTTCTATGCTAACATCTGCTTGTAAGAAAACACGCAGCCTCGCGCACACACTCACACACAAACAATGGATTTTCCAGAACACCTTAAACTGCTCCAGCAGCTAGGAGAGCCTCCGGGGAGAAGGAAGTGAACAAGAGGAGGGAAGGAAGGGAGAGACAGAGAGAAGGGTGGTGGAGAAAGACAGCTATCCATGCATTCAGGGCTAGCACGCCAGAAATAAACACAACCTTCTGTATTCTGTCTGGTGGACGTGCTCGCATCAGTGTGTGTGTGTGTGTGTGTGTGCTTCACTGGTGAAGCTGGGTGGCGGTGGTGGTGTTGGGAGGTGGGGGGGAGGAGGAGAGAGCAGGGAGATGGAAGAGAGAGGAAGAGGCAGAGTGAGGCTGGAAAGGAGTAGGAACAGCTCTCCAGAGGGTTGCAGAACACTGGGTTAGCGTGCAGCTGGCACAAGCCTCCACACCAGCGCCACTCAGCTGTTTGTGTGTCTGCACGCGTGTGTGTGTGTGTGTGTGTGTCTATGAGCACATATGAGCTTGTTTGTGTCCATGTCTATAAATGCTTGTATGCTCTCAGTGTGTGTATAAATACAACGAAGCCTCACACCTACAGAGTAGCATTTAGCATACAATATGGTGAGTGATGGCAGAAGACAGTGAGCGGTAAGAAGGCCGTCTTTATCATGAGCTATGTAGAATCAGAAGAAGTATATTTCACTTTAAAGAAAACCAGTCCAGCCAGGTTTATTTATGGTGCTATTTCAGGTGAACAACCTTGTATTCATCTGCTGTACACTTTTAGCTGCACGCTCTCCAGTTGTCCACCACAGTCATTTTTTTACGGTGCTGCTCGTTTCAAAAACTGTGATTGCCATATTTTTGCTCAGTTTTGCCTAACAAGCAAAAAAGTTAACGTTACTTGCAAGTTAAATTTACAGCAGAGGGGCGACCTGGTAGCAGAGAGGTGTCAAAGTCCCCCGGTTTGATTCCAAACCGAATGGACTCTTTTCTACATGACATTCCCTTCTCTCTGTCCCATTTCCTGTCTCTCTACACTGTCCTATCGAAATAATAAAGGCATAAAATGGCCAATCGCTCACCACAGTATAAACTAAACTGTGGGATTATTGTTCCCATCACTTCGATCACGATCACATAAACCAAATAAAGTCATACCAAGACCTTTTCGGCATTCAAATAGGCTTTTTCCCTCATTTTCTGGGAAAGATAAGTCTGTTTTGTGCATTTGTGTATGTGAGTGAGTAATAAAGGCAACGGCACACTGGCACCTGCCTTTGGGCACACAGTATGTGCTATGTGTGTAAGTGTTGGAAGCATATATATGTATAAAAGCAATCAAATGCTGGTGCATGTCTGACAAGGCAAGGCAGGGGGGAAAGGTCTACACACCTTTTGGATTGGTGCACCTACACTATGCATGCATCCAGGTGTTTGTGTTCATTGTATATTCTGTACAGAGAAGAACAACAAGTGTGTGTGTGTGTGTGTGTGTATGTGTGTGTGTGTGTGTGTGTGTGTATGTCTTACCTGTGCAGCTGGATCTTAAGCGTGACCACGTGGTAGACGTCCTGCAGCATGTCAGCCACTGTGGCATCCGGTGCATCTGTCACGTATGACAGGGGGACTGGGTTCCACTTTCCCACCTGAATCATGCCTGAACGATGCAATGCAACACACAGACACACATGGATGTGAGTAAACATGGACACACAAAAGCACACCAATGAACAATGCATCAGCACAAAGTTTATTTTAACATGGTAACAGGTTTGTTCTATAATAAAGCCGCAGGTAGTCTCCTAACAACTACTACTTAGGTGACCTAAACATGTTTATAAACTGAATTTGTTGCTGAAATCACAACAACCATGCAGGAATTCCTTCTGACGCTAACTTGGAAAAAGCTCCAGCCCACACAGCAGGAAGTGAGACAGAAGATTGCTCATGGGAGAGGTGATGTGTGTGTGTGTGTGTGTGTACTGAAGGGTGATGGACAGGCTATAATAAAAGAGCACACTAAGAGGCACCTTGAAACAGCCCCCCTCGGCCTGTATGTGCTCAAGTGCAATTAGCAGACCCTTTCTTCCACCTGCCCCTCCCACCTACTGAGTCACTGAGTGTATGTGCATATAAATATATGCAGTATGAGCGTGTGTTTGTGTGCTTTACTTGCTTATATACACAGAATGCGAATGTGCATGTAAACATTCTGGTGGGTAAGCCTTTGCATTTAGACTGTGTGGGAATGTGTGCAAGTGTGTGGTAGTGTTCGTCTGTGTGAGTGTGTGACCCCTGAGAGACTTGAGCATCTCCTGTCTGGGATCAGTGTCAGGATGTGTTACTGTGGCTTCAGATCTGCTGGCGGTAGGCTAATATGGTCACAGATTGTGTGAGTGAGGCTTAAAGAGTGTGTGTTTGAATGTGTGCACGAGAACCAGAGTGTCAGAAAACGCAGAAGAGAGGACGTTAATGAGCATTAGAGAGATAAAGAAAGAAGAAGAAGAAGAAGAAGAAGAACAGTGGCATTTCATTTTCTACCAGGGTAGAAAATGAAATGAAGAGATGATGATGAGAGTTCAACGAGTGACGCCGGTGGTTTACCTTTGGCCTGGGCTGCTGAGCTGTGGGAGTAGCCCAGCGACAGCAGGGCCATCTCAATGAGCTGGTTGAAGAGCATGTCCTTACGCACCAGGACGAACTCGGCGTGCTCCTCCTTGCTGTCAAAATCCATGGGGTTCTCGTAGTGCTCCACTACACAGAACACAGGCAGCATGTTGCCTGAGGACACCGAGACACAGACACAGGAATGAGAACTGGAAGACTTCAAATTCAAACCAAAAATCTGTTTGGTTTTTTTTGTTTGTTTGTTTTTTTGCAAAGGGACAAGATTAATATTTAGTGGTGATGATTAAGTTACATTGGGGTTGAGTGTCAGGGGATTATGGGCGAGGGAGTCCGCTACCGCTGCTGCTGCTGCATGAAGGATCTAGACAGAGTTTGGACCACAAAGGCATTTTTCATCTTTTATAGGGTAATTTCCACCTAAACTCTCACCTCTGAGTCATAATGCCCAACTTTCACATCAAGGTGAGGAATCAAACGCTTCTTAGGTGCAAAATAACCTGCACACATTTCAGAGACTGAATTAGTTTTGCCTTTTTTTTTTTTATTTATTTTTTTTAATTTGAAAGGCTCTCTTTTGTCTTGTAATTTCTACAGTCTCCCTTCTGAGCTTTTTAAGGATGGTTTTTGCACCTGTAATTTCATTTTAAGAAGCTTTTTATTAACTATTGGAGGACTCCTCCTTACAGTGTTGTAGTTTTCTTCCAAGCTTCACAATGATGACATAATATCAAAGAGATGTTGCACTACGGCCTGCAATGACTCGTATGATTCGTGTGTTTAATAAGAGAATCTACGTAACATAGATATTGTAGCAGCCACACAAAAAAATCCTTCAATTCCTATGTCGCCTTTTGGCACAATAAACTGTTTATTCGCTGACGAGGTGCTGGGATCACATTAGCCTTTCCTTCTGCCTGCCAACCCAAAATCATCTTCCCATGATGCAGCGCTTCAAATCCCAAGCCACCTCTGCGCCCTGAGGTTTACAACTCTGTGTCAACAGTGGCTCTGCTGTTAGGTGGAATGAGCAATCCTTGTCCAAAGACTGACGAATGTTCAAGAGACCCACTGTGCAAATATCACCCAATGTGCCATTTATTATGCTGAAATAACATCTCAGAAATTTAAGAAAGTTTTTCAGCCATGGGGGCAGCTTGGCCTTTTGAAGCCTCAGCCTGAATAAAAACAGCAGCAGAAGATGTGAAGTTTGTCAAAGTGTTGATGAGGACAGTATCTTTAGCATCCTGTGCTTAGTACATCCTGTAACGTTTATGAGGCAGGCCAGTTGCCCTACTTTCTCAGTACGTCTCCGCTCTAATGCCACCTGGACACATTTCTGTGCATTTATTGTCCTTGCTGATTAAAATGATTCACATTCGAATATTTTCCAATCCCAGGCATTCCAGAAGATGCACACAGCTCTGGCAAAACAATCAATAAGCCGACAGATGCCAGGGAATGTGCTGAAAGAGCTGCTTTTCTCCTCCCCTGATTTTAATAGATAAAGATCTAACAATAAAGACTGCTGTGTAGGTTCATTTGGGGGATCAATACTGGCTTTGTTTCCAGGGAGCCCAGAGAGGGCTGCTGTAAATATTGTTTCGGGCTCGGACACAATGCCCACTGTGGCCCCTCTGCGAAGCCTCCGTGGCGGACCGCCCACCTCCATCGGCTGCTTCACCCTTTACCCAGGAAGCAGCTAAAAACCACTGATGAGAGGGGAAGGGAGAGGAGGAAGAGGAGGAGGAAGAGGAGGAGGAGGAGGAGGAGGAGGAGGGGGTGGCAGGGAGGAGGCTTGGAGGAACAAACGTTGTAGGAGGCCAAGAGAAGCAGAGATGATGAAGGTGAAAAATTAGGCTCTCTCAGCTGGAGCGCGACATGTAGATTAAAGGAGCAAATAAGAGAAACGGCCCATCTGAGGACACTCACACAGACACATTCCAAGAGTTCCTGAGTCCCTCTTGCCCAAAGAAAACCAAACCAGCCAAAAGAACAAACAGACGAGCCTTAGCGGCCAAGTGCTATTACAACTCCAAACCTGCAGGTTTTCAAACTCATTTTCCAACCCACAAAAATAAAATAAAGAAAAAAAACACACACACACAATCATAAAAAGGTTCATATTTTAGATAGCTTTGCCCGGCGTGTTTTTCACAAGATGACACCAGTTATATTAAAAAGCTATGTCATAATCTCAAAGTAAAGGCTCCCTTTAAACAGCAATGGCTCTTAAAGGACTGAAACTTCCCCTTAATAAACAAATGCCGGCGCAGGAGGGCTGCGGTTGGAGAGAGGAGCAGTGACACAGCGCTATGCAGCACGACACAGGAATAATTCTCACAGTGTTCTTCTATTAGCTATTGTCTGGGCAAATAAGTGGGAGTGTGTGCTCTGTGTGTGTGTGTGTGAGAGAGAGAGAGAGAGAGTGTGTGTGATAGAGAGAAAGTGTGTGTCTGAGATGACTACAGAAGCATTGTAAAAAGGTTTAAGAGTTTTGGAGTGCATGCAGGGGGTTGGTAGTGGGTGGAAGATGGTGTGTAAGTGTGTGTACATGTGTGTGTGTGTGGGGGGGGTAGTATTAAAACTGCATTCAATTAGCTTTTCCTCTATTTACATGGTTTATTCTTCCCTTACTCATGCACACAAAACTTAGTTCAAGTGTATTTGTTTCATAATCAGTGTGTATAGACTGGGTCTGCAACCAAGGATTAATTACTTTATTGATTATTTTGTTCAATATTTGATTCATTAATGAGTTGTTTAGTCTATGAAATTTCAGAAATGGGGCCTGCAGTGAATGATTATTTTCATTATGCTGATTATTTTCTCTATTTGCTGCTTTGTCTATAAAATAAAAAGTGAAAAATGCATGCGACCATTTCATAAAAGCTGGAGGCGATGCATTCAAACTATTCACTTCATCCCACTAACGGTTCAAACTTTCTGTCACAATTGATAAAGAAAAGTAGCAAATCCTAATATAAATGCATGTTTCGTATTCCTTCTTGTTGATTGGTGATTATTTTTCTGTCAATCAAGTAATCAATTGATCAACCACTTGTTTCAGCTCTGTCAGAATCAGTGAGACGTGCCTCATACAATTTCCCAGACATCGAGGTCAAGTCTCCAAATTGACTGTTTGTCCAATAAACAGCGACAAACCCCAAAATCTTCATCATAATTTTGTCATTTTTGGTTAGTGACTGACAAGCTGTTGTTTGAGTGTGTGATGGACCTCTTACCTCTCTTGTGGCAGGTCTTCAGCAGGTGGCTGGTGGGTTTGTAGGGGACCCCGGCTAGTTTGGCCCCAGTGCTGCCCAGCCTGGCCCGGCCCAGGGGGCTGCCGTTCTGCTCCAGCCGGGGCAACTTGGCCGGCGGGGCCTTGGCGTCCGCCATGCTGTTGACCAGCTCAGAGTTCTCCTTGCCCAGACACGCCTCGCTGAGATGTTCCATCATTCTCAGCACCTCTGCTCACTATCACCTGGGGAGACAGAAACAGAATGGTTCAGCTGTCAGCGGAGATATGTGTGCGGCATAAAAGCAGCAGAAGAACGAGCAGCCACAAAATCTTTTAAGTTGATATCACTGACATGTGAAAACGTGAAGGGACATCTTTAAAGAGCAAAAAAAAAAAAAAGTGCTTTAAGTAATTGAAACCTCTGAGAACAGACCCATTACGGCAGTAACTGTCAATTCGCTTCAGTAATGACGACTCGAGCCACGGTGACGTTTTCCGTGCCACTGTAATGTTCCCATTTTTCAACGCATGTATTATGTATGGGTGTCCCGCTAGAAATCCCCCTGCGAGAGGGGGCAAACAAGCCCCGGTTTTAGTGCAAACACACTCATTTGCTGGGAGATTCCACTTGAATGAATACAGTGCAGTTCAAGAAACAAGGTTCGGCTGCAGCGCACGCAGAGACGGGGGAAACTAACGTATTTCAGCTTCTGAGTCACTTCGTGTGACTTCACATTCATGGCTCAGCTCAGAAAGGAAAGGGAGGCGAAAGGCCGCAACGTCATCTCACTGTGACTGAGACACACACACACACACACAAGTATATACACACAGAAAATCTGTTACAAGTCTTTACAGGTGTAAACTTTACTTTCAAGATTTTGCAGCCGCAGTGAGATACTCATGGCAAGCGTCCCAAAGTTGTAAACTCTGGGAGGAAAAGCAGTTTCTGGGAAACTTCAAAACAGACAGTTGCTGACTCACTCTGGTAGCAATCAAAAGTTAAAAGAGAGGAAAGAAAAAGTAAAGACAAGAGAGGAATAGATATGAACGAAAGATGGGGTCTCTATAAGGCAACTTTGTCCGCAGGTGCTTTTGTGCACAGGCAGAAAACCAGCGACTGAGGCTGACAGTTAATACATTATTTAAGCTTCCTGAGTTAACTTTTCTTTAACTAATATGTGTCCATTTACACAAATATCGTCGTGGGTGGTACTGCATACAGGTTAATGCACAGTGCTGATGAACATGAACTGGAATGCTGTTATCAAGAGTGAAAAAGGGCAAAATCATCCACCCCCACGCAAAAGATCATGAACTCCCCCATTCATAACATGCAATGAGGCAACTAATTCCCCACAAATAGGGGGGCCAAAGGAATCCAGACCCGGATACAGTCTAGATCCAGGTCAGGATTTTTTAATGACCTTAAAACACACACACACACACACACGAAAGAAAAAAAAATAAATAAACAAAACAAGAAGCCATAGTTCAAATTTAAGGATTGACTATAAGGAGGATAAGTTGAGTGAAAAGGCTTCAAGACCAACCTGAACCGCAGCACTTCAGCAGCATATAACACCGCCTGGAAAACGCGTCTTCTTCAAGTTTGGACAGGGCAGAAAAGAAAAAAGAAAAAAGAAAAAAAAAACAAGAAGGAGAAGAAACCCCCCCAAAAAAACAACTCCTCGCTTTCCGGTTCGTCTCTTGTTATCTCTCACTACGCGTGCATGACAGCAAACGGTTATTTAAAACACACACACACACACACACACACA
>CM076653.1:9044549-9113307 GCA_038496675.1 Rachycentron canadum
GGGGGGGGGGGGGCAAAAAGAAGCTGAAACAAGACACCAGGAGGTGAGAGTCGGAGAAAAGGTTTTGGCCTGAAACAAATCCTGGAGATTATTTGTCAGGAGTTTATTTATCAGAGGATGCAGAAGAACTAGAGCCTTTATTGTAAGCTGATACATACAAATACTTCTCAGAAAAGTTCATTTGTTGTGGTTTTGGGACTCCACAAAAGTTTCATTATGAAGCATCTGAGATCTGCATTTTTAAGAAAAAAAAAAAAAAAAAAAAGGGACAAAAAAAGAATCTCACACACACACACACAGAAAATCTCTGCATATGATTCACACCAGCTCTCTCCTGGGAGCCTGAATGGGAATTGAAAAGTTCCAGTAAAGAGATTCAAATTTGCTTTCTGCCTAATTATAAATTCATGCTAAGATAGGGATGTTTTCATCATTACGGACAACAGCTGGTGATTTCAATGCAGCCTGTGTTTTATCCAACAACTCATGTTGCTGCCTCTGAAACCCCCCCCCCCAAAAAAAAAAAAAAACACATTTGTTGCAGTTGACACTTTGACCACAAGGGGGACCGGTGAGCCTCATCTTAAAGAGGGTAGAGAGGAGAAAAGAAAAGAGAGGCGATGACCCCCCCAACCCCCACCCCCCTTCTTTAAAAGACATTTTATACTTTCGGTTTCAACGTGCTATCATTCAAGCTGGTTGTGCCAATATTTAAAATTCAAAAGCAGTAAAACCCTGACCTCTGCATTCAAACACAGGGAAGATGATTGGTGCAGCAGCGACGTGTGAGAGCTGTGGATCAGTTCCAAAACGCTAATGCAGATTGTTAATGTGCATCTATGCTGCTGAAGCATAAAGAGGGCACATGGAAAAGCACAAAAAAAAAAACACACAAAAAAAACAAAAAAACACAGAGAAGCAAATGTGTGTGAAGTGTAAAGAAATCAAAGCAGACCTTGAGCTGAGACATTTCAGTCGTCTGCACTTTTTTTTCCCCCTCTCTCTCTGAAAACAATAAACAGCACTTGGAAAATTACAAGGGTTATACACCCCAGAATTAATCTTTCCAACCCATAACTAAATAGAGAGACACTGTTGCCTCTCCATCAAGTGGGTATATTTTAATTACAGGCTATTGACTACTGAAAGTAATTTGTCTCAGAAAGATGCCCAAGAGCTAAAAGACAGACGTCTCGTCTAAATCTGGAATGCTCAGCCACTTTTTTTTGCTCTGGTTTTGTGGTTAGCCCTTGCAACTTTCTTCAGTCGCTCTTTTATAATTGTTCACCTTTTAAAGATTAACAAGGATTCCCAAGATGAATAACATTTGTCTCCTGCTGTATCCGGGGTAAGCGCTGGATTGTCAGATTTTCACGCTTTCCCTCAGCCGCAATTGAAATTGAAGAGTGTATTTCTCTGCCTTTTCGCTCCTCGCGCTTTTCTTTTCAGCACCTCTTTTGAATTTTGAAACAGAAGTACTCCACAAGCTCACCTCTTAAATGACACACTATTAATCCTCATTTGTGCGCTGCCAAGGAGGACAGTGGAGATGAGAGCCGATCAGAACAATAAAAGCTGACCCACAGCGGCGCCTCCAAAGCGCACACGCCTCCAGCTGTTAATGGGATGTCAGTCAGCTGGGCGAAAGAAAACAGCCCAGAAGTGTAATTACTGTCTGGTGTGAACTCTCTCATCAGCTGTGGAAGCTTAATGTCACTTAGTACATTACTCCATGTGGGGCGCGTCAGCTGAACGCAGCTGCCCAGATGTTAGAGGACACAGTGTGGAAAGTTTCTTCAGGTACACAGAGGTGTTTCTGCAACACGCTCGCCAGATTAGCCTGTCAATCACACAGTGAAGGCTGATAACTTCCTGTTAATTGGACCATCCACGAAACCAACTTCCTTAGACCTGGAACATTAAACTCTTACCACTTGACCACAAACAAATCCAAGGATCAGGTGAATCAACAAGGATCATTTTAAAACCTGTTGATTGATGCCCAGGAGGGAAAATGAGTCTAGAGATTTTTATTTTTGATCATAGGTATCAACTGTTGCCTTAGTGGCATCAGTTGCCCCTTAAATAGGGGTCACACCCTGAAGGGGTGGAACCCTTTTGGGCTTCAACCGGTTTATTATGGCTAATCATCAAAGGGGTAGAATCCAGTTGAGTTTGTGCTGGTTTATAGGTTCAAAACCTGATAATATCGAACCCTATCAAATGCCTCCCAAGAAACATGGGCTCAGTCGGGCAGATGATGGCATTATCATTAAGGCCCCATAAACACAACCTTGGAAAGTCCTCATCGCTCACACCGTAAGTTTGATGGACTCTTAGACCATTTAAATCTACCATACTGGATTTTTTGCTAATTCAATTAATCAGTTTGTAATACAACAGTACAATACCAGTAAAATTACATCTGTTTTTGGGTTCTAGGTTTGATAGAAGGCATCAAAGGTTTGAGCCACATAACTCCACTAAAAATGGCCAACATTGGTCCAAAAACATGGCTGCCAATGACCAACAAAAGACCAGGCTTATGTCTGATCATCGTAAGTCTTGGTAGATATTTAAGGCAGTTTGAGTCCAACCCATAGAGGGCGGCACAAATGGCACATAGGTGTACCTTAAAAGAAAGTGGGCAGCATTTAACCTGTTTCGCCAATCATCCACATCAGCCTGACGGTGGCGCTATAATATATAATGGTGCTATATAATCTTTGTGCTTGAGCCTCTGATGTTACTGAACCTGGTAAAGATTTAACCATAGCGGTTTCTGGAGGCAGTGACGCTGTAGGAGGAGTCGCTACAGACATTTACTCTGCATTTACTTGAAGTAAAGTACTGAACTTAACTACACTTTTGTGGTACTAGCTCTACATGTATTTGAGTGTTTATAGATTTTAATATTTCTGCTCCATTTCACCAAGAAAGGTCCTTTTAAATCTGCGCTTATCTGACATCTTCACTTACGAGTTACTTCACAGATTAAGATTTTACCCCAAAATTAATTTAGAAAACTCATTTTCAAAGATTCAACCAGTTCCCAAACCTTTTGCCTTTTGACTGCTTATACACAATGAGTGCAGCTCTTTGTCATGTTTCAGATGTCGCTGACATGTTAGCGGTTCTCTCTAAACTTCACATCATTTTATGATCAGTTCAAATATTTTACAAAAGATTAGAGAACAACTATGCAAACAGATTTATGTAGCTGAACTTTGTATTTCCTTCTTTCCTCTCCCATTAATTATCTTTTAACCTCTCAGATTTATCTTTTTGCTACTACTGAACTAAACCACCTGATATAAATATAAAGTAGTTCAAATTTGGCCCATGTGACACATTGACGTATATCATTATTATATTCAACTCACAGGGACCAATAATCTGCTTAAACAAGTACTTCAATGCTATAAGTAAATTTAGCTGCTATCACTTCTGTACCTTTACTCTTTGTCAAAGGATTTGACTACTCTTTTCCACCACTGATGCTTCAGTAGCGCTAATGAGCTTTTGATGCAGCCTCAAATATAAAATGACCATTTTATGTTTGCCAGAGGACCAATCACACAACAGGTGGTTAGACCTGCTGCTAAAGGGTTTCATGATCCGGCAATATGTTGCATTAAAGCAGCCATTTCTTCATATGCTGAAATCACAGTTTATTTACTTTAAGGGCGATGCCAGATGCATTACGTCAAATTTTCAGCAACGGTGTCCGGAAAAAGTCAAAAAGTCTCTTGTTAGACATTCTGCTGACATCCATCCATTCTCCCATCTGCAACCTTCAGCTTGTTTGTGTCAGGATTGCAAACCGGGCGTGTCAACCAGCACAGAGCCATGGGAGCCACCGCGATATCAGGCCTCTGTGTTTGACATGCATCTCAATGCGGCGCCGCTGTCACAGTGAGACACCCTATCTCCTGGAGAGTTTATTAGCTGTGCTTAATTAAACAAATGTGATTAGACTGATCCAAACTCACACAACTGAATCCCCGGTAAGGAGTCAGCCGTGAGAGGCGGCTGCAGAGAGAAAGTCGAGTCACGCATGGCTTAGCTTTATTAATAGCGCCTATTACTCACCAGCGTACACCTTGGCGAGCAGCAGAGTTTAACGTGTGAGTGATGTGCGTGTGCAGCGACATTTCAGGTCCACTTCTGAAGTTTGTCAATCACAGTTTAGTGCTGACTGTCAAGAGAAAATGAAGCTCTGGTAATTTGATTGTAATTGATTACTGGTAATTTACCTTGAGATATGTGGGAGGGATTTAGCTTCGGCTGTCACTCGTAACCAGGTGGAAAGCAACAGGGAAATTTTCACTATCTTGTAAAAGATGAATCACTCAGAGAGAGAGAGAGATGAGAGAGAAACTAAAGTAACTCTGCGTGCTAATATTTTAGGGGGATTTTAACTGAGTGAGTCATTTCAATTCACCATCAAATGTGAACTCTTACTGTCAAAGAAATATACCTTGCTACTCAGAAGAGTGTGATTTTGAGGAAATAAGTTGCAGAAAGATGCTGAATCTCAGAAACTCAGTTAAAGTTTGAACTTTCTCTGCCCTCTGGAGCTCCTGAATTTGATTGTGCACTCATTACTCAATCACAGACAACCTAGACATCCAGGACCGTGCCATTTAAAACAATGGTCTCTCTTTGTCTGAGTGAACTGAGGGGATCTGATGAGGCACTGCAGGTAATACAGCGCTGATATGTTACTGGGTCAATGCCAATTCAAACTAATGAGGCCTTCAATAGTTTCTTTTTTATTTTTATTTTTTCTTTAAAGTTCAAGCAACAGTTCACCAAGTTGGGCTCATTCAAATGATCAATTCAAACTTTTGAAAATAGCTGAGTCTTGTTATTGTTTTCGATATAAACAGTCTGTGTTGGCCTGTGGGGAATCAGTCAGCATCATTCAAAGAGGTTTCCCCCCCCACACACACACACACAACCACAGCTACCTCTGCAAAAGGTGCAATGAAATGTCATTTGATTTCTGTTTGACTCTTTTTGGTTAATGGACTTGTTGAAGGCCCCAAAGGCCATAGAGTATAAATCCCACAGATTTATGCACATATGCGCAACAAAAGATACAAAGATACCAGATTTGGAGCAACATTAGCTAAACCTCTTTATTAATCATGCCATATTACTGGCCGCTTCACCCTGTGTACAGCTACAGCTGCAGCCTGCTCCAGTGATGAGATTAAGGAAGGTGAGAAAGAAAGAAAGGTATATTTCTTTGCAAAGTCAAAGCAGATGCAGCGGCGGCAGCGTCGTCTTCACCAATAAAGACGTTAGGCAGCAAGAAGGAGGGATGGTTGATGGATGTATTTACACTACTTTGTTTTGTTGCAGAACTATGTCATGGTATCCCACATAATTATATAGGGCAAACAGGCATGATGTAACCATGGCAACATATGTAGGCACCAGAGCACACCTGTGTTGGAGTGAAGGGAAGAAACAACACGTGTGCGTGTGTGTGTGTGTGTGTGTGTGTGTGTGGACTGAACTACACACGGCTGAAGTTTGGGTTTCATTGGAGACGTTAAAATAGTGAAGCGTAACATTAAGGCTCTGATTCAATTAACTTTTTTTGTGGTGCAAGTGAGAGATACTTTAAAGACACAGCAGTGTTAAAAAGTTGTTGTGAGGGGAATGTTAACGCAGATGGTGACGTTCGGTGAGCGTTTGCTGCAGATGCATCATTTTCTGCTAATGTGGACTTAACTACATAAGAAACGCGCTCTGCTGTTATGTCGCTGTAATTAGCTTGTTTGCCACGACTGAAAATACTTAAAATAGATTATTATAAATATATTAATTTTAGAGCCATCTCACTCAATCAATATTTACGGCATATATGAACATTTTTAATAGTAAGACTTCATATATTTTCTCACACTAACTGCATCTAAATTAACTTTGCTGAAACTCTTTCTCCAGTTGTTTTCATTAACATGGAACACAGAAGCTGCTTGTGTCTATCTTTTAACATGGCTATATCTGTACTGAACCATTTATCCAGGCCTGCAATGCCATTTTGTAATGGTGCATCCATCACATCACCATTAAGAATTGAAATGCCTTTAAGCCTCTTATGCACATTTCCCTTTTAGCCACCATGACTTTTCAGATACCACTGCAACCAGAGGAATCTCTAATTCTGCATAATTTTTTAGCAGAGCTTGGCTAACCTAATTGTGTGTTTAATGCCTGCTGCTGCACAAGTCAAGACACAGGGTGAGAATTTGTGGGAACTAATTCTTCGGCGACTAAGTTGCAATGGCACCTGTGCATGAACTGAGAGTCCAATTTCACGAGCGCTGCTTAAATTCTGCTCCTGAAGCCGCAGCAACGGTGTGTTTCGGATAAAGTGGAGTATATGCTTCAAATGTAACCGCCGGAGCAATTAGCAGGTTAAAAACAACAATGGAAGTCAATGAGTAAGAGCGTTAGCTGTGTGTTCAACACGGCTGGCTCTGACTTAATGATGAGCATCGAATTTACGCATCAGTTCACCCAAATTACACAAATGATCTGACTCTTTTGGTCGCACTGGTACAATGGAGGTGAAGAGAATTTCGTCTGCGGTGCTGAAAATCTCATTTTCTAAGAATTTCACAGCAACATCCTCTTCCAGAAATAGTAGCTACTTCAGAAAATCCACAGACCTAATGATGCAGTTTTCATATTCAACCTACTTTTTACAGAAGAAATAGTTTGATTCATCTCCATTGATTTGACTTGGAGGAATAAATCTCAAATATGTTTCTCAAAACCTGGGCACAAAAAAAAAACAAAAAAAAAAAAACAACTCTATATGATATGTTGCCAATGTTTAGGTTATTTGACTAATGTGTGATTTATTATCCATAGTCAATGTATGTCCCGCAGTAGGTTTGGGTCATCACATTCCCAGTTTAGAGAAGCAGCAGGAGCACCTGTGGACGGCGCCATCCACGAAAACACGTTTTAACCCATTTAACCACTACCTACAGAAAAAAACTAATATCAGTTGAAGTCTTTATCTTGCAGTCAAACAGCCCTTTCCTTTGGATCTACATTTGTTCTACTGTATTTACCATTTACCATGCATGCACCGCTGTATTTCTACGCACACGCACAACTATGCTTAGCTCGCTGATGTGCAGAGTAAGTATGGTGCGCACTGGAGTTGCATTTGTAGTTTGTAGTTCCAAAGTAAAGGGCTGTTTGATGTCAAAATAAAGTGGTGAAAATAATCAAAAATAAAGTTAAAGTGGCTAAAACACGTTTTTTGCACAGCAGCTCATCACTTTGCTTCTGTGCTGCTGCAGGTGAAACACTGACGATACAAAAAATACAAACAACCCCAAATCAAATACTATCACTTTAAAGGGCCTTAGTGCTGCAGCTCCATGAAGCTGGGAGAAGGTCCAGCTCCAAAAACGCTCAATCCTACATTTCCCATCATGCAACTAGTTAGGTTTTTTTCATTAGACCCATTCTGCCTGGTAAAGGTGTACGTCTTCCTGTGAACCTTTGTTCCTGTAAGTAATAACCCCAATGACTTCATCTGGGTTATTTTCTCAAACCGCGGAAGATGTTACATAGGTGATTTCACACAGCGAGTCGACCTAACCATGACGAATTCACTGATCTTCATGTGTGAAGTCTGGGAGACTTTAACGCAGGTTGTGTTGAAGTTTGAATAAAAAAGTGTCCCTTTAAAATATCAGAGAGAGAGAGAGAGAGAGAGATCTCAGCTGATATGAAGGGGAGTCATCAAAAAAAAAAAAAAGTCTGCGACCAGTCGTGTAGTTTCTTTTACTGCACATGGAAGCACTGCTTCATTTTTAAGTGTGCACGGGAAGTGTCAGCGGATCATCCATCAATCCGGAGACATCTCCATACGCTGCGATGCATCACTTCATTTCTAACAATCGCTCATACAGCAAACCTCTAATCCAGCTCTCGAGTTGTCTTTGACAGCAGCTTAGCCACCCTGCCATCCAGCGTAACACAGCGGGTGTGGAGAAGCCCTCAGGGGTGAGATATCCTCCGCTCTCCCCTCCCCTTCCACCTCCTACCCGGTTGCCCCTGGTGACAGTGACAGAAGTCTGTAATTGCCACCTCGTCAGACGGCTTCATTAAGACGAGCATTGTCTGCACAGCTGAATGACGGTGGATGGGGAAGAGAGGGGAGAGAGCCCACAATGCAATTACTGCATCGCTGTGACAGGTGGGGCCTCCAATCCTCTGCGTCGGTGGGGCCCTGATGCATGTTGGGGAGCCACGGCAGGCTCGCATCATTTTTCACCCCCCCTGTCATTAGTTGGTAATGATTGGATTATTTTGCAGATGAATCGCAGTATATGTCTTGCTCACAAACATTTCCTGGCCGTATTAATCAAAACCATCAAGGCAGAGCAGTCAGAGCGAATTAAAAAAACAACACGTCTAGATTAAAAATTACTGTAATCCTTCATCACTGTGCCTTTAACCCTTCGATTGGAGGGGTGTTGTGGTGTGTGCCATCTTTAATGAATGTCTTTGACGTCGTGACAGTCTTTATGAATTGTAAAACCCAGATTACCGATAATGTGCAAGGTTCATAACACTTGAGGAGCGGGAGTAGCAGCAAAGCCATGAATAAAGAATGTGTCACGTGTTTTAGCTCAGAACGTCTATTCATATCAAATGAATGGACACGAATGAATGTTCAGTGACAATGTAGTTCAACAGACGTTTACGACCTGCGAGGTAACGTTCACGTGACCAGCTGGGAGTCGCCGAATTAACACTACCGCTACTGGTGAGCTAGTCTGTTAGCATGTTAGCATGTTTACTACAGGGCTGACTGGGCTTTGAATCTTTAATGATGGAAGCTGCAGATTTGTAAGGGAGTGGATGCCACAAGAAAAAAAGCATATAAAGTGCACAAGTGTCACACCAGAGAGCGGTACTCACACCCACGTCCCGTCTGCAGCACTTTGGTCCAGGTTAGAGAGCGATCGTGTGTTTTTCTTCCACAACTGCAGCCTGTTCATCATCTGATGTTTCTCCAGCTCCTCAGCCTCAACAACACTGGTGAAAAATCTTCCGTTGAGTCACAGAAACACATCATTGAAGAATCTGGGGGAGACTTAAGTACTAACTACCAACCGACACACAGAAACTGGAAGGAAACTTATTTTGAATGGATCCTCAAAAGTGGTTTTCAAAATCTGAAACCACAGAGGGCTTCAGTGTTCATCAAAGGTACGAACGGATGCTAGCTTCCTAAGTATATACTCAGTTTGTTTCTACCATAATCATCATTTTAACATTGGATTTTTTTATGCATTGATTAAATTTAAATCACATTTTAAATCACAAGCACCGATTTAAAGTAAATGAAGAATATGAAAGGTTTCTTTGTTTTTCCACTCGTTTTCCAGGAACAGTGTTGTTATGCGCTTCTTTACTGACTGATGGAAATGTTGTGTAGTATGTTACACTTGTTACTCAAAAGTGTGTGCGCTGTTACAGACTAGAACAAATCATTTTCTGTTTTTTTTTTTTACACTAAAAACAACCATTATCTGACCTTCCTGTTATTCTGTGACTGTCTTGTCTTGACTGTATGATCACAGAGACAAAATCAGTTAAAAAGGTTTTGCAGAATCATTATCAGTCTTGTCTCGCATGAGTAGTGACACCTGACTGAGTCCAATCCATGTGAGATGAATCATATTTGGGCTTGATATAATTAGATGATTAAAAAATGTTGAGATGTATATTAATCCCATAGAGATATAGACTTTCAACATTGTCGGGCACGTTTTTTTGTTTTTTTTTTTAATATAATCTACCGATACTTTGTGAAATGTCAACCTAATTACATTCACCCCCAGTTTCATTGGCATCTGCATGGCTTTAAACCACCAGGTATAAGTGAGGAAAGACTTAATTGTTGTAATTTGGGGGAACGAGTCTTGATTTCCTTTTTATTTCTATTGTTTCAATGTGAAATTCTCCAGGATTTTCATGAAGGACACCTTCTTATTTCTGCTGTGAGACCGGGTGTGAAAGCTGCAGCCTGACTCGCTCTCGCTCAGTCCACCCCCAGTGAAACACATTCCTTTCATCCATCGAAATTCCACATGATTGAAATTGCCCTCGGTGGAAACATATCATAGCCATCCACGGCTCTTGGACCGCTCCCATTGGGCGGTTCGGTCCATGCCAAGCGCCTGGGTTGGCCGAGAGCCTCCAGGGAGGCCGGGGCTTATGTCTCCATGGGCCAGTAAGCCTAGAGGCCCCATAGCCCTGGGAGATGTAGCAAATCAGGGGTGCACCTTGGCACTGGTGCCCCCCCCTAGCCTTAGGACTGTCATAGCTAAAAGAAGGCTAATGGTGGCCAACTGTGCAGTGAGTGGGTCTGGGGTGTTGGGGAAGCGTGTCTGTAGGTTCATCTGGATTGGCGTCGATAAGGATGTGCGCTCTTCGTCCTCTGCCTATCACTGCCATGCACAGGGTGGGAGCCGAGTGTGACACGTTTATGTTTCTCTGTGTGTGTGTGTGTGTGTGTGTGTGTGTGTGTGTGTGTGTGTGTGCAGCGGTGGCACAATGATGAGAAACTGGCAGACCATCTCCAGAATGCCAACAGTGACTGATGCCACACCAGACATTCCTTTCAGAGGAAACGGTGGCGTGGTCAGCACCATGCCAGCTTCCACGGGCTCTCAGGACACCAAGCCCCCCCCCCCCCCCCCCCTCCTTTAAGCAAAGACCACGGCAGTGATGGCACGAGCTTCCAACGGATGTGTGGAACTGTGCAAACGGGAAAACAAACAGTGTGGGAAGATGTGTTTGGTCTCAACTTTGCAGATTTTTTTGTTTTTGGTTTTGCTGCACTTTTTGTTCCTCATTCAACTTTTTCATATCTGATCAAACACATTATAATAAAAGCCTTCACTTCACTTCAAGGCTCACTAAATGTCCGTACACGGTTTCCATCACTCTGTTGTGTTCAGTGTATCCCTTTTTAGTTGGTGTTCCTATTATTCCCAGCCCGTCGCATCTGCTTCTTTTTTAATTCAGGGGTGGGCACACATTATAATTGTTGGAGCTATTATAGTTATGATTTGCTAACGGAGTCTCCTCAGTGGCCACATCAAAATTAGTGAGCTCCGTCTCCCCAAATATTGATTATCTCGTGCATTGATACGTTTAAGTGGCTTCAAACACACCTTCACTTGTTGGCTTTTGACTGAATCTGAAGTTTTGACTGTGGGTGTGTTGAATTAGTGTTTATTTGTTTTCTGCTTCATATATAGATTTTTTTTTTTTTTTTTGCATTGCGCTAAATTGTTTTGTATTTAAAGTGCAACATCAATAAATTTGTGTTACAGAACTGATAATCTTCACTAACTTCACTAATGTATCTGCTGCATCTTTAGTGTAACTGTGTTTAGGGAAATATTGTAATTACGATGAATAAAAATTCAATACAACAGTGTGACAGGATGCATCAAAGTCAGATTCACTACAAGCCCATTCCCCTCCCTGATCTCCACACCCTTTGCTCTCTGTCTTACTACATTGATTGCTCAGCGTTTCCTGCACTGACAGTGAACGTGATAATGGACGTTAACTGTGAGGCGCAGAATGGTCCAATATGGATGTGTTTCATCGAGGTGAGAGAAAGAGTTGGATGGTCGGCTCCCGATAAAATCAGACCTGTGTGGTGCGTAGGGATAATTTTGCCTTAATTTATTTTTTTTCGTTATTTGCAAATGCTGTTGTGACCATCCAGTTCACACGTACAGTGGCTGTGGCTCCGCTTGTCCGCTGCTTGGCAGGTTGGTGGTTCAACTTCCGCCTCCTCCAGTCCAGTATTTTGAAGGGCAAGATGCTGAACCCTGAACTTCTGCCTCAGGTGTATCATCAGTGCGTGAATGGGTGCTTTCGATTGTCAATAAGACTAGAAAGTTTACTCTTCAGACAAAAGCCAGTGAGAAAATAGATAATTGTTAAAATAGTTAATGTGCAGTGTAAACTCTGTTGACTCCATAGTCACATCCACGCTTCTTACTATTCTGTTTCGTTCCTTTTTAATTTATTCATGCATTTAAAAATAATGTGTGACAACCTTCGCCACCACCCACCTCTCAAACCTGCAGCCTGGATGTAACAGGCACACAGGGTGGAGAGGGTCATCGCTTGTCTCCCAGTCAAGCTCCCGTTTGTCACAAACCAGCTCAGTGGCTGTGACGTAAGGGAGTCCAAGAAAATCTGTTATTATAATTAAAAAGTAAGACAAGTCAGCAAAGAGATGCGGAAAACAGCAAGTCTATCCATGAAAGCAGTGAGTGGACGAGGGGCACGTGTGCTGCGCAGGTGTTAAATGTGCCAAAGTAAAAGCTACACCAAAATAAACAGACGCCAGCAGGTGGAGGGGGGAGAGCAAGGTGAGCACACGGCATCAGCTGACCGCCCTCCCACGTCAACCACATGCCTGCTGAGGTTGGTGGGAAGTGGAAGCAGTGACAGGGGCGTTACACATGCAAGAATTTATGTCACAACAAAACTTTTTGGGGGCTTGTTATGTGTCAGACTTATAGTCATACTGCATCTGTTGATCAGGTCCGTCTAAGTGTTTCTTTTTATGCCTGTCAGGATTAAAACGTATTTTGGTTAAAGTCAACGGTTGAACATGTTGCTTTCTAGTCTTGGCTGTGATCATTTCTATCTCTGTTCCCGCCTTTAGAGCTTCACTGACAACAGTCCAGTGGATGCAGTGCAAAGTGTTGTTGTCTTTTCTTGTTTTTAAACCGTTTTACCTTTTATACCTTCCAAGTATTTGCTGAAAAAGTAAAATTCCCCTAAAAGTAAAAGCTAGAGTGAAAATCCAGCAGATAACATGAGCCACCCTGTGCTCCTCCTGTCTGACAAGCCTCTCCATCTCCCATCTCAGATTATTTCAGAGGTTAGGTTGGGGGTGAGGTTGTTTTTTTTGGGGGGGGGGCGGCATATTCAATCGCCAGAGCCCCTTATGCTGCACCGGGGCTTAAGTGATGACACAGAATGATTATAGCAGCGGTTAAATACCTGGCCTAATGAGCCAATTAGCCCTATTGACATCCATGGCTGTCTCAGAGGTGGAGTGAGTACCACGTACATGCTCCTTAATCAGAACCGATAACACCATTTAGCCTTCAAACGCTAATCCTGACTCCGGGGCGCTCTCTGAAATCCACTGTGATTTCTCTGTACTCACGCTGAGAAACTTCACGCCTGATTCATTTTCAATTCCACTCTTCCTGCACAGTTGTAACTTCACTGTGGTTTTACAGCCATTATGACTGGTGAGTTCTGATATGATTTCTTTTTTTTTTTTTTCCCCTTTGCACAGGATGTTTCCTCGCTCGATATGTCTTACACCTTTTGCTCCTTTTACTCCAACTATATTTAAACCACAAAAAACAGTAGGCCTTTTATTATTTAAAATGTTTTGAGGGTGTAAAAAAAAAAAAAAAAAGGGAAACACTCAATGGAAAACCTTGGTCTATCAAAAATGAAACTGAGAAAGTGGTGACTTCAGCGCTTCAGGTAAATTTGGGGCATTTCATTAAAAACACACGCCACAACAAAAGGACTGAAAGGCAAAAGTTTTAGCCGCGGGCACTTATTGAGTCACAGTGGTGTGAATGTTTTGATATTATTCAAGTTACAGTAAAAAATTGCGCGTCCTCAGTCTTTCAGCACCGTGAGAATATCTCAACTTGTGCATATGAAACCCTTTTCTTTTCTCAGTGTCGCCTTGTTGATCAGGTTTAAAATGTGAGAATCAGTTTGACCGGAGGCTGAAAAAAAAAAAAAAAGAAAAGAAAATGCACTGCTTTCCAGCTCTTTACCCAAAAAAAGATTTAAATGTCATATTGAAGGAAATGTGCAGGAG
Organism: Rachycentron canadum; assembly: GCA_038496675.1. Lineage (NCBI taxonomy): Eukaryota > Metazoa > Chordata > Actinopteri > Carangiformes > Rachycentridae > Rachycentron > Rachycentron canadum. The sequence continues at coordinate 9,058,492 of CM076653.1, forward strand.
CACGGGCAGGATGCACAGACTGAGTGAGCTGTAGTTTGATCTGGAATAAACGCAACATGTTCTTCTCTGTGTTTGTGGTTGAAGGGAAGCGAGAAAAAAAGAACTGAGCCGAAGCTCGCTGCATATCTGCTCATCTTTACTTCTGAGTAACAAGCATCAAGGTCAGTTACATAAACACACACATAGGCACACTAATGTCCCTCCACACACACAAACACACTCTCACATCTGCATGCAGGGCTACAACGCACACGCACAACCACACTATAGTCACAATGAAACAACACTCACACACATCTAGATGAACAAACTAACACACAATTCTCACTACTTCATAATAACATCTTGTCACCCACACACATGCACACAAACACACACAGAGCACATGCCAAGCCCACAACAAACACGACCTTTAAATCTTCCCACACCTTCTCTTTGTGTCTCTGTCGTTGTCTCTCACTCACTCATCCTCCTGCGTCTCAAACCCCAACCTCAGCCTAACTTTACCCAGAAGGCAAAAATCTTTACCCTCCAGAACTGTTTCGTCTGCACTTCACCAACATGTCCATGTTAAAAATGCTGAAAATGTTACTTAACTAAAGTCTCAGGGAAAACCTTCTCTCTAACGTGTCTGAACCTTTATCAAAATGTCCCGGCTTTCTACGAATGTCCGCGTTATTCCAAGGTGTTTTTTTATTTCATTGTTTTCCCCAAAAATGATAAACAATAAAACCTCACTTCACAAAATTGTTAAAACGTGTCCTTACTCTCCAACAATGTCCAAACTCTATGATAGTCTCACTTTTCTGAAACATCCACTCTCTGACTCTTAAAACTGCACTTTCCGAAACTCTGCTCCCTTTTCTACAATGTCCACACTTCCCGAAGGGTTCACGTGTTCAAAATAAAAGTCGTCGCTTTGCAGAAACCTTGTTGCGACGTTGTCCAGAACACTTTTTCAGACATGTCCACTTTCCGAAAACATCCTCGACGTCCAAAACTCCCCCTGAACGACTAAAACTCAAATGTGGTCCTCACAAAGATAGACATAAGAACACACACACACACACCGGTCTGAACATACAGAGGTGTTAAAAATCACGTCGCGTCTCTCTGGTCCCGACCGGTTCGTCAGAAAATCTCATGTCCAGATGGCGAAGGAGGGTTAGGGTTAGATTGTCAGATCCACGTAGTCGGCGTGGATCTCTTATGCGCCATCGTCCCAGAGGACCGACAGAAGTGTCTACGGGGCCACGTCTGCCTGCTTTTCCAAGTGGCCACAGGGGAGGGCCAATTAGGAGTTCCCTGTGGCCTTAATAAGAGACGGAGGGAGAAGGAGAATCAATTAAACCTGCGCTGACCCCCAGAAAACAACGGGAGGAGGATCCGTCTCCGCACAACCTTTAAAATGAGGCAGCGCTGGTTTTAACTCCTGCCCTGCGCAAAGAAAGAGACCAAGTGTCTCAGTTTAGCATCGAGGGGAAAGTCAAGGTGTGGCAGCGCTGGATGGACAAATATATTTAGCTTTAACTCTGACAACTTCAAAATTCATCTACAAAAAGTTGTTTTCCATAATTTATTGAGAATTTTCTTGTCATTTTAATTAAATATAAAGACGACGGACAATGTCCTGACACAGCTCCAGTTTCCTTAGTTGTGTGTGAAGAATCAGCTGATTTCCAAAAAAGATGAAGAAGAAACATCCAAATACTGTTACTGTCCAAATACTTATTCATCATTATGATGAATCCTCATTACCAGAAACTTTATTATCCTTATTTCTGAATGTGACGCTGGCGTATTGGCAAACTTCTGACATTTGTGCATGTTTAGCCGATCTGCTCTATAGGTTAATCTGGATATCTAATTGGAAATAATTAGCTGAAGGTGTAACAACCAAACACTGACTCCATTTTAACTATAATTAGCATCAAATGGCAAAGTTCACTCCAGGAACGTTCCCGTAAATACAGTTACATATCAGGACATTTTGAGAACATTACAGGAAACAGTAAGACTTTTAAAATAAAGGTTATATGTGTATTTATGTTACTACAAACAGCTAAAAATACAAAAAAAAAAAGCGCTTCTGTTCAGGCTAAAAATATAAAGAGTTATTATTCAAAGGGAAATAATATGTTTTTAGCTCCACAAGTAGGATTTAATATAGAAAATCCAATTCCAGGTGCACGGGTGGCTGATGAACATAAATAATGACTATGGGCCTCAGACAATATCTAACATACCAGATCAGTCAGGACAAGAACTTGTCAAATAGTTTGATGTCAGGGTAAAGGAAGCGTCTGGTGAGTGATTGAGATACCACGTAACTGCAAATGTTCCAGTTTGACTCCAACCAGGGGCTTTCATTGTGCCCGTACAACTGATCTATCAAAGCTGTGAGATGCTGAATGAAAGTATAATAAAAATCACTCACAATGATGTTTTCGAAATTTTCAAAAAGGTCACTAATTCACTTCCTGCAACTGTCTTCATTTCCTAAAAATGTTTCTCATTTTCAAAAATATCTCATTTAAAAAAAAAAAAAACAAAACAAAAAAAACCTCAGAAAAAGTTGCTGATTTCTGTCCACATTGTGCTCATTTCACTTTCTTAGATTGTGACGGTTTATTTAGTCATGATTTAATATCAAGTTCTGGTGGCGTTCCTCCTCCTGTCTGTAGCATTTCACATATCACTGATAGAAACACTTTCCGACTGTTATCAGCGCCAGATGTGACAGAAAGTAAAACGCTTCTGTTCGTCCAGAAAAAAACAAAACAAAAAAAAAAAAAAAAAAAAAAAAGGGTGAGCAGAAGGAAGTTGGGTGAGGAAAAAAAAAAAACAAAAAAAACTTGCAGATATGCATTGCATTGTGGGTAGCTTCCTCTCATTTATGTTTTGGGAGTCATCAACAAAGACGTGGAGGGAAGCAGCGGAGGCACCTCAGGAGGGAGGCGAGGATAATGAAAAGTTTGATTATCTGAGTTGCACTCTGTTTTCGACAATAATTCATAGCAGAAATTAAATTCTGCATACAGTTCTCTTAATTCGACTTTAATTAAACAATACTCTATAAATGGTACTTTGAATGACCAAATGTTCCCATGTAGCCACGCTGAGGGTCCCCAGCCATTAAGACTGATATAAAGTTGGTCCCATGGGGCCAGACTGGAGTCTGATTTGCAGGAATGACAGCTGAGGACTTCAAAAAGTTAATTAACTTTTCAATTAGGACTGCATCTGACATTGCAGTTGTGTCTGCTATAGCACAGCTACACTGCTGTTCAGGGAGAAACACACTTATGTAATAGATTGATGCACTTCAGTGTCTTTGAGCACTTGAATAATGGTTTGTAATGTGAGCGTGTGGCATCAGTGACTGTACTGTGTGTTTGTTTTAATTTTGTTATTAGGAGAATTTAGTCGGCGCCGTCTCGGATCTCACACATCAGTTGTATTTCACTCCTCGGATACACAGGAGTTTGTGTTGCACTTTGGGGGATTATGGCGACTGTAATTGAGTTGTTCATGTGTTATACGCAAACATTATCCTGTTTTTAGCATCTGTAAATACTTTTTTTCTCTACGTTGTCAAACAAAAGCCCAATTACATTATAAATAATTGTGTAAAACTGGTCATTTTTAATGTTTGAATTTATCTTTATTAACTTTCTTTTTTTTGTTAAATAGTCAAATTAAATTCTGATACTTCATCAATGTACCAGAGGAAGAAACTTATAAATATACAATAAATAATATTGTATGTAAAGCAGATATAGAATGAAGACAAGTGTTAATTATAAATGTGTAAATCTCCCAATAATTAAAACTTCTATGAAGAATCTAGTTGGTGTATGGACACTTAATGAATAATTGATAAGACAAAATAACAGCTATAATAAAAATGAATCACATATGATCAAACACATGAACAAATCCATTACAGTGTTTATGATCTGTTTTAACACACAATTAAAAATTATTCACAGGCAGCTATTTATAAACTCACTGAGACACGTTAAAGGTTCATCATTGACCTTGGAAACAGGTTTGTCAAAATATTGTTGACTTAAAAGATTCACTTACTCGATTTCTGCAGGGACTTTCAGCCACCACTCACAGATTGTGTTTTCTTTCGTAGCAAGGAGATTAATGCAATTAATTAATGTGCATTGTTATATATAATATATGAAGAAATTTTATATGATTACAATATATATCAGGTTGTATCATTGTTATTCAACTGTCTAGTTGCAGATGCTTCACAGGAGTTATTCTCGCTGACAAATACATTAATAAACACAAAACAAATGTCCTTAAATCGGCTTATGACACATTATAGTGTGCTTTTTGTGTTATGGTCAATCCATTTATTGTCTATATGCTGAGTAGGATGCATTTAAATTAAGTGTTACCATTTAGTGGCTTCAACCTGAGAAATGCTGCCTCAACATTGGTGCAGCCTCGTTACTTCTCTCTAAGAAATAGCCAAAGGCTAAAGGCTAAAACATTATTAACAGACAAAAGAAAAAATAAAGTAAGTTTTAAATGAACCTGTACTACAGTCTGAATGTGCTCCTTGCAGAGGAGGAACAGTCATTTGTGCATCCTTGCTGATATTAGATCAAATATCCTCACCATTTACTTCCAGCCTTCCTCCTCTTGAATGCAATGTTTTCAATTAGCGCATGATTCCTCAATTTTCGGCTAATATTAAGGCGTGTGCCAGCCTCTAATTGAAGTGGCTGGGTGGCTGTGTGCACTGACGTGGGGACAATGTGCCAGCGTGGAGGTACTCATTAGCCCAACAGTGCCTTACACCTGGGGTTCATTCAGAGCACGGGTCAGAGGGCACGGGAATTTGTACGATAATTATTGACAAGCAGATGTTATAAAATCATTTATGGTAATGCAATCATAATAGATGGGCTTTGTGTCGCTGGGCAGATGAGCGGAGGGGGAGAAAGTTTATGCGTGGAGGAAAGAAAGGAGGGAAATTTACACCAAGCTGCTGGAGTGATTGCATTAAAGCCTATGTCGAAGATAGAAATATGTATGGTGTAAAGAGCACCTGCACACACAAGCAAACAATACCCATAAATCCAGACATTAGAGATGCTAAAGAAAGGGGAATAAAGCGGCTTTAATGCGTTTTGTTGCCTGTAAATTCAGCAAAGTCGAAATCCGAAAAATTAGAAATCATTTAGCGCAGTTGGATTTCATCTATATTTACCCTGTATAGGAACCTGGTGTGATCTTATGTCGCCAAAATAGCATTTACCTTATGTCTACAGGCCTGCAGCCCCACTTTAAATATGTGTTTAGGTATTTTTGCTGCATGTCTAGCTGCTTTTGATCACAACGCCGCCGTTTAATTATAAAAATAGCCTCTATCCCCAGCATAAGGAAGCTCCTGACAAATAAAATATTAAGGAGGGGGGGGTTTGCTAGGTGTCTTTACATATATTGTCATTTGCTATAAGACACCCTATCTGTCTCTCGAAATGTGTCAGGAATTACCGCCAATTCCAAAAACATGCATTAGCCCCCACCTTAGGTGCAATAGTTCTTTTTACGGCGGGCAAATATCGCAGAGAAACACGGCTGTGCGAGGCAGCTAACCTGGCAGCTGGCGAAGAATAACCCTGCACAGGAAGAAAGCAACCATGTTATCATGCACACACATGTGGCCTGGGTAAAGATTAAGCCGTATTCATCCCTGGCTGCTTCGCTCTCTCCTGCCTCAGTCCATCACAAGATATGGCAGCCGTTCAGCCAGGAAGCCAGGAGAGGTGCCACGGATTTCACGGCGTTCCCAAATCAGGCCGTCTGGAGACTCGGGCGAGGTGCTCCGCCGCTGCGCAACTCGCCTCGGCTTTCCCACAGATCATAAGCTCTGTACTGATGCCGGGGGTTTGGAATTTTGTTGGATGGGAGTGTCGGTGCTAACAGAGGCTCCCCTCCACCCACCCTAACACACACACACACACACACACACACACACACACACACACACACACACAGCCTGAATACAATCCCCTGTTGTGTGCATGGAATTGGGAATCATCTGCTGATTCATGCTTTCTGAGGACTATTGTTCAACAGCATGTTAATATTTTCTGGGAGTTTTTTTTTTTTTTTTTTTTAAGGGGAGTGGATTTGTTGAATGAAAGACAGAGAGTAAGAAAGAAAATGATCATTTAGCATGGAGAAGCGAGGGATCATTGCATGTCCCTGCTGACATGTACATTATCACTGAATGGGGCTGGGGGCTCAGAGTGCTGTTGGCCTTGAGTTGGGAGAGAGGCTTACACCCCGAGAGCTACTTAGGGGCCTCTCGGTGCTAAGCCCCTAATAATTCCTGCCGTTGCCTTAAAAAAAGGAGAAACACAAAGGGGAAACAAAGTGATGAATGCGGGGTGTATGGTAATACATCAGGCCTTGTTTGCAGTGAACCGCAGCCTTTCACAGCGTAGGTGTGAGTGCTGGGGCAGCGAGACGGGTCAACATTAATAATAATGAAAACCACATTCAACGGTAGTTTGCTCAACAAGCTGCGAGGGGTGCAAAACAGGGAGCGAAACACACAGAGAGCAAAGGTGTGACTCCATCAACAGTGCAGACTTTCTGTAACCTGCTCATCGTTGTCTCAATTAACTGTGGCCGGAAAATGTCAGAACGATAATGTCCCCAAGTCTCAGACGATGTCTTCGAATTGACCGAACATCGGAGATTCAGTTTACTGTCATATATGACAAAGAAAAGCAGCAACTTTTTGCATTTGAGATTCGGAAACTAAGGAAGATTTGTCATTTTTGTTTGAAAGAATAACTGAAACAATTATTTGGTTATTATTAATTATCTTAATCTTAATAACATTGAAGCCTGTATTAAACAGTGCTAATGGTCTGTCTCACCCTCAAAACATGCATTAGCCAGATCGCGAACGTGGGTTAAAACGCTGTAAAAATCATCAGCTGAACACGTTAAATTTTATTTAACATGATATGATGTTATGTTTCCGTGTGACATAAAAGACAGGAAACCCATCCACAGATAGTAAGTGACAGGTTTGGTGTAAAAGTCAATTTGGCTCATTTGCACCAACTGTGAGGTGGTAAAAAAATCATCCTTCCATTTTGTCATTCAAGACACTCCTCATCGAGGGTGTTTGTCACAAAAACCGGTGGAATTGTTTGCACTTTGCTCAGTAATCACAGGTTGTTAAAGCAAAAAAAAAAAAAAAAAAAGAGAGAGAAAGAAATATCACTTATTGGCATGAATTTATGCCGTGAACTTCAGTCATAAAGTCTCATTGTGTGGTCTAAACTTTTTTAATGGAGGCAAATGAAAACAAAAGGCACTCTGCATCGCCTTGAGAGAGCTCAGAAGTGATGCCAAAGGAGCCAGGTAATCACAATGGTGTATCCAGGCATAAACGATTAGCTTACCCATCTGAATATTCAAGGTGATGCCCGAGCCATTTGTGTTGTGCTTCCTACATCCTCGCTTCAGCAGACACAGATGATGGGAGAGAGGGGGGGGGGGGAAGGGGGCGTGCGGCACTGCGGCGGTGAATCCAAAGTGGTTTCCCTGTGTCAGTAATTTTTTATTTTCGAAAAAGCCACTGGTGCAGTGTATTAGTCATAATTTATGTTTATCATCCCTTGTACCCCGACTGACTTCAACAAACCGTTTAACGCTCCAAGCATATGTGCATATGGCTGCTTTAATAGCTATTCTGCATGGAGGAGCACTTTAAAGCCTCTAAATCATTTCTTTGGACAAACACTAATGAATTATGTCACCACAAGTGCAATTCAAAAGTGCAGAGGAACCAGTGGTAATTATTGGGAGGCTTGGAGATTTTAATTATCAGGAGTGGGCTCCTTTAAAGTGTAACTAACAGGATTCGCTGGGAGGGCGATGATGGGACACGTTAGATCCTCTGATGGGGAGAAAGAGGATGGACAAGATAACTGCGAGCGTGAGGAGACTTTACCTCCAAACTGAGACATAGCCCATCGAGAGAAAGTGAGTTTTCATTTGGAGAAAAACAATGGAAATGGTGTCTAGTTAAAGGAGAGACCTCTAACCTTATTGGTTAACAAACTCCTCTTCAGGGTGACTCTCAGTTATTGGTACACAACTCTTTGTAAATTAGCTGCAAATGTGTTTTTGATTTTGTTTATTGAGAAAATCTGTTTATGAGGTGCAAAATTGGCCCTAAAAAAAAACAACAACAACAACAACAAAAAAACTAAACAAAACAACAACCAACAAATACCGTGTTGCCGCTTTGTTGTTGATCATGAATTAATCAGATGTTGTGTTTCTTGCATGCGCAGAGGCCTCGTGTGTCAGGGTGAACAATAGTTTGAGCATCATTTAATAAAACATGACCCTTCCTCCGGTCGAATGCTCCCTCGTACCCTTCGCTACAAAAATGAGCACAACTTCGTATTTACCTTTAAAATAGGAGAAAAAACACAGCAGACATGTTAATCTGTTAATGAGAAGGGCTCTGTTATTGAATTTATGCTGATTTTAAGTGCCTTCTCCGAGCTGTCTGCAAATAGCAACTTGTTTTTCAAGAGCGTCTTTTTTTTTTTTCTTAATGCTATAATTTTATCTCCTGATTTTTTTTTTCTTTATCATATTTACTGACATTTTATGAAGTTTGTTTATGAAGCCAGTGACAGCTCTGAAGGCTCCTCTCACCACACGGTGTGTATTTATGTCTGAATATGTAAGCAGGACCCATTATGAATGTCCTGAAATCAGATTTATTCCAGTAAAAATATCCTCATTCCAAATCATTAAAAAATGGCAACAAGCTGTGGTGTGTTGTTTTTTTTTTTTTTTTCACACACACAAAAAATAGCTGAAATATGGCATGTGAGAAATGTGCAAGGTGGCCGTCTTACAGAAGGTGTAGAGGTGGGATAAATTTAATTACAGCTTCAAATATTCATTTGGCAAATATATCAAGGTTGGAAACACAGGCCCAGAAATGGCAAGCCAGCCTGGCAGGCACTCACAATAGCGGATGGCAAATGACAGTAATCCATGAAAAGAGACCAGACATTTATAGAATTTATAGAGAAGGACTCGCCATCCCAGATCTCTGATGTTTGTGGGATTTACTCATTGGCATGTTAAATGTAGGAAAATATATATAATAATCCCAACCTGATTTTCTTTCCACTACTTCGGTTGCTAAATTTCCAAATTGATTTGGGTTAATTATTGAGCCACATGTGTAAACTAATTTTACAACAACTTACCTGACTCTAAATTAAAAATGTTATACACAATTTCATGGTTTTGAATGTTACTTTTTGCTTGCGACTATTTTGGATTAGATGTATAAAAGACAGTAGTAGAGGGCAGACCGGTTTCAGACCAGGCTGTTATTTGGGTGTAATAAAGATATAATTATACAGATGCTTCCAAAGTGCAGTTTGCAATTTCGGTTAAGGCAGAAATGAGCCTTCATCTCTTGTGTCTTTTGTCGTGCAGGCCTCTGACGGTCACTCAACACAATCGCAGTAGCAGGAAACACAACACGTGAGCCTTGCTGCTCTCTGATCTGAACACGCTCGCTGTCTCGTCTCCAGCTGTGCAAAGGTTTGTAGCGCCAGCACCAGCGAGGCGCCACGCACAAGTGCAGGTACACCGGGGCACTTCCTCTTCCTGTGACAGCGAGTGAAAGTGGCCTACTTTGCCTTCGTTAAAGCCTGCGTTGGGTTGATTTAATCAGCAGGCTGGGGGTGGAGAAAGGGGGGTTAAGGAGGGAGAGAGCCTGCCTCACCTTCCAGAGGAGGTGGAGGGGAGTGCGGGGGCGGTAAGTGGTTCTCCGAAGACCACACATTCGCTGAGAGTCCCGGTGCTGGTGCCAAACAACCCCCCCTCACCCCCCGCTGCCCTCCCTCCACCCCCTCCCATCTCTCTCTACACCATCACCTCCTCCCACTGGAGCAGATCAAACCTCAACCACCTCACCTCCACCTCCAGGGGGCTCCTCCGTCTCTGGTGCCGATACGGATCCGAGCACGACTTGACCTCGGGAGGAGAACGCGGCGTCAACTCATTTGGTTGAGTCCTAATAACAAACGGATGTAAAACAGTTCAAAGTCAAAAGTGGAAACTGACACTGACCTACATTATGAAAGCCACAAGACATGTTCAGCTCACATCTTTCCTGTACACATGCACCATTGTAATTTTATATTAAAGGCACAGAGCAGCTGCATCACCAGTCTGAGCACCTAAACTCATAGCTGTGATTTTAATAGACACAAATAGACACCATCAGAAAAATACATTTGTTTGTTTTGCTCAACTTTTTCATTGGATAACGTGGCAGAATTTTATGTTACGCAGTGTGTGTGCATAGTTGTACTGTGTTGTAATACAAAGAAATCCAAAGAAATGGGCTGTTGACTGTTAAATAACCTTAACTATCACTTTATTGTTTAATGGCATTTTTACGCCTGTATCTAATAGTTCAGTGAGAGCGAAACAGGGGGAATGACCTGCAGCAAAGGACCATGGGTTTGGACTCGAACCCGGGCCGCTGCGGTTAGGACAAAGCCTTAGTGGGTGGCGTGCCCTGCATAGCCCCATGTTAAACCAAGCTTCGACATATGTCTGTGTGTTTGTTAATGACAACCTTTGACCCAGGTAATCTGAGAATATCAAGAACAACAACAGTTCAAGTGCCTGCGCCCTCCACTGGTCATAGTAATTATGACAGGAGAGAGGAGGAAGTCGGGATGTTATCGTGGAGCCACGTAGTGAGTGAAAGTCAGGAGACTGTCGTTGACTTCCTGTTTCCAACTTACAGTCACGGTTATTCCGTGTTTATCGTTGTAACCATGACACTGAAGTTCCTCAAACCTTAATGAAAGACGTATTTTAACCCGAACCTTAAATCTGATCAAGCTGTTTTTACAACTACAGCACTGTCACGTCATAAAACACACATTTTCCAGCAGCGACTTGAGGTGGTCCAATGTCTGCGGGGCCTCACATCAGAAAACACTTAGTCCATGAGGGTATTTTGTACCCTCGTGTGGTTTAGTTTGGAGGCCTTGTTTGGCACAGTAGTGAAAGATTTTACATTTCACTGCTCAAAAAACTAAATGTCTTGCAGGTTTTTCCTGAGAAAACTGTCAACTAGGAAGTGATGTGCTTTTGTGCTAACATCAACCTTTCTTTGGGAGAAAGAAGAAGAACTGGGTTATTCTGGCAGAGCACCACCTACGAACACTTGAACATCATCAGCCAATAAAATCAAAAGAAAGAGATGTAAAAGAGCTGGACGGAGTGATTTGATTGACAGATGAATAGCGCATCAACAAATGCTTAAACACCAAAGATAAAGAGGAAGCAAAGTGAGCGTCTCACAAAATTGAAGGCACACACGGTGACTCGAAATTACGGGATCGGCTTGCAAGTAGTCAAACTGCTTTGCTCGAACCTTCCTGCTGAACATCTATCCGTACGTCATGTTTGCGGCAGCAGATGTAGCAGCTCACCGCCGCCTCTCCAATGAAAGACTAAGCCTAAGAACTGAATAAATTTGTCCACAAGCAGGAGCCAAATCATCAAACGGCCTTCCACCCTCCTGGTACAGGAGAGCGGTCCATGCGGAGGTATGGGAGACGCTGGCGGCAGCAGCGGGACGGGTGGGGTAGAGGTGGTGGGGTACTAATCGGGGAGGGATGGATGGATGGATGTAGGAGGAGGAGGGAGGGTTGATAAAGCCTGATCTGTGCCACGGGGCATTTATGGCTGTTGGGGATGCAGGGGGACGGGGATAGGGGGAAACGGGTGGGAGGAGGTATTGTCTGCTGTGTCCGCGCGTTTATAGGATTGAGCTCAAGTTTCCTTTGTGTTTCCATTTTGTTGAGGGATTATGTTCTTTGAGAGAGTTGTGCAAGCAGGCAGGCACACAGAGTGGAGGCGGAGAGAGAGAGAGAGAGAGAAAGAGAAAGAGAGAGAGAGAGAAAGAGAAAGAGAGAGAGAGGATGGGTGAGGGTAGCGAGGGAGATGAGGAGGGAGGGAGGGAGGATGTCTTTGTTCAGAGCATTGATCATGAACAAGACAGATAGCAGAGGTGTGTGTCTGCATGAGTGTGTGTGCACAAGTTAGTGTATCTGTGTGAATGGTTTTAATGCCACAGTATGTGTGTGTGTGTGTGTGTGTGTGTGTGTGTGTGAGCAAGAGCGAGCAAAGCAAGATGTCAGGACATGTAACCAGCCATGTAACAATTTAAAATCAATTTGCCTCCCAAGAAGGAATCGCTCTGCGAGACATTTTTCCCTCCGAGCGTTTACAGGACTTTCATTCTATCTAAATAGATATCAATTACATAATCGCCTTCCTTCTCTCTCCGCCCGGCCGCCGAATGCAAACTTTGTCACACTGAGCTGTGGTGTAATTGCCCCCCCCGCGCACACGCATAATGTTTTGCGATCGCTTGTGACATTTGCAGTGTCATTGATCAAACAGGGCACAGTTGTAAATGAAGACACAAAAAGACTCCGACTGAAGCGAGGAGGTGGTGGAAGTGGAGGAGGTGGAGGTGTTTGGTGGTGGAGGGCCTGACGCATCCTTGTGATTTGTGTCAACCGAAGCAACAGTTTCATGTTGGAAACCGCCTCCTTTCCCTCCAACATGACTCCCAAGTCACATCCAAAGCGTTTTTCTCTCATTAATCAATTGGTAATGGATGAAAGTCTGCGCCGCCACACAATTCATCAAAAATTCAAAATGAAAAAAAAGAAAAAGTAACTGGAAGTCTTAACTGGTGATAATCTGAGCGCTGAAAGTTTTCCAACTGCTCTCACTGGGAAAAAAAAACCAACAAAAAAAAAAAAAAAAACACACCCTGGTGTCTTTACCTTGTTCCAACCCCACTGGGGTAACCACGCATCTATTGTGTTTTCCTTAAGTTGTTAAAACACCACATGGTATATTTGCATAGGATAACCAACATGTATAGCGAATCATTTGCATGCCTGAAAGTGCACTTGAGTAACCGTAATTACACGTGACACCAATTACTCTGTTACTTTGTATTAAATTATAATGGAAAATTCCACTAGAGAATTGGAGCCTAATTGCATCTTAATTTGCATAATTTTGCATATTAATCACATCTCCAATGAATAATAAATTTCAGCAGATTTTTTAATTTATGCATAGATACAAAAACAAGTTGAAAAATAATTTGTGAGTGAAAAAATCAGGAACTATTACTTAGAACATTTGTGCTAATTTCTCTCATTACCCCGCGCTCAAGTCAAAGATATCTCTACTCTTGATCAAGCTTTGCATTTTGAAACAGAGAGTTAGTCACAGCTTAAATTAAAAAAATAGAAAATTGAATTTAAAAAAATGGAGAAACTTAAATTTTTGGAAATATCCATGCATCCATTTCACATAAAACTTTGTGGCTCTATTTAAAGCGCTCTCCACTGCAGATGACAAATGCATTCTACAATGATAATTCAAATCACTTTCTGCTTTCCCTTTTCTCTCTCTCTTTTTTTTTTTTTCTGGTCAACACCTGTGCCTGCTATTGTGTGTGGCTCCCTGCCAGCACACACAAAATCCAATACCTGTAGCCCAGATTAAATTCAAATTCACAAAAACAACATATTTTCAGATTTAACATGCTATCCTTTCCAGCGGAAAGAATAAAGTTGACTAAGTTATTTTATAAATAATGAAGAAAAACTCAAACTAAAATCTGCTCTTTCGAGTCCGTCGTCACTTCATTGAGGAACGATTTCAGGAAAAGACATAAAACACATGAATGAGTTTTATACTATGCATATTTTATCAGCACATATTATGTATTGTCCCATTCTCTATTGACTTCTGACCCTTAAAACTATTCTGTGACTATGATCCACTTAAGGGTTGCATGTCTTAAGTTTTCAAATTCAATAATTTACTTTAAAATATGAAAGAAAAAATATAAAATCACTGCTCAACGCTCCCTCAGTAACAGACACTGAATAGTAAAGTGGGATTTCAGACACTAATTAACCATCAGGCGTATTTAACACCACTGTCATTTTCTTTGTGTGTATTTTTGTTCAGTTGTGTGAATTTTGGAGTAAATAACTTGCAGTATATAATGAGTGGGGAGTTATTTCCGATACAGTCATTAAACAGGGCTCTGCTTTCTCAACCAGTTAATTGTCTTTTGACCCCTCAGATTTATTTTGCGAGCCCTCGGGGGCCACTGAGAAGGTTTCACCTGACACCAACAGCAAATCCACACACGCAGAGTTATTTTAAAGGAGTGAGTTCATCCAGAAAATAGAAAATGATGCACTGCAGAGGCTCGTGCGTTCGTTAATGATCACTGATCGACCACGTTTAACCTCTGCTCCAGCAGTGACCTGCCTCACACACGCTGGAGGTTTGCTGAACGCGACGTCTTCATCCCTGTCGGCGGATGTTGCCCAGGAGCTCAGCTGTGGACAACAGTGCCTTTCAGTGGCTCAGCAGAGGAAAGAGCTGAGTGGAGACACAGCAGCAGCTTTACACCTCACACACAGACACACACACACACAACAGCTCTGTGACTGTGGATTACATTACAGGCCTTTGACCCTCTGAGCAACAGATAAACCTGAATTATTTAAGATAAAAAGCACCTTTAAAATCTATTGAGAAAGATTCAGAGAGTGGAGTAAGAGCAGGATGGCAGTCAGGGCCTCTGTGCCATCACATCCACCAAAGAAATGTTTCACTAGACACCAAATAACTTGTGATTTTCATTCTGTCCCTTAACATTTAGACTACTCATTGAACTATATTCTGTAAATGTTATCTCCCTGGAGGATGGTCCAACTGCTACTTCAGAGAAAATACTGTCACAACGAAAAGCTATGCGCCTTCATTTTGTTTTAATTGAACTTGTTTGCCTAAAAACTGTCACATCAAGAGACACTGACTCTGCTGAAAACCAGAATCTGCCTCAGCCCAACTCCACTGTGTGTTTGTGTTTGACCGCCAGCTGCACTTCAGGTTGTGGAAGGCGACAAATCCCACAAAGAAGACAGACGTCGTGACCTCCGGGCCCTCGGTGTCAGCCACAATCCTACTGGTGTCATCGATGTGGCAGACTGGTTTTTAACTGGTTTAAATAAGGCTGGATTCAATCAGGAAACCTTGTCTGTATGCGACAGTTTACAAGTTAATTAACAAATGAAGCCGAGGGTCACTGCACGTAAACCGGCATCTGTTAGACAAACTGCACAACTCAAGGACAATATCGACGAATGTGGACTGGACACGATCATCTGCGTTTGTGGCTCTGTGTTGTTGAGAGAAACTGTAGCAAAAATATTTATTATTTTAATGCTAAAATCATGTGTATTTAAGTGAAGCTCTGTTTAATCAAAAACCACCACAAACTAAGTCTATTCCCACAGCTGGACTGGTTTCACTGGACCTAATGGGAACTCTCCAGCTCCTCCAGAAGTTTAGTCTATTTTTTTTTTTTTAATTATTCTGTCCTTCCTCCTCCTCCTTCCTCTAAACCTGGTTAGAAATCTAGATTGTGGTGTAATAACCAGCAGCCTGGTGTCAAACTCTTCCTCACTTGTGCGTTTTATCCGCAGATTCTCCAACAATGAATCCATCCAGCGTGGAGTCGTTAATATTCTGCTCCATCCGACTCGCAGATGTAAAAACCTTCTCAGCTGACACGCGTAATTACTGTGATACGTCCCGGAAAGGTTTCCGTGTCTGAGCGCAATCTCCAATAACCAAGTGCTGCGCTGCTAATTATTGATAAATAAAATTAGTTGGGAGAACTTCAGGTGGGCGGGGCCGCGCGCAGGTGTCTGCCGCGTGCGTGCCCGTGTGTGTGTGCTCTCGCGCGTGCGTGGGCGCGCGGGCTCGCGCGCGCAGAGGAGCTGACGGGAAAACGGCGCTGACCCGTAATCACCGGGAACAGCGGGGACTTAATGATGTTTTGGTCTGATGATCAAATTTCACATTTTCGCACAATCATTTTAGGCACCTGCGCAGAAAACAAAGCCTGGGCGGAAACTGCTGGCCTCTGTGTGTGTGTGTGTGTGTGTGTGTGTTAATAATACATGCACACAGACACTTAAAGTTTGTTTTGTATTTTTTTTTTTACATACTTTATAACACACACAGACACACACAGAGAGAGAGAGATAAATGGATATTTATCTCCCTCTACTGGATACTATCAGTAAAACCACTTTGCTGCCTTTAAGTGCTCCTTGTAAGTTTCGGCAAAACTGTGGCAAAGACAAAATTAAACATAAAAATGATTTGAAATGAATTAATGGCCCACATATGTACAATGTCCTGCTTAGAATATATTACAAGGGACTTTCCTGAACACACACAATAAAATTAATTTGAAAAAAAAAAAAAAGAAAAAAGAAAGAAAATCAACCCAGAGCCAGTTTGTCACTGAAAATCCATTAAATCCACTTTACCTGTGACATAAAGGTTGGATGCATCGTTTTGTGTCAGATTATGCTGCTGTCTTCGGTAAATCACCGTCAGACCTGATAATGCACATATTCTGTTTGCGCTGGGACGTAATATCGAAAAATTTTAACATATATATTTTCACATTTGACTTTTAAACTCCATCACATCCCACCAGCTTCCACTTTGTTTTTTTTTTTTTTACTGTCCTGGAGACATTGGGCCTGACTGGGAGCATCAGCAATCTATAAGTATATTAATTATATTAATTAAGAAGAAATAAACCAGTTTAAAGAAAAAAAAGAAAAAGAAAAAAAGCAAAGTCCAGAAACATTATCATCTTTTTGAGGTGGAGGTTTCTGTAAGAAATGCGTTTCTACTTTTCCAACAGGACTGGAAGGCAGCAGTCATGTGTGTATGCGTCGTGTACGGCACAGGGATTATGGGTAAAGTATGGGGTGAGTTGCATAAGGTCCTACAAGGCACCTGTGACAATGGAGGCTGTTTCATCCCCGGTGCTCGGGTCACACACCGCATGTAGCGCAGCATCCTCCCCGCCGTGATGCAGCGGATCGCCGGCCTCGCCGCCTGCCGGGATCTCGCCGGCCTCGCGGCGTGCAGGCCCGGGGTCTGCGCCCGGTCGAGGGGCCCGAGCTGCGGGAGGCACCCGGCCGTGCACCGGCCGCGGGCGGGCGTGTGTGCGCGTCCTGCGCGGCCCTTCACCGCGGAGCCCGGAGCGCCGGGTTTGAGGTGCAGCCGGCGGAGGCTCGTGTTTGTGGGTCAGAAACACAGACTTTTCAGCTCCCGGCCCGGAGACGACAAGCCGCCGGGGAGCTCCGGCGGTCAGCCCGATATCTCTGTAGTGGGCATCCCGGACCCGATCACCTGGATCCGGTGTAAAGTCATCCTGATCCTCACCGAGCTGTACTTTGAGGTCGATGTCAACTCTGATGAGTTTGACAGAGGAGTTAAACAGGTAACTACTGACGGGCAGCAACAGGCGCTATTCACTGGACAACATTTCCCTGTATGTGCTGCACACACCACCTTTTATTTTCTCAATGTATGTGGCACTGGTCTGAAGGCTTCCTGTAATTCTTCAAATGTAAATGAAACATGAAAAGCTGAGGTTTTGGCCTCAAACATCAAACCTAAGATGAGATGGATGTAAAGTTGGAGCCCAGGTGTTTCAAGACCCGGAGGAAGTTTTTAGCTTCTAACCTTTAATAATAGATGAATATTAAAGGATGAAAACACCTCATATTTCAGACTGTAACCTGGATCAAACCTCACCTCGTGTCATTTGGCAGCTGTTCTGGAGCTTTTGCTCATGTCACATGATCTTCAGCGGCAGTGGTTGTGGAGTTGTAGACATTAACTTGTTCTTTTATCCTGGTTTAAAAGCTCAAGTCCTTAAAGCACCTAGATAAAATCATGACATTTACAATTGCACCCGTGTAAACATATGGAGATTAAGTGATATGACTGAAAGCTCCAGAACAGCAACTCAATGGACCTTGTGGTCAGGATGGTTTTCTTAACCAGACACTCAGGAGGTATAGATTAGATTTTTGCCCGTTATCACCCACTTAAAGGTAAAAACGAAGGTTTCCACCCCGATTTGAAAGTTGGTGCTGGCCACGATGCAGGTAAATAAACGCCTGTTTTGTTCCCTGTCCATCCCAGGCCTTGGTCCGTGTCTCTGGCGCGATGTCCCGTGGCGCATACCATGAACTGAGGGGGATCGTGTCCAGTGAGGTAACGTGTCACGCAAACGCTTCACATGCACCAACACCGGAGCTGTATTAAAATGAAGAACTCATTGCCTGTTCTTCCTGTGGCACAAACTCAAATCGATGTGAACGTGTGATACATGAGTAGTCAATGTTAGTGTAATAAATTATTTACAGCTTAACGTTCAAATTCATTACAAGGGTCTAACGATCAGATATAACCCATCACCCAGTCAGATTTTGCTCTGATTCGTCTCCTGGTCTTCTAGACGGTAGAGTATGTGGAGAAGAGGAGCCGGTCTCTCACCAAAGCTCAGAGGCAACATCTTGCCGTCACAATGGATGATATCATATTTGTGTTTCCGGAGGACGTGTCTGTTGTCTTCGATCACTATGGTGAGTTTTCATACACAGAGAAGACCTTGGGGCTACGTCCACATGACTAGACCAATGGTTCAGCAGAGCCGCACACCTGAAAACACACCACGCAACCATTTCTGAACACTGGGCATTCGCATGCTGGTGTGAACAGGAAGCAGTCTGTGTCCTCTCCAGCTGGGTAGTTGAAAATAAGGAAGAAGAAGGAAGAGCAAAGGTAGTTGTAACATTAAAGTTCAGAAATTAATTACACAACAAAGCCATCAACACCAGTGACTCGTTATCCGTGTTGCATTCACTGGTAGCGTAACCCAGCACAACCCCGTAGTTTTCAAATGAAACAGGGTATCAGAAAGTCTCCACTTGAGGGGGAGTAGTGTTGACGCCAACTGTGAACATAGCAAAAGATACACATTTTAAAACTAAGGTCATAAACGTTAAAGCCGTCTTCCCGAGGAGGACGTCACTAACTCGTCACCTCAGTTTCAGAGCTGGTGTTTATCATTTCAAACTTATTTTCTGGAGTATTCTCCATTTTGTTTTATAGTTTTTTGTTTTGTTTTTTTTGCCAGCTGTCAAGTCTTTCTGCACAGGATGTTGTTGACCTGATAACCCAGGTTCTGTCTGTCTTTCCCCTCACAGGCAGAAAGTTCTGCTTCATTGCCATGAGGTTTTGGTTCCTGTCAACACACGAAGGCCCCGATGACCCAGAGGGCACCAAAATCTTCAAAGTGGCTCCTAGTGAAGACGGCGGCCCACAAAAGAAAATAGCGACTGCTGTTTATGAGTAAGCACTGAGCTTATCTGCACACATGCCGTGTCCAAGTGTGGGTTACAACAAATCTTCCCTCAATCAGCTTTGACATGTTCAAATCTATTTCATGGGAGTATGTGTGTTGGCTCTTTGTGCGTAATGCTCATTTTTCATCATTAATTGGCTTGGTTGGTGCCAAAATCTGTTTGTGTTTGTTTCTTCATATAGAGTACGTTGAGCCACAATTAAAAAGGTGCAAATATTTACTTAGAGAAATAATTACATGTTGGCAAAAGCTCAAAGTTACCTGCAGCCCTTCTAACATATGGTAAGTCTGTTTTTGTTGGGTGGGTAACAGAGCCACAGCTACACCACAGCTGATGGTTGTGAGTTAAATGTTTCTCAAATATACATTGAGACCATGAATGGGAAAGTGATCTCAGACTTTTGGACCCTGCTGAATGTGGAAAGAATCATTTCAGACATAGATTCTAAAGATCTCAGTACAACAGCAAAAATTAACACTTTGAAGTAAGAAATATTCATGGAAGTGGTGATTGGAGGAAATGTAACAAGTTAAAGCCACAAAAGTGACAAACCTATGACTGTGTTCACTGAAAACACGGTGTGCAAAGCCTCCATAGGGGAAACAACGCATCAGAAGTTTCAGTCCTTCATCGCTGTCTGCACAGGATGTAGTCAGGCACGGGACTGTGCGCAGGTCATTTGCATTTTGGTAGAGCTCACCATCGCTGTAGCAGTGAGCATTAAAAAGCAGAAGGGAGTTTTACCAGGTTTACCACTTCCAACACGGAACAAGTCTGAATTTATGTAAACAGGCAAAAAGGAAAATTAAGCACGTCCTGTCCTTAAGAGCACTTTATAAATGAATCCCCACTCTGTCAATTACTCTCTCATTTACTCTAAGAAGAAAAAAACATATTGTTGAGATTCTTCTGTCAGATCTATAATCACAATAATAACATATCCAGCTGTCTCTCTTATGTGTAAGATTGTCTTTCATGCCTGGATGATATTTTTAATATTAAGACAAACGCTTGACATGCAGCTTGTGAGCAAACATATCCACTTACATATATCTATTAATATAAGTAAGTATTATATAATATAACAAGCATTGTGACTCTTTCAGTAAAATATCCTCTGATGTCTGAATAAAGCCATAAGGAACACAATGGACACCCATGCAAGCATAACAAAAATCCATCACTTTAACAGACAGACGAAGCCAATAATCTTATATATTCCATGTCAGAAAACAGCTAATAACAGACTCTAGTTGTGGTTATGTAATTGAGATACTGTGTCACTTCAGTTGCTCTGATTTGAGTCTAAAGAACTGCTGACTTGTTTTGCTGCAGTAAAAAAGAGGAAATAATTTCACTCCCAGAGTGCATGTAGCAGTTAAAGCCTCTTTCCATTTCTATCGGTAATCCAGTTAGTTGTTGGACCACACGGTGGGGTCTATTCTACCTAATGCCCACCTATCTAGTTGGCCAGATTTTCCCTCTCATTGTTTCAGGTCTTGAAATCCCCTCTGAGAAAGCCTGTTACACTTCAAGTGTTATCCCAAAGGCTCGTGAACAGTCCAACAGAATAAGGAAGACATTTTCATAATCTTAACCTCATAATTTCAAGGTGAAACAAGAAGCAAAACTTAGTTTGAATGTCAGCGTCGGCCTTTATCTTCAGGACTATAAATGAACTTGCACTACTAAGAATTTAAGATGCTTCTGCAGCTTTTAAATTTTGTATAAAGACCCCGGGCGTGCATGAGTTACATCAGTCTGTTTTTCATGTCTAAAATGAGTTAACTATTCTAGCTCCTGTTAAACACGTCGGCCTCTATCCTTCCAGATTCCACCGAGAGCTGACGAGGGGGGCCTCTCCCGACTGGACGGTCACCACTGTTTGGCACTGGCACTGGAAACTGGCTGAATAATTAGCCCTTTGTCAGGACGCAGCAACAGACTAGTGATCGACTGGATTTATTTAAGCATGAAATACAGCAGAAGAAACTGGACAGCAGACCGAAGGACTGTCCGTTTTGGATCACATGAAACGGGATCCAAAGCCAGTAGCACTGAAGCTGTGCAGCTGAAGACCTCAGCACTTAATACATGAACCAATCCTCCTACTTGAAGGTCACCCTTTGATCCTCAGGTGCCTTTAACTCCTTTCTGTTTTCTGAAGCTTTCTCTCACAATCTCACTGTCTTCCTATGCAAAGTTTGCTCAGTTGACACGATGACGGCCCATTTGCTGTCGTACACATAAATCTTGCTCGTCTCCGGGAAACTGATTAACCTTAGTTTGCTAAGGAAAGCAGCTATGAGACACTGAAGAAAGTGAATTATCTTTTAGTTTATAAAAAACTGTTTTAAGGTCAAAAATGATCTTTGACACTCCACTGAATATCTCGTGTCAATAAATTGTTTGATTGTGGCACCAAACCGTACCCTTGACCCTTTAATTGACCCTCCCTTCCCCTCACAACTAATACATATGCAATATCTCAGCTACACTTCACCACCATGGCACTGACAAACTAAGGGGTTTGTACTCGTTGGTTAGGACAGGCCAACCATTTTTCACAAAAAAAGAAATAAATAAATTATAATTTTTTTAAAATTATATTTTATAATTATAAAAAGCATTATCATTTTTATTATCATACTCACTCTTCAATTTGAAAAACCACAACACCCTTTCCAGAGCATGTTAAATTAATGCAGTGCTTTGTGTTTAATCCTGTAAAAATCAAAGAAATACGCGTCTGTATATTGCTTTAGTTAGTGTTAGTTTCTGACCTCAACATCACCAGGTCAATGTAACAGCACTGTAACATTAAAGGCCAGTTCCATAACTGTATCTCCACATATGTGCCTAACTCCACGTGATTCATAAAGCACATAAGGGACCGGATACATGAGTATTCTGGCACTTGTGATAAGAAGTAAAGTAAAACAAGATAATCCATTTTCCATAGTAGGCAGGAGGGGGCGTATGTTCTGGTACATGGTTGTCGGCGACACAGTTGACTGTTCAAGGTTATGGGCCGTCAAGAGCTCACGACACCAGTCTTCTACCAAGTGAAAATAGTCGTACAGTGTGGCTTCAAGCGTGGATGACAAATTCTACTAGAAAAAATCTCCACCTGTCTAACGCCCGAGTCTGAGCCCACAGTCAATGCCAGAAACGCGTCACTTGTCAAAAACATCACGTCTGACGGGCTCGTGAATGCTGCGTGTCATCCCATTCTGTGAAAGCTTGCTGCAGTATTATTAATGTTGACAACATATCTGACAAACAGAGAGGATTCTGTCATTAGCGGCCGCTAATTCATGCATAATGAAAAACACTGAGGATTATTCTAATTTTCCTGCATAGTAATATGCAGTCTGTGGAAGTTTGCGTGGGGGTTTTTTGGTTCCAGTGGAGCATCTCGCAGAGTCATAATGAGATTAAATGAGTGCAGTTAGCTTAGCACATGTCAATATGCTCATGGATATGGTGAGAGCACATTAAACAATTTACCACGCCTGTGCATCACTCAGTTTAATGGAAATTAAGAAAAAAACAAAAACAAGTGGTGAATATACAAAAAGCTAATGTTTTTTTATTAGTTATTTTACTGTCTTGTGATGTTCTGACATGTGGATCAGTCAAGGCTGCGTGCCAACCTGTTTCATTAATCTGTTCAGCGAAACCGATTGCAAACAATTCCTCGTACCTCTTAGAGAGTATGTGTCTTGTTTGTATGTCTGCGTGTGTCTCAGCTCCAAGACGCCATAAATTAATTGTACTATCTTTGTCAGACTCTCATTTTAAGGTTGATTAGTAGAATTACAAGATAAATATGCTTGGAAATCAAATCTAATACTCTGACAGGACTAATGATAAAAGGTACAGAGATTGTACCTCAGTATTTACTCAAGTGATTTTACAAGCATAGCAACAGTCTTGCATGGCTTTGTTATTAAGTCCAAAGCAATCAATTAAAGATTTAATACTGTTTCACAGTAGCTTAGGTGTACCAACAAAACATGGCATGTTGCTTTGAAAGAAAAGCAAAAATGTTGACACGACAAATTAGCTTTTTCTATGCATGAAATTATATTTTTTGTTTTAATAGGACGATGGATTCTCCGTAAACAGACATGTAACGGGGAAAAAAAACTTCTTTTGTTTACTGACATGTTTATCTCTAGTGAATTTGTGGTGCTACTAATATTATGACTAATGACTACTAATGATGGTTGAGAGCCGTTAAAATGTGTTGCGTGTGTGTGTAACACAGGAAAACAAAATCAAGACAAAAAACCTTTAATCGCAATTGATATTTTTCCCTTTTTATATGCCATTCAGTGTCATTACAGAAGATTCTGCAGTGTTTGTACATAGGCTAATTGTAGTTATACCGACAGGAAACAAGACTCAATATTCAGGCAAGAACAAAGACAACTGTAAGTCAAGTCCTGACCAAGACAAGCCTCAAAACTGATGCGATGTCGAGACCAAAAGCAGACTCAAACATGAATGTTTCACAGCCTGTGTCTCACTGTTAATAGCCACGATTACAGCTGAATTATGAACATAGACAGCAGTACGGCGGGAAAAACCACTGTGGTGAAGTAGCACAGACAGAAGGCAATGTTTTTGATTTACTAGACTAGATCTACGGTTCAGCCTTCACCTTTTGTCATGAGCTGTGGGCAGTGCCCAAAAGAAGAGTAGAGTGAGATCATCTATATATGTGGAAATGGGTTTCCTCTGTAAGAGTAGAAGCAGAGTAGAAATGCTGCTCCTTTGTATCAAAAGGAGCTGGTTGAGGTGGTTCAGGTATATAATCAGGATTCCTCCTGGACTCCTTCTATTGGAGGTTTTCCAGTCACTGGTAGGAGACCCCAGCGTAGACCTACAACACACTGGAGACTAAAAATCTCATCTGGCCTGGGAGAACACCTTGTGGTCCCCGAGGAAGAAGTGGACAGTGTTGCTGCGGCTGCTTCTTAACCTACTGCCACTTCGACCAGGCTCCAGATAAGTGGTAGAAAATGGTTGGAAACAGATCTCACAAAGAGCCGAAGGCAGCAACCTGGTATCAGCAGAAACTTGTTTCATATGTAAACAAGTGAACTCCACCCATACATTTGATGGGTGTGTCCTCTTTGAAGTGAAAATTTATTTATTAGTAAAATATGATCCATGTTCCAAACAATGCACGTTATACTACATCAAACAAGTTTGCTTCAGTTGATAAAGATAGAGCTTCAAGGTGCAGCACAGTTCTGCTAATTTCGCCTACATATCATTACATACAACCAACTTGTAGCTGTAAAATGGAAGGCCATATGTAGAAAATGTATAGCAGCAGTATATCTCTCCATATATCCCTAATTTGAACGGGTGCTCTGCCAGAAACTGTTAAGTCGCTTCAAGCGAATTGATGAAATAAAAGGAAAGGCAGCACTCCAAAAAAACATAATCCAAAAAATAGGGCAACAGGAGGCTTAGATAAAGGCCTATATGACAAAACACATTAGTCTGATGTTAGCCATTAAAAGGGTTTCATTTTTAAAATGGGTTCTAAGGAGTGCTGCTTTCAGATTAATGACCAAAATCGTGATAAAGTAACAGTGTTGCGCAAAGTTTGAATACCAGGATGTGACACATTTACCCTTGAATAAATAATAGAACAAATAAATTGAGCTGAGTACACACAGGAGACACACAAGCAGTTCTTAGCATTTAGTTAGTCACCTGCCAGATTGAATAGATTACAGTGGCGGGAAAGATTTACTTTAGTATTCTTTCACTGACAGCTACCTTCATATTCTCATCAATATTAGGACAAAAAAAAAAAAAAAAAGTTACATTGCCCCAGATGCATCAAAATAACTGTCCCTGAAGACAAATGAAATGTGTTAAGATGTGTTATTTGTAGTAGGAATACCTGCATTTTGTCGATTATTAAAAACTACTTGACAATGAGGGTACCAGTGGTAGAAATTTTTACATGGTTTCACGCAAAACCTTGACATGAACTGATGGATGCAGATCAGCAAGAACTTAGCATTAGACAATATACTAATTTTATGTCAAGATTATTAGTGCGATGATCATCAACTCTTAATGGCTAAAGTACATTTACTTCACATCACATCACTTCATTATTATTATTATTTTAATTTATTTTTGCATCAAGCACCATCTGAATAATTGAAATTAAAATTCAGCAGTATTATGTTAAATGCAGCAGATGGTCATTACTACACGTATACAGGCCTGTTGTTGTGGTCAATAAATACACACGCGCCAATAATTTCCTATCAAAATAAAATAAAATCTAAATGATTTGAACCGTCGCATTAATTTGGCCGGTGCCCATATTAACGTGACGGTTAAAATTGTAGTAAATTGCGGTGAGTTTTACGGCGGCAGCGGAAAAAGTCAATCAGAAATAACAGGTAAAACAAGTTAGCTAACGTCACCAAGGTAACGTTAGCTACGCAGCTAACGTCACCAAGGTAACGTTAGCTACGCAGCTAACGTCACCAAGGTAACGTTAGCTACGCAGCTAACGTTACCTTGGTGACATTAGCTAATTTCACCAAGGTAACGTTAGCTTAATTCGCTCGTGACCAAAACGTGCTATAACGTCCACAGCGTCACATCGTAACGAACATCTAGATAAACGTCAACATTAGAACAACTTAACCAACTCTTAAGTGCGTCACATTTAGTGAATGTAACTTGTAGTTAAGTTAGTTAATTTTACCTTGTAGTTCGGCGAGCGGGGCTAAATGTTTGTCACGGGACTGGGAGTTGAAATTGGAGGCGTCGACCCTGTCCCTCCGGCGGGGTCTGCGGCTCACTCTCCTCTCGGCCTTCATTTTGGGGCTCTGTAGATTGAACTTTGTGTTTTTGGGGGATACGGTGGGCTGACCGAGCCTTCAGCCACGGCGACAGGCTTAACGTTTTGGAAAGACTGGAGAGATGGAGGCGCCCCCTTATGGCAACGCAAAATAAATCAATACAAGTTGGCTATGTTGTTTCTGTAGTGGTAAAGCTGTATGTCATTCCCATCCCTAAATTCACTTCAGATGAATCCTTCTTCTTTCACGGGTTGATAAAACTCAGCTACCTTTAAGGCTGCCAAGGTCCCTTCTTTTTTATTACGACAAAAATGCATTCCCATCAAAACAAAAATATTTAGGAGCTGCCACGTTTTCACTGGACATTTTGGGTATGTTTTAAACAGATATAAAGATGGTGAACAGTAAACACTGTACCAGTAAAAAGCGTCTTCAGTATTACAATGCCTTTATTTCCTCGAGTACATTACGGAAAACCTCAACACAAACCTCCCCGTTTGGTTGCTTCATGGACGCCAGCTTCCAGGCCTCCTCAAAAGTCTCCTCTGAAATATTCACCCCCACAGTCCTGAAGATCTCTTCAATCTGTGAAGAAGATGATGAAAAGCGTCAAGGCGACAAAAAAACCTATTGCACTAAAACATGGTCATGTTATAACTGTGAGATGTCTTTTACTGCATTTTATTTGGATCTAACTACACTAAAGCCACACTGCAGCAGCAGGAGACTTAAAATGACCAATCTGGAAAAAGAACTGAACAAATATGAGACCAGCTGGTGATGGAAAACTTTTCCTTCACAATTATATTGAAAATATATAATTTAAGAGGCAGGCAGAGAGGGATCACTGTCAAAGTATTGCTTCTACGGGGCACATTTAGCAAAACTATGTCTTAAACCATATTTGGTACAAGCAGACTAAATTATAAAAAAGACTCCCTAGCATGAATTGAAATTTCTATAAAGACTGTAGAGAGTTGTCAATAGTGTAATAGAGTACAAAACATAAGAGACTGTCTACTGCTATGAGGAGAGTGGAAGAGTGATGCTGACACTTACAACTGATTTATATTGAAGGCTGAACATGTGTGTTTAGATGTTTTAGACAAGGTCTTTCCAAATGAATGTATGCAATGAAATGGAACATAGTGTGATTGTAATCAACATTATTAATGCTGTTAATAACACCTGTGCTTTCCTGCTATGACAAGAAAAAATATCTATGAATAAAATATTATTAACTAACATCTGTCTCATTTATCACCCATTCATTTTTCAAAAAGAGATCCACTGGTAATTAATAACGATTCAATCTTAATTTAATACAAATCAGAAACAAACTATACAGCATGTCTGACAGAACATCTTCCAAGGGGAGCCAATCAAATTTCAAACGGAGAAAGTGTCACTGCGGCTTTTCTTTATTTACTCGCAGTGATTCTTATTTTGTTATTCAGGTACACTGTACCACTGATCTGGTGCATAGTGCATACCTCCTTCTTGGTGCGAGGACAGAACAAGTGTTCCTCGTGAACACCGTGGAGAGCGTGAACTGATGGATGCAGAAGCTCTGCAGCAGTGGATGTATCGCCGTAGTTAGTAGTGTCACTGACTCTCTTGATGCGTGGAACTGGAAGGTCAGATCGCACAGACAGGATCCCATATGTGCGACTGTCTATGTGTGAGAGACCAGATGATGAGTAAGGATTTTTAGGAGGTGGGAATGAATGAAATGTGAATAAATAAAAATAGAAAGCTGTTGTACATCAGATAACACAGTATGAC
The DNA here is from genome assembly GCA_038496675.1 of Rachycentron canadum. Taxonomy (NCBI): domain Eukaryota; kingdom Metazoa; phylum Chordata; class Actinopteri; order Carangiformes; family Rachycentridae; genus Rachycentron; species Rachycentron canadum. Next base: position 9,086,543 of record CM076653.1, read on the forward strand.
AATAATTACATGAATTTATTATAGTAAGTTATTATTGCACATGCATCACTTATTTTACTGATAAGTCCCCATGCATGCGCTTATGTAGTGTAAAACATGCTTATCACAGCAAATTGCTATTGCTGACTTACTTGATTTAAATGGTTCATCACCGATAGCTCCGATGAGGGAAGAGGAGGTGATGAAGTGGTCTGGGAGTGCCCTGGGTCTCCTTAGGGTCCTGAGAGTCTTCTTCGAGCTGCCTGGCTCTATTGCCTCCAGGTCCTCTGGTTTAATCAGGGCCTGCGAGGCAGGAAGCTGTTGTGATTCTGACAGAGGCTTACTCTCTATGTCAGCTGGAGCCATGCTGGCCTGACGCTCTGCAAGAGACAAAGACACAAAATCTATTTCAGAAAATTAGCCGACAGGTAGCCCCTGCATCGCCCTGGTGCACCATAAAATAAAGCTTAGGCTATTGCTATTGAATTTTAATGTTATTCTTGTAGTCTAATTCAGTGTCTAAGACTTGGGAAATCAATAAATAAAAATATATGGAAAACAGTGACACAAAAAACAATTCTCACTTTAAGCTTAAAAAACCTAATCCTCTTGCTCTATAGTAAATAAAGTGATACATTACAAGATATTTAACTGACCATCGGTTATGATTCCTTGCTCCCGGGTGTTGATGAGCATCTTGTCCTTCCAGTTGAGGAAGTTGGCAAACTCCAGGAAGTTTATTAGTCCGTCTTTGTCCGTGTCACAGTAATCCATTAGGTCATCCAGGACCAGCCCGCTAACATCCAGCTGGAACTGACGGCACACTGCCTGCAGGTCTTCTCTGTCAATCATTCCCTTGCCTTTCTAGTGATTTACATATACAGATACACCTGAAAGGGCTCACCAAACTTCAGTGTGAGATTACAGTAGAAGAATTAAAGTAGCACTGTTACTTTATCACATGTCACAACACCAGGGTCACATCACTGGCTTTGTGTCAAACCTTGACATGGGCCTATCCTTACAAGAGATGATAACACAGGTTTAACCAATAACATCAATATCAATAGTTGTCAGGGATAAAACACAAAGTAGGGTTAATTTTATAAGCTGTGATTTTCCTGCTATGACAAGTTAAGATGCTTACTGTATGAAAGGGCTATGCTCATGCTATGCTTTAACTTGTGTTTTTTTGTAAATCAAATCTATGTTGACTTAGCACACAAAACAAAGAGTCACTGTATTTTGCTAAGTGTGCTGAGTTAAATAGTAAGCAGAGTGGAAATAAAGGTCAATAGCATTGTGTGGAAGTGTGACCTTGCCTGTGGTGACTCCATTTGTACCTTGTCATAGTGTCTGAACGCCTGCAGCAGGGAGGGGAAGTTGTGGAAATTGACCTTCTTCAGGTGGTGTTGCACTGCGTTGACAAGGCTGCGCTGTCGGTCTCGACCCCTCACATACTGCCCTGGCTCCGTGGAGTGGATTATTTCTCCAACACCTGCACAAGAAGCAGACAAGATGTTGTTTACTGTCTTGAACAAAAACAAATATATATTCCAATACATAACCCAGGAAATGCATTTTTTACTCAAACTCTACCAAATTTATCCAGTGGCAAGACACTTCCAAAGGTATGATCTGGTGGAACACTCAAAGAATTTCTTCTCCTGAAACAATGGGTTTATAGAGAGGATGAAGTTAATTAAGTACAGTTAGAGGTCACACGGTTGGTCACAGGAAGTATGCCATAAACTTACGTCTTGCTTGCTTTGTTATTTTGTAGCTCCAATTTTTCCCTGTTCCCAGATCTCCTCCAAGCAGTCTTTGGATTGTGAAACCTAAGGTATAAAGTTTTTTTTTAATTAGCTACATACTGAATGGAAATCAACAAGAGAACACTTAGGTTTGTACCCACTTTATTTCAGCACTTACTTTTGTGACTCCCCGAGCCATCTGAGAGTTTTACCAAGATTACGGCCATCATTAAAATGAGGGGTGAGGATCCCAAACCTACTGTCTTTACTATAATGACCAGAGTCATACTTTCTATCAATCTGCTCACCTGGAGTAGAGCAAGATGTTTTAATTGTTGTGAGAAGCAGACATCACATTTCAAAACCAAAACCAAAATTCAACAAATAAAAAGGTGGACTTATGCATGGTACATATTTTTTTCCATTTCTCTTACCAACAAAATATGCATTGCGGCTATGAACATTAGCCTTATGTCGCTGCTGAGCTTCCCTCTCTACCTCCTCAGCTGTTTTTGAAGGGTTAATAATCTCCTGCACACTCAAACCTGAAGAACAAATAAGAGACAAAAGAGAAGAGAGAAGAAAAGTACAAAGACAAAGACTCATTTCAGTAAAATCACATTACTTCTTATGACATATTTCACATTTGCTTAGTTGATCCAATTTTTATAAGAGAAGATAAATATTAGATTGCTCATGTTACAGCATTTATGTTTTACCAGATTTAAACCAATTTTCATCTTTAAAAAAAAAACACTGTATCATCAGTTATCTTATTCGATCTTATTGTTACACATACCTTTAAATGTTTTAACACCAAACGTAGTTTTATCATTATACCAGGTAGGAAGTCCCATATTCTTATCTCGAGGTGCTTTTTGTCTGGAGGTGTACACTGCTTCACTTAGCTCTTGTATCTTGTTTTGTAACAAGGTCTTCTGGGGAGGATTTAGCAAGCTCTTGCCCTGTTGGAGTCACATTCAAATTAAGAACTCATATCCATATTCTGGTGGTGTAGTATAAAAAAAATTCTTAGAACTATGTATGCAAAGTCAGCTTTTTATAAATGCATGTACTCAAAGGGTAAACCACACTGACCACACTGCAGTCAAACTGCCACCCATCTTCTCAACAAATGTGGTGTAGTAAAAACTCTCTTTATTGTCCCTTTAACACTTAGGGAGGTGTATGTGGGTGTGTGGTAGGGGGGTGGGGGGGTTACTCACAGTAAGGGATGATTTGGTCCTGATGCCATGAACAAGAGTGCTGGCAACATCTGGATCATTTGCCTTGCCTGGGTGCACTCTGATAGCTCCCGGTTCTGGTTGAATGCAATTGCGAAATTTCCGTACCACAAGTGGGGTGGAGGGCTGCAAAGGCAAAATGATGATATGGGTTCACAGATTACACTCAGTTACTAGGGATTGTACTATACAGCTCTGAGGTATTTCTACTATATATAAATATTTATTTTCGACTTTTTACTACACTACATTATTTCATATCTTTGATAATTGATAACACATTATAACCCTGTAATATATTATACATCATTCTGGAATGAGACACTATGAGTAGTTTTTACTTTTTGGTACTTTTACTTGAAAGGAGGACATTTACTTTACCCTTGCCATTTCTTGCAAGCAGCTTTTAGCCCCGTCTCCCACAGGCATTACTTTTCCAGCCTGGTGTTACAAGAAAAAAAAAAAGAAAAAGATAAAGATTTATTTAGATTAGACTCAGAATAGTAGGTGTGCACTATCGCTGTTAGCTAGCTAGCTTATCTTAAAAGTTGACTTACCGTCGGTATGTTTGGACATTTATCTGTATATTTCAAATGGCAAGAGTTATTTCCTCCGATTACATCCATACTGAACAACAGAGGCAACCGCCGTTTGCTCGTCTCTATTCTTTCTCCCTGGGGAAAAGCAAATTGCAGAAATTTCTAGCTAGTGTCAAAGTTAGTGTTGTGGTCAGCTAGAAGACGCACCTGTTTGACTTCCGTTGCCAGGCAACAACAGACAGCCCAACGTCCTTATAACGTCTCTGCATCAGTTCAATTCAAAATAATTTTACATCGTTTTGTTTGCAAATAATTTCAGATGAAGATGAAACAATAGTTGTGGCAATCAGTTTTATTTAGTTTTTTTTGTTTGTTTTTTGTTTTAACCAAGGCGTGTTAACGTGAACAAATGTCCTCTTTTCGGCCCACATCTTGCCTGCTGATAGTTTTTTTTTTTTTTTTTTTTTTTTAAAGAGCTATGTCTTTGAAGTTATGTAGACAAGCATGTACCAGTAAATTGGGAATAAATGCTTCCATCTGATTGGTCCGTCGCGCTGATACGTAGGCGGATTGTCAATTCTGGTCATACGATCTGTCATCATCCTTCGTACAATGCGAAAAGGGAAGTTGAAAGAAGTGGGAGAGGGACATCGCAGAGCCTTATGAAATCTAACGTTACAGTTGCAGGCTGGGTACTGGACACACTGTGAACAGACACTGAAGTGCCACATATATTTGTCCTGGAGACAACATTTACATTTGCTGGCGTCCTCTTTTTGGCAGGTGAGTGGCTAATATTAGCGTTAGCAAGCTGGCTAATGGCTATCCAGAGGGCTCCTCCCGATGCGGGTAGGGCTAAACAACGTTAGCCAGCCCAGTGTCTATTATCTGGCTAGCTAACGTAAGCTAACCGATAGTGGAAGGGCCGAGCTAGTTAGCATTGTGGGTTAACGTTGTTCGGCTGGTGAATACGAGTGAGTCATCATGTTTAGATCATTAGCACGTTTGTGGTCAAAATAGCAAACACCCGCGACCCTGTTGAGTCCAGTGATCGATTAGGTAGGTCACTGATTTAACGTCATGCAGCTAACGTTAGCTAGCTGTCACTAGCTGTACACACCCAAACCTACATCATCTGTGTTCTGACATTCTCACACCTCAAATAAATGTCAGATCCAAGTAGTGTGTATACAACTGGTGTGTGAGATGCTATCCGGATTGAAACTAACGTCGCAGATGTTAGATTACGCTTTAACACAGGCAGGGGTTGGTTTTGGGCTAGCTGTTGCTAACGCTAGAAGTCGTTACTCTGCTAATTCGAGCCAGTCAGCAACAACATAACAGGTTATTTGTGGTTAACTGTGTGTCGTAACGCGATTTCGACGAAGTTAAAAGCAATTATTTTTGGACTGATGCTCTGTGTTTGCTCTGTCGTGGTAAAAAAAAAGAAATGTTCCAGTTACAGAGGAAGTCGGTTGTTAACTGGTCAATGCCATTGATGTTGTTATTCACCTTCAGTCCACAGACCCGTGCGTCGAAAACATTTTCCCACATATGTTCCCAGACCGGTGTCATTACTAATCCCATTAACACTCTGTCTCATATAACTTAAAGCTACAGGAGTTTCCAGGGGTTTGTCGGTGCATATTTCAACAGCTACACCACTTGGTCAACTTTTTCATGTCATTTCTTGAAGTTGAACTTAAAATGAAAAATATGAATGTTAAAAAAAAAAAAAATAATAATAAAAGTAAAAAGCATAACTTCAGATGCCAAAGCGTTGCGTTTACCACCAGCCAGAAAATTGACTTTCACTGTCTGCCAAACTCCAGCAGGTGCTACATTTAGGTATATCAGAAACAACAGGTAGAGCATATAGTTATTATGACAAGCAAACAGCTATTGTTTGAAGAGCACAGACAGCGTGGCTGGTAATTTGACACGTTTGTTGACTCAGTGTCTATAGTGAAATTGTGAAGTAAATTTCCCTTCACGGTCACTGTGTTGTGTGTAATTAAGGCCTCTGGACTTGGATTGCATGTTTAAAAAGACATTTATTGTGAGAACAACATCGCACTTTATCATCAATCAGTGCTTGAATGTTTGTAACACACAGACTTGCTGTGAAAGATTTTACTCCACTGCTATAATTGGTTATTTTGTGACAAAGTGCGGTGTAATATATTTTGAAATCTGAATTATACTAATAATGATCTTCTATGAACAGTGCCTATATATATGTGAGTTTTGAGAAATAACTACATTTAAATTTGTATTACAATCGATCAATGTTACCAATAGCTACAGCTAAATAATGTAAGATATTTTCTAATTATTTCATTTGAATTCTTCCTCATTGTCCAAGTGAGCAGCTCAGTGATTGATTGTAACACTGCTTTCTGTTCTCCGTCTTGTACAGGTATTTTGTGACGTTTTTTCACAGTACATCAGTGTCCAGAGGAAGAGAGCAGACGGTGTGACATGGCAAGTAGAGGCGGAGCTACACGACCCAATGGGCCGAACACGGGCAACAAGATTTGTCAGTTCAAACTTGTGCTTTTAGGAGAGTCAGCGGTGGGGAAGTCGAGTCTCGTACTTCGTTTCGTCAAAGGACAGTTTCACGAATTCCAAGAGAGCACAATCGGAGGTATGCATCTTCTTTGCAAAGATGTCTGCAAAATTGTACGCAAGGATCAATATTTCAGACTTCATTTTATTTAGATTTTTGGCAAGTCATGACAAGACTTCCAATGAGTCACACAACAGGAATGAGCATTGAAATATCTAGATCCTGTTCACAATGGCAACCCAAGAGCTGTTACAAGAGTCGTGTTTCCTGAACAGTTAGTAGATTAAAGAAAGGCTGACATCAGCATTTGTGATGTCAGAGTATAGGAGGAGAGGAGATTGTCAGAAAAGTTGTTGAACATATTAAAAGGAGCTTGATGGCAAACAGTGTTGGACAAAATGGAGAACGAGGAAATGAAGAGGAGACTTTTGATGGGTAGGAATAGAGAACTGTAAGAAGACTCAGGTGAATCCCCAGACATCCACCTTCAGTTCCTATGTTAGTACTATGGTTTCAGTGAAATTAAAGCAGTCAGTTACAATCTACCTAATCTTACAGTTAATAGAAAATGTAGAGCATACTGGTACCAGAAAATAGATCAAATGCCATCCATTCCATTGTATTGTTACTCTCACTTATTGCTGTTGTTCTTCTAACTCACCTGAGGTCAAACCATTATGAAATCTCATTGATCGCAGAAGAAAATACACTCACATTTAATGATTAGGAGCAAACAAGGTAAACGCGCAGCTATAATTCAGGTTATTAATTCAAACACACTAAAGTTTATGATCTGAAGGTTGCCAGTTCAATACCCAGACCAGCAGAATGAGTCTGCCCAATATAGAAGTTGGTGAATTTCACCTCTTCATACCAGCACCCATCCAGATTTTGTATGTTCTATATAAAATGTATTTACCTTTATTTTCCAAATGTGGACTAAGTCAAGCAGATAATCCCCTTGTGTGTCTCCAGCATCGGTCTTAAATTATTACCTCTCAGAACCACTTTTTGTGCTGCTAACTTGCTATAGGCCCATTTGTCATTGGCTCCTCTGCTTTGTGCCCCTGCAGCTGCCTTCCTGACTCAGACAGTATGTTTGGACGACACAACAGTCAAGTTTGAAATCTGGGACACAGCTGGTCAGGAGCGCTACCACAGTCTGGCTCCCATGTACTACAGAGGGGCCCAGGCAGCCATCGTGGTGTATGACATAACAAATGAGGTGAGTCAGGTGCCAGCTTTTCTGTCATGTGGCGGTTGTTACCAGCTCTGCTTTCACAAACCATATCAGAAACAACATTGTTGTGGATGATGGGTTTTGTGGGGGTTTCCATCTTAAGTTGTCTTTGTCAAGCCAAAAATAGAACCTTATTTTGGTGTCTTGACAAATCAAGAGATGAGTCATCACTCAACAGCAGCGTATTGTAGACGATGTACAGCATAAAGACATCATACTTTCATGAATCACCTAACTCTGACTTTCAACTTCTGCCAGCTTAACCTTCAAAAGAGGAAATATTGGACTTTGAACCCCCACATAGTCTATATATCAAACAGCAAGTGTCCACTTGTCAATGGCTTTTAGTTTTATAAATGTTGCTTTTGTCTGTAAATAGTCCTGAAAACAATGGCTTATTTAGTTCAAACTCAAAAGATAGACTAGAATTGCTTGGTTTTGTATACATAACTTTTTTTTTTATGTGATTTGCAACGAGAAGCAAGGAGAATGGAGTTGACTCAAAAAAATCAGAGCAGGCAAATGCCAAGTGCTGGCAGCAGCACGATGCACTGTCAGTTAATTAAAGCCAGTGTAGAAAAGAACAGCAATAATGATAATGACCTAAAAACAAAAGTCATAGAAAATAAAATGAAGAAATAAAAAATTTATAGAGATAACTGTCCTGCAGCCACCTGGACGATGGACAGACAAAAGGCAATGCTCTAATATATGAAAAATCTGTGAATCAAATTCCAAACACTGATATAATAGAATAAATTGAGGAGGCTACTGTTTTTCTTTCTTCATTTCACCCATCAGAACAAAGCTCCACTGAGCTGTGAAATTCACACTTGTCTTTCCTCCGCTGACCTCAAAACACACCTGGTACCACAAACTCATTTGGACCATTAAGGCACGGGGCATGGCAACACACACACCCAAGACCTTCAACAGTAAAACTAGAGAATTTGACCCAGTAAAACTTAGTTGCTGGGTCTGATCTAAATTCCCATAGAACTTGAGGGGAATAAGGAAGACCTCTAGTATAAAGTCCTAATGTCCTGAATGAAGAAAATCCTGTCGCCTCACAGCTCAAAGAACAGGCATGTAGCTCACATTTTTCACATATTTTTTCTTGTGTGCACCACACAGCTTCTGCATGACGCTGTGGCACGACCGTGCCTCCCGTACTGTACCAAATACCGCTCTCATTGTACCTGAGGACGTTTCAGTTTGTTTACATTAGTTTCATATTTTATGAAAAGCATTGTTTTAATGAGACTTTATTCTGGGCTTTGATCAGGCCTAACCAGGCATCATGGGGCGGCTCCTCGTGTCCCTCTCTTTCCATCACATGGGACTTATTGTTTTTTTTTCACTAACTGACTCACCCCCCTTTTGTTTGCCAGGAGTCATTTGTACGGGCGAAGAACTGGGTTAAAGAGCTTCAGAGACAAGCCAGTCCAAATATTGTAATAGCCCTGGCTGGGAACAAGGCTGATCTCGCAAACAAGAGAGCATTGGACTTCCAGGTTTGTCCTCAAGAAATCCTTTTTAATGAAGTAAAGATGTAAACAGATATATAATAGAATTATACATAAACTTGTATCAGTGTTTGTTGAAGTTAACATAAAATATTAACAGGCTGATTATTATTCAAGACGTGATCATGATCCTGTTGACCACTTGTTCCCTCCACTTTTCGTGTGTTTTCATTCATGCAAACTGAAGTACTTTTAAGTGATTTACCTTCTGGTTCACTGATGTTGGGTTTCTCTTTCACAGGATGCACAGTCATATGCAGACGACAACAGCTTGCTTTTCATGGAAACGTCAGCAAAGACCTCAATGAACGTGAATGAGATTTTCATGGCCATTGGTGAGTGTCTCTGCTGCGACACTCCTGAGCATTAAAGTGCCGTATTTACCTGTGTGAACTACTGACTAGAGCCTTGACACACTTTCCGTGTGTTGATTTATGCTCCGTTCTCTGCTGGAGTAACAGTAACACGGTTGTCGTACAGAGCATCTCTCATGTGAAACTGTGTTATTGTATGGATGCTTAGGGTGAACTTTACACAGGTGGCCTCGTGTAGATTTTGTTAAATAAATAAAGGATTTGACTTTCTGCTATAACTGTAAACAAGACTACAAGACAAATCCCAGAAATCCCTTTTGCTGTTTTCTGTCTCAAAGTTGATGTTGAAACTCATCCATCATCCCAACGTGTGCGCAGGATGATAAAGTACAATACGTTGGATGTGATTTACCTTTATCTGCAGCTGTGAGAGAGTTGTGTAACTCAGTTCAGGGAACACGTCTGTCTGAGTCTGCATTTCAGTGCCAATTACTTAATAATAAGTCAACAAAGCTGTCTCATTACAAAGGCTCCTGCATATCCAGCTGAGAAATGTAGCCTGGCTTAGCCATAAGTATCCCATAATACATGGCAAGGCAGTGGGTTTTTTAATGGTGCTTTCAGGCTGGTACCTACCACTTTGCTGTCTGTTTGAGGGCGAGCTCTTCATGACTGTTTTGGAAACAAAGGAGCAGTTTTTGGTCTCATTTGAGAGGAGGCACATGTTCAGCCGGACCCTTCAGATCCTCTGAAAGGGAAACGTCCCATTGCAGCTGCAGCATTGAAAGTTTTAGCTCCGCTGGCTTTACATGCGGGCACAACAACTGTTTATTAACGTGAAGGAATCAAGCAGCTTTCATGCAAAATAAGGCCTGTCAGCTCAAAATGTATAATATTGTTCAAGCTATAACCAGTGGGGCCATTACATAGTTTGTCCACCAGGGAGTGCTGTCTTTCCAGTACATATTCTTTAGATTTAACACACCCATAGTCCATTAACAGGTCGTTTCTACTCACTGTCAAGACTGTGAGCACGTATGTACTCGCTGTGTTTCATTGGCAGCTCCCTCACTGCGAGAGTTGCAATTAATTTAGTCGTCAAAAACATTTATGGCAACTATTTTGATAAATGACTTATAATTTTTCAAACAAACAACATATTTTCTTGTTTTCTTGTTCTTTTTTCCCCTCATATTACAGCAAACTAAATATTTTTGGATCTTTTGTTTGAGGAAGTTTAACTTCCTTGCCACTTTTCAGTTTTCTGACATTATACAGACAAAACGATTGATCGGGAAAATAATCAGCTGATTAATTGATAATGGTTGGTTGCAGCCCTGCTCTTCTGTTAGCTCTGTTCACCTTTTAGGATGAAACTCTTTTTGCGTTTTGTTTTTTCTTGGTTCATAGAGGACAAACTATTGTCTGTAAATATAATTCCTGAATCAAAAAAATTTGATTTGGTGTGAAATTACTCTTAAAAATGTTGATAATAAATGTTGGTGTCATCGAGTGTGAAGGGCATCTACCTGGTTTTTCTGACCATTTCTGCTCTTGTCATCACTGACCTTGTTGCTGTGTCATTGCAGCAAAGAAACTACCCAAGAACGAGCCTCAAGCCGCCGGAGCCAGTAGCGGGCGGAACCGGGGAGTGGACCTGACAGAGACGCCTCAGCCCACCAGCCGCCCCTGCTGCAGTAACTAACCCAGATCTTCCTGCTCACCCCCCCACCCCTCGCCACATACATACACACACCCCCCACTCTGCCCCCTCCTACCCCACCTCCTCTCTACATCTGGACATCGGGCTCCTTGGCTCTCTGACGTCAGATCTGACCCTCAACCTCACTCCCCTGGATTAGCTAAAAGACTCTGTATAGCTGCATTTCTAATACCTTTTTTTTGGTTGATGTTCTTTTTTTTTTTTCTTCTTCTTTTTTTTTTTTTATTTACTTTTTTTAAGAAGTGTATATCAGTATAATGGATGCATGTATCACTACAACGCCTAAAACAAACAAACAAACACACATTATTGTTTCTCATTAAGTTGGAAGACTAACCCCTTTTAAGAAAGCTGCGCGAGTGAGAAACCTGTGAACAAGTGTCGTGAGTTTCCAAGAGTGATTTTCTGATGACAAGGTGTAGCCTCATTTGTGACTTCACAGGGTCGAGCGGATACGAATGACGTTGCCTGTAATACTCCCACTGTGTGTGCGTGCGTGTGTGTGCGTGCGCGCGGGTTAAGTTTTGCTCACAATCAGAAGAAAACCAAATTGTTCCCATCATTAGACGCCTGGCTTCTCTGACTGTTTGTTGTGACGCATCGATGTGTGGGAGACGGTGCCAGGAAAGGACTGTCAAACTGAGAACCCTTCCCCTCCTCACATCTGTTGCTCAAGAGAACATCTTCGTCCAAGGCGCCTAATGGAAAATGGAAAATTTAGTCTCCAGTTTTTGAAAAAGGTTGGATACACAAAAGTATGTTGAAAATATAGAAGAAGAAAAAAACATGATACATGTCAAGCCTCCCATTACGTGCAACCATCTATATTTTTTTTTTTTTTTTTTTTTTTTGTAAATGTAAAAAGCAAAAAATCTGAATCTCCACCTTGGGAGCGACATGCGCTTGTCACTTTGCCGTACATCACTTTGAACAACAAAGCCTTCATGGTGTGGAAAGTGCGGGAACATCAGGAACCGACATGAAAGCGGCATGACAAGATATTTAAATGCAGCTTTCCTATTCATCGAATGCTTTCAGGCTGCGGCGTCGCCGAGTCCGTCACAGAGGCCCCACGTCGGTCCCACTAATGCAGATCGAGCTTCACGGGAAAAAGAGAATTAACAGGAAAAACTGAGGACTGTTGAACATCCTGCTTAGTGAGTCATCTTGCAAAGACTCGAACGCACGACTAGTACTATGTCAAACTGGTTTTTGTTAATTCACTCTGTCTCTGTCTGTACAGGCCAGTAGCTGACCTGCATCCATATGGGTGATCTGAGTCAAAGTGGGGGAGGGGGGGGGGGTTTAGAATAGAGTTCAGACAGCACACAAACAAGAAAATTGGACTAGTCTCCATTGTCACAAGTCTGTGGAAAACAAAATATACTCTAATGTTGTTATAGGGTGCAATGTTGCAATGTTGTCTTCTTCCTCCTTTACTACAGCTTGCAGAGCTCATGAGCTCAACAGGAAATTTATCTAGAGATTCCGAACAATTGTACAGTTCAGTATAGGTCTGCTTTTTCTTTTCTTTTTCTTTCTTTTTTTTTTTTTTTTTTTTTTTTTTTTAATTTCACTCTAGACATTGTCACAATCTGGTCAAATGTTAAGCAGTGGTGGTCTTTTTAGGTATATGTAGTGTTATTAACAAAATCCCTATGTGGTGTCTTGTTACTTTTCTCAAAAATGGTCCATGGTCATGTTTGAAAGGAACTTTTACTTCATTGCACAGTGTTGATCATGTTTTAATTAATGATGACTGCCCTTCAATTTTATATGACAGACTGTATTGGACTTGCTAACCTACAGCTATAAACAGGTAGCATAATTAACCTAACTGGTGGTCTCTCTTACAGCTCAATGAATTTTAATGATGTAAAACAGCATTACTAGTGATGGGCTGATCAGTTTTGAGTGTCGGAATACAACTTAATAAATTCAATAAAGAGGTCTCTTGTACGCCTTTTTGCTCTGAATATGTTGGTGGCATCACATGTAAGTGAAGTAATGACAGGATTTCAAGTTTATTGAAAACAAATTCCATGATAATGAATCTTTTGACAACCTTCAAATCCAATCCATAATCCACAACTGAGATGTTTTTTTTTCTCTGCAAGTTTCAGACTCCAGTCTTTCTCCAGATGTTCGGAGCAAGACGGAGATTTGATTAAAGCGTCACTAAGTTATTTATCATTCAACAAAGCTAAGTCTACCGTCATGCTAGTATCTCTAAGAGGCTGAATTTACACAGCAGAGCCTTTAGCTTAAAGCTAAAGTGCTGGCAGGCTATGTTTACCACGGTCACCATCTAATTAGCATGTTAGCATAGCAACATTTGCTCAGTGATTGAATATAACACTAAAGTACACTTTAGGCTGATGTAAATGTTTTGCACAGATTTGGTCAAGAAAAGTTTGACCTGATAGTGCGAAATGAAAAGTTGGGTACATGAATGTGTGGAAACAGTTAATTGCAGACCACCTTTGTCACCTCATGGTGGCAGTAGAGGGAAGGTGGGAGTCAGCAGACCTTATCTTCTGGATTACAGATTTCCAACTGCAATAACTTTGTACATTTCTCTGTTTTGTAAATTGACTCTGAGACTCTTGAGAGGACAAAATAATCTATTTGAAGACATTCTGAAATTGTGGTCTGCATTTTTGTTTATTTTTAAAGATTATATGATTAAATTATGAGATGGAAACTGGCAAAAAATCTGGTATTGCCCTTCTCAACCTCCAAAAATAATGATCTTGCAGTTTCCATAATGAAAGCAACAGTCCCTCATCTGCTAAACACCCAAGTCTTTTGAACTCTGCACTCCCTGGTTGTACTTTTGTTTTAAGGCCTGTGTTTAGTGGTTCTAACCAACTATGGCAATGGCCATGTTTTTTTTTTTTTTCTATCAGACTTCATAACGTTCCTTAATACCAATTCTCAAAAACCGAGTAGTGCTCAGTAAATTGCTCTTCAAGTGTAAAGCTGATGCGTTCTCCATTTAAATTTAATCGATAAAAAAGACACTTGCAGCTCTGTAGTCAGTTTGTTCCAGGTCCTTTGTTTCCCACGCTTTTCCATCTTCTGCTTCCTTCCTGCTCTCGGCTGTTTTCCAGACACTTTGTGTACTTCCTATTCTCAAATTCCTCACTAGACGAGTCCTGTGAAATTGAAACCAGTCTGATCACATGTTTGGCCGGGACTCAGATCTCAGGTCAGAAATGACCTCCTGGTCCTGTCAATTACGGTTCTTATAACCTCATTAACAACCTCATTCATCCAGCACCACCCACGCAGCACTTAGAAAACAGAGGGCTTTTTAAGGGTGTAGCACACAGGGATCAATAACCAATTAAAGTCATGGTGACTAAGCGGCCAAGACCTCTTGTAGCCTTGATGATGTCGCTCCACTCTGTGAATATCTAAAGGGTCAGTTCACCAGTATAACAAATCATTTTCTCACTTATCTCTAACGTGTAAGAGATTTTCAGTCACCTCGATAAAACTGGTGAGGCACCATAGAGCTTAACCTGGAAAAATAAAACCAAAATTATTGCAGCTTTCGATCACATCACATCTTCTTCAGGAGAAAAAAAAAAAAGAAGAAAATTTGTTCCGTAGGTTTCTGATCATGTGACATGATCAAAATCCACAGGACAGGATACGAAATGGAGCTTGTGGCGAGAAGGTTTTCTCAACTGTCACTTCCAGCGTCAAGAATGAACTCTGGATCAAGTGGTAACCCACCGTGACACCACCCGCTGGTTTGTGGACTGCCAATTTGAAGTTCAAGTTGAGATTTGGCCATCAGCATCTTGTTTTCTGAAACCAGAAGAAACCACATATGGAGGAGAAGGTGGAGCTTAGGAAGAGTGAGGGGTGGATGTGACCTCCTCTGTGCTCTATCCTGATTGTCAGGCAGGTTGCAGTTTCTGGTACAGTCTGGTACACTCACACAGTAGCCAGGCCCCCTAATTCATCCACTGCTCTATGGTTTATTTTCCTCTAAATAGGACCATCATTTAAAAAATTAACATCATGTTGTATTGAAGACTTGATCTAGAGACTGAGACGATAAACACATTAGGAAAACATTTACTAATCTAATAAATCAAGTTAGAAGTGGGGTTGCCCCCTGATGGCCATTAGATAGAATTCAGGTTAAAGGTACGTCCATTTTTATAAACAGTCTATGGTTTGAGCCTTAAAACCCAAACTGTCTGCATTGCTAAAAACCTCTGGATAAGTAATAAGTGAGAAAATATTTATTATTGATTTTTGATTTGGTTTGTTTTGTGTGTAATTTTGTGAACTGACCCTTTAAGGTTGGCAGCAGCTCAACAATAATTTGCTAACATTTCCTTAAAATCCAAGTTTTGAACTTATTGCTTTAAGACGCCGTCCATTGCACGGCAAATGTAGAGATCCAAATTGAAAGACATTTTTCTACTTGCCAGAAGCTGTGTGTTGCTCTGTTTTCCCACAGTCTCTTTCTTGTTGCAAACCACCAGCAACCACAGAGATGAACAAGGCAACTTTTTTTGCACAAGTCAGATGGCATTTCAGTTTCATCACTGAACAAACTTGCCAGAGAAGCTTCAAACAAACGTTGGACCCAGTGAGTGTCGCCTGCTGCTGTACAAGGAGAGCTGCACATCCACTCTGTCGGGAAAGTTAAATCACAACCCTCTGATGAAAAGCTCAAACACAAAATGAATACCAACCGCAGTCTGCGATTACGCTCTTTCCACTGGCAGATTCTAACCCCTGATCTTTCCCACTGTCAGTCAGGCACTGTGCTACTAAAAACGTGGTGTATATATATATATAAAAAGGCTTTCCTCACTATTTCCTGCTCATCATAACCGAGTTGGTACAACGTGTTGTTGACCACACCTGAGGACAAAACTCTTTATACTTGTTCTAAACAGTCCCGTTTGAACCTGTGGTGAAAAGGCAGCTGTGATAGAGACATTTGACATGTGACAAGTGTTCAAAACGGGGATCGTCCTACTTTTTCAGAAAGAGCCTCTTCAAACACCTTCAGAGCAGTGACACCAAATGCGGTGGAAGTAGTTGCATGAAACCTTAAAAGAAGAAAGCTAGAGAGAAACGTTCGAACCCTGCTCACTCTCTCACCTCTGCACGCCTGCCAGTTTGCTGCGTGACATAGCAGCTGCATGTAAAAATAGACGTAGACTCCAGGGCTGAAAAGTGAAGCCAATGCTGAAGAGCCTTGAACCTGCATTTTATCTACTGACTATCAGGGGGCGACTCCATTGGTTGCAAGTTTGATTATATTGAAATTGATGGGAAAATGACCCTAATTCTCACTTGATTTATTACCTCAGTAAATGTTTTCCTAATGAGTTTATGGTCTCGGTTTCTAGTTTCAAGTCTTCTTCAATACAACATGATGTTAATTTTTTTTAAATTATGGTACAGTTTAGAGGAAAATAAACAATAAGGCAGGGTATGGATTAAGGCGTGGCTACTGCGAGACTCTGAGAGACTGGACTAGAAAGATCTAGATCCACCCCTCACTCCCCCTCAGCTCCACCTTCTCCTCTAAATGTGCTTTCTTCTGGTTTCAAAAGAAGATGGCAACGACTCAAAGCAAACCAATGGGTGAGGCCACTTGGTTTTATGACAGAAATCGCAGAAGAATTTTTTTTTTTTAATTTGTAGGTAAAAAAACAACATCAAACAAACAAGAAAACCTGGGTTGACACTTGGCTTGTCACATACAGAAAGTGCCAACCTTTCCATTTCTGACGTCAGAAATGTCAGGGTACAGGGGGCGACAGGAGATTTTCACCTTTTCAATCTCACAAACACTTGGTTTGAAGCATTGAGGTGAACCACTAGAAGGAAAGCGCCACATGAGAATAGATAGAGATAGTTGGGTTTTTGATTGACATATTTCAGAGTCTGCACTAGTCCATAATTCCAGATAGTCTGTCACTGCTTGTCTGAGGATATTATAGTCTTTTAAACTGAATTCTGCTGTTTGCTGACCTTTCAACACTTTCCCAGGGACTTTTTGAACTGTGCAGGATGTGACTGAGTAGGAGAGAATAAACTAGGACCAAAATGGGTATTTTGCCTTTGGGGTTGGAAGCCTGTAAACAAGGTATATTGAACTGAAAAAAGCTGAGAAAGTTTTGACCAGGGGTGTAGTGCTATTAGTTTAATTGCCAGAGAACAACTATGCGTTTTGAATTTTCCATGATTATGTAACAATAATCATCGTCAAACTCATATTAATGCACGCAACATTTGAGTGGAAACATGCTGTAATAATCCCTGGAATACGGCTGCATGAGACATATGAAATTAGACTATTATTGATTGATTCGGAAGTAGGTATAAGGATGGCTGGACCATAAAGCCTCTAGATTGAGTACACATTTAAAAAGAAGGATCAAAGAGCCATGTAACTGTCTATTGATTGAGGCAGTAAATGTCAAATGTTAAAGGAAAACATCGCCGGGGAACAGAAACTCTTCAGAAGAGGCCAATTTTGGGATTGTCAATCAAAAACACTGCAAAACTCTAATATGTGGCAAAAGGAAAACTCTCAGTTGGTCGTTACTTCCAAGGTAGGAAACGTCTGCCATCATGTCCATCCACTTTAAATTTGGTGTCATCTGTGACAGAAATTCCCAAATTAAGTGACATTCTCTTTCCTGAGTGTTATGAAATATATTTCTCAGATTTTACGCATGGTCAAAAGGATCGTGAGATGTGTTCAGTGCACAAATGTCCATATAAAATTGTTTGGCTTTGTCTAGTTCATATATTTCTCTTCTTCATGCTCTAATAGGAAGATACTTTGACATGTCGCACTGTCATGGCTCACTGGGACACTTGAATAGAACAGAGACATGGCCCATTTATGTAATAGGCCAATTTCACAGGCCTGATGGGCACAGTGGTGCAAGAAGGTTCTGGGTTTAAACCTGGGCCCTTTCTGTGTGCGGTCTGCATGCTCTCTCCAGGTGTTCCGGCTTCCTCCAGCACTCCAAAGACAAAAACAAATATATTCCTAATTTCTCTTCCAACCACATATTGAACCCCTCATAATTGGCTTCAACTTGGTTCAATACATGTATCTGCATTTTGCTCTGGTTGCCATCTGAGGGCAGCAGTGCACTGTACCTACAAAATATTCCCATCAGCCCAAAGGTCTCTGGAAAAAATGACCAGGGAAATAATATCACTCAGTCCTCTCCTCACAAAACTGATGCATTTGCACTTAAAAATGTTGACCTGCTGGATTGATATCCACCCTTCACAACACATCGGTTTCATCACCGTGGCATAAAATGTTTAATTTTGATCTGAGGTGACAGAAAGGTTGATATATGATTAGAAAGTTGGCAGATCCACCTTCTCAGCATCTTGACTAAATCTAAAACCATAATTTACTAAGCTGTAAGAGCATCCATCAAAGAATCCGTCGTAATTTACAAATTAGTGGCAGCACTCCTCAGAAACTGAATCAAAGGTTTCAGTCTTTTACTGAGTACAAAGAGAGAAAAAAAAGAAAGAAATAGAAGAAAAAATATGGAGAGACTTGGTACCTTGCCCAAGGAAAATCAGTCAAATTAGTCACTGACCATGTTTACATGGGCAATAATATGATGTGTTTCCATTTGGTTTTGCGACAAGCGATTATTGCTTATTGGTGCTGTCAGAAATATAAACTGCAACTTCCAGTGCACCAGAGGCCTTTTTTTCCCAGGAAGCTGTCTAATGTGACTCACACAAAACCAGTCCTCACAGGGAACAGCAAAAAGCAAATTTCAAACTTTTATGGAAATTAATAAGCAGTAATAGTAATTAAAGGCAGACAACAGACAGCCTCCTCCACTCTCACCTGTTAACAGAAATGCCAGCAGACAGGTAACGACAAAGAGCTGCTTCCCTGCCTGCGTTTGATGTGTTGAGACAAAACACAAGGTTAAACCTCTTGAAAGTCACGTCCGTTGCCCGCTGTGATCTCCGTGGCCTGTGGCATGCGTCACCTGTCCTGGCTGTCACCCGGTAACCCTGGGATGTTGCCATGGCGACAGCCTCATTATAGTGATAACTCAGCAGGCTGAAAATATTCCTGTTACGTTCCTCGTGATGTTATGATGTGCAGTGATGACCCGGGAGACGTTTCGGGAAACTTTTAACTCCTGAGCTGCAGGTTGTGAGATATTTCATCCACGTCCGACCTGCAGGCTAAAGAGGGGGCAGAGGAAACTGTTACCACGGCGACAAACCGCAGCATCCTTGGCTCCTAAGCTCCTGTGGTTTATCGCTACGTGGCTGATGCTTAGCTGTTTAATCCACCCAGTTCTTCAGTGGCTCACACCTTGACTGCATCACTGTTTTAGAAATACATTAGGGTTACAGTGAATAAACAGTTGGATAAAAAACATTTCCAACATTCATTTTAAATGGTAATTTAATATTATATACTTTTCAAATAGTCATTTCTGTCAACATTGAAGTGCACAGAGGGAGAGAGAGAGAGAGAGAGAGTGGGGGAGGTATGAGATGCAACAAAGGTCCAAAACCAGGATTGAACCACTTTTGTTGTGTTATGTTGTAGGTGTTTTGACCAGTAGTCCATTGGGGGAGCCCAAACTTTACTTCAAAATCATCAGCACAGTTCACAGTATATGAACTGTTGACTTTGGCCAGGTCGACGCACAATGCGCACTTAGGTTGTCTTGGCTGAAAAAAAAACAAAACAAAGAAATAATTTAGGTAAATACAGTTATTTCGTCTGTTAGTAAGAGTTAGCTGAGAAAATCTCTTCCACTCTCACACCTGCCAGTCAAGTATGAAGCTTTAACTGGGCGATGGTTGGAAATGGGTGGAAACAGCCTGGATCTGACCCAAAGGCAACTAAATCTGGCGACCAGCAACTTTTATTTGTTCTTTTCAAGTGTGAAAACAACAATTTGGGTTTTACGGGGGTTTTTTTCTTCCAAAGACTACGATGAAACATTTACTTGTAATTAGTAACTGTAAGATCAATTTGTGTAGCATCTACATTGACATGTGTCATTGAATGGACAAATTCATCCAAATTATAAATGTACAGATATTCAGGTGGCCACAGAAAGAATGAAAGTCTGAACTCGGAGAGCCTCAGTAAAGATCTCTACCAACTGAACTGACTGAAATAAGCTCAATAACCCTGAGCAGAAGATAAAATCACTCTCTAAGCTGAGTTTTTTTTTTTCACTCTGCAGCTCCAGGAAGGTTATATTAAGAGATTGTGATCTTCCAGCTGTGCCACCTTGCATAGTACCGGTGGATCTTTCATCCAGTATCTCCAGCTCTTTTACAGATACTTTACCTTCATATTATCCAAATTAACTACATTAATGCCTTCTGCTGAGATGCTTATTTGGTTCTTTGAGGTGAAATGGAGCAGTGTGAGTATTTATACCACGTTACAGGCTGATATATGGGCTAGAAATGTTCAATGAAGCTCACCTTTCTCTAGTCCCCCGTCCTTGAAATTTATAGCACCTTTCCAATGTGTTCATACATGAGTGCTCATGGCTGGACGGACAGGCAGACTCACTGTGTGTTTATAGCCCTGTGATATTCATCAGGGTCAAAGTGTCAGTCTCACTTGACTGACATCTGTTTGAGCCAATAATTAATATCTTAATAATTGATGTGTCCATCATTTGGGCAAGGTGATTATAGAGTGGTTAGGTGCATGCTAATGAGAGGTCACCATACGACCTCTGCAGGGCTTCATACTGTACACAGACTGAACAATGAACATTTCACTGTTAATCGTTACTGCTTCTCTCACCTTTAACGCAGTAAACAGTGATTTTAACTTTATTCACTCGGAAGTGGCAGAATGTCCAAGTCCAAGGACAAAACTTGACGTTTTTTTTGCTGTACATATGGTAAAGACAATTTTAGACAAGGCTAATTTTCTCAGATTGATGCCTGCTGCCCAGACATGTTAAATTATTTGCTAAATTTGCAGCAGTAGTTGTGTTTTCAGTACTAATTTCTTTCACACGCCTTGAAAATTAATCTGTTTATTCTTCGATAAACAGTGTGATATAGTTATTTTACGCCTCCTTATGCTCTCGATAAATCAATTGGATTTAATGGTTCTAAATTGACCTTAGACTGAGATAGTTCAGTTTAATATATGTCAGGTTGTAAACATAGAGATGTGTTATGTTTGGCATCTCTTTGCAAAGACGAGAGCTAATTAAAAAAAAAAAAACATGGTGTATTACAGCTTTGTTTTTTATTTTCATAGCTCTGACCATGAGTTATGATGCATTGTGCTCATAGTGAAAATAAAGCATCAAAACATCAATATATAAAGCTTCTTGTTGAGTTTCCAAAAGGCCTTAGCCCAACCTCAATAATTATCAATCAAATAACATTCAAAATGTTCTCCAGAATATAATTCTCATCTTGAGCACAGTATTACATTAAATCCTTTAACTACAGGGGTGAGTGATTTATCATTGCATTTCCCAGAAGTAACCTGGCTTTATTTCCAAGCTCCAAAAAGTCTGGATCCAAACTGATCCAGTGTGGGTCAACACAGCAACAACACAATACAGTTTCACAGAGTATCCGATGGTAGGAAACCAACAGGACCATTAGGCTTATTAAGATTCAAAAGACAAACATACTTACAGTCAGTTAGAGAACAACATTTAAAGATGTGTAGTTGATGAAATATACCTAACAGTGGTGTAAAAACAACACTAAAACCGTTATTATCATGGGTATATGGTAAAGTTGGTCCAGTTTTAACCCAGTGATTATTAACAGGAATGATTCCCTTAATGCAACTCAATAGTATGATTTGTTAACTTCATCCATCTCGTTTGAAGAACCAGTAATCTAAAAAAGGCAGGCTGAGATTTCTCAAGTGATGTCACTTTCCTTCCTTCACATCACCTGCTTTTACCGACCAACCCTGTCTCCCAGAAATAATGTTTCTATATAAATGACTAAATTACAACAATATGTCTTTTTCTAGGAAACTGAGTCATTGGCTGGAGGTTGGCTTGATGTTTGTTGATGTTTGTTGAATGTTCAGAGGCAACCAAGTGTCAACCCACTGTGACGTCACTCATTGGTTTATGAGCTGCTGTTTTGAAGCCACCAGTTTGTGATTTGGTCGTTGCCAACGTGATTTTTTTGAAATTTGAAGAAACCATGTTGTACTGAAGAAGACTTGAGACTAGAGACTGAGACCATCAACTGGCATCAACTGTTTGCAACCAGTGGAGTCGCCCCCTGATGGTCATTAAATAGAATGCAGGTTTAAGGCTCTTCAGCACTGGCTTCACTTCAGCCCAGTAACTATGCGTGAACCATCTTGTTCGGGGTCACTGCCCCTGCACGTGTTGTACACCCTGTCTGGGATTTGCACCAGCAGCTTTCATTTAGACAAAACTCTCCTCACAGACGCTCTTTTGGAGAACACGTTCAAATTACATGTTTTCATTTTTTACAGTGTGAACCACTTCAAGGCATCAAGCCTCTCTGCAGCTTTGACTCATCTCATCTCTTTTTTCTACAGGTCAAACATCCATATTGTTTTAACTTGAGGGCGAATGTTGCTCTGACAACCAAGAAAAGTCCTTTGTATCAGTGTATTAATGTGGTGAAGGCTGGAGACATAAAATAATGACCCCTTTTGTTTGTTTTCTTGTTATGATTTTTGTGATGCAGACATAGAAGACTTTTTTTCCCCTCTTAATGACAAAATAATTATTTTAAAATAAGTAGTTTGTGACCTTGATATCAATCCAACTGCCATATTCTGCAATCAGAAGACAATTACTGACACAGATGAACAAGAGAATAACAACTGTCTCCTCAGCCCAATGGTTTTATGTGTGTGTCTGTGTTTGTGTGCACAGAAGATCAGACTGTATTTGTTTTTTTATTTCAGTTTTAAATCTACAATATATTAAAATAAAAATAGCAAAAACACAAAATGTTAAGCAAAGAAACACAAACACTAATAAAACCCAAATAAACCCTGAAAAACTCAGCAGTTTTTTTGCAATGTGCAACTCTAAAATTTACTCCAACCTTTGGAGTTGACATTTGAAGCTTAAAAAAAAACAAACAAAAAAAACAGTGAGTTGAGGTGATTTTTTTAAATTTTTATTTTGTCAGCCATCGCTCAAGCCAAGGTTAGCATTAAGAAGTTACTTTTCAATACATGAATGCAATGAGCCCTTGATGCAACGATTACTATGACAATAAAAGCTTTTTTTCCTCCTCAAGTTAAGGTTCCTTGAATGTTGTTTTTTCAGCCATGTCTTAACCGTCTGTCATTGAAGGGTAGTTGTTAGCCTGACTGCAGTGGCCATAGACTGTATATAAAATAAAGTGTCTTAAACCTTCATTCTATCTAATGACCATCAGGGGGCAACATCAATGGTCGCAAAAAGAAGTCAGATTGAATAGAAGTCTATGGGAAAATGCTTCTGCTTCTCACTTTATTTATTAGCTCAGTAAACATTTTACTCACCAGTTTATGGTCTCAGTTGCTTGTTTCAAGTCTTCTTTAATGAAACACCACCACCATCTTTATTTTTATGATGATGGTCCCCTATAGAGGGGAGTAGAAGATGAAGCAGGGTATCCATTAGGGCGTGGCTACCCTGTGAATATGCGCCATAACAACAGCTCACAAACCAATGGGTGACGTCATGGTGGGTTGCCACTGGCATGAGACTTAAAATGATATTGGACAATTTACTTTCCTGTGGTGCATTAAAAGACTTAAACCAAACTTATATCTGTCCCTTAGATATTTAAGGCTACAGCTAGTTTTTATGCCACGGTATCATGTTAAGATACAATGTGTTAAACATTGGAGGTGCTGCTAAGTCCAGTCTTTGTGCTAAGCTAAGCTAACATGCTGCTTGTTGTGGTTGTTTACTTGCTTGTTGCATTTTTAATGGGCAGACACGACAAAGACAGCTCAGTCTGAGCAGTTAACCACAGTATGAATAAGTGCGTTTCCCTGTCCTCGCATGAAATTTGACTCTGGACTTCACAGCAAATGACGCTCACTTGGTAACTTGCAAAAACCGTGACTCTGTCCCACCCCTGGTTCATTCTGTTCACTCTTACCAAAGTCTACTTCATGTATAGTTAGTGGACTTCAAACAACATCAGAATCAGATGGACAGTTAAATTGATTTTCTATGTCAGCTGCTTAGTGTGAGTCACAATAACAGCAGAAGGCCATGCTGTCTATATTCATGAGCACTGTGCTAACACAGCTGTCAGACAAGTCCTTGAAACTTTTTGGATTGCACTTCATGTACCCGTGTTCTTAGCAGAGTCCCAGAGTTTTTGAGAGCCAGATCCAAGCTAGCATCTCACTGTGAGACTCTTCAATACCTGGGGGTTATTAAACTCATCATGCTGAGGTAGAAATCAGTCTCTTCACACTATGTCTGCTTTTTTTTTTTTTTTTTTTTACTGTATCGACTTAAAAAAAAATGGATCCAGAGAAACATGCAGCATCAATTCAGTTTGGATTAAAGTCAGATGATAACCACCATATCCACGAATCCCACACTGAGCAAAGATTTATGACCAATACTGATATGCCATAAATGATATTATTTAATTTACACAAATGATATGAAGCAGGTCACCAAATGCAAAAAACCCCCAAAGGGAACCCTGATTTTAAACGTTCTTTTGGTGTGTTTTTACAACATTTTTCGCATTTTATGGGATTTCTTAAGATTTTTTCCCTTCCTTAACAGTTACAAACTGCATTGCCCCTGTTTGGACCTCATAGGTTATACTGTGGGGCCGGATGTTCCCAGAGATAATTAGTTTATTGCGTGGCACCCTGGACAATGTCATTTCCTTGTCTTGTGTTCGCAGTGTCTAGTGGAGATTTGCAGATTTCTTGTCTGTAGCTGCATAGCTTTCGCAGGAAGTGCAGGGTGGATGTTACTTCTGGTACATCACAGTCTCCACACGTTGATGGAGGCTGTCATAGGATTTTCTTGGAGCAGCCTGGAGTGAAGCCCACTCCTCCACTTAAAACTTTGAAAACAATGGCCAAATTCAAATTAGATCTGTACGTCTTCCGCACAAATCTATCATGGCACTGCACACACTGCTACTTAATGTCTATTTAAATAAATCCAGTGTTTGTGTGTGTAGGTGGATGTGGGTGATTATGCATACCTGTGAGCACACCGTGCTTGCGTGTATGTGTGTTTGAAGTAAGACTCCAACCTTTTGCTCTGAACTTATTTCAGTCCTCAGTGAGTCACTTGAAAAAAATTGCAAAGGTGCTCTGAGAGCAAACCTTTGAGTGACTCCTCTGCAAGCCTTCCCTCTTTATCTTTCGTTACTGCAGCCTTAAAAGCACTCTGCACAAACACACAGGACACTAAAACCAGGGAGCTTTTAATGCAGGTGTTCTGTCAAATACACATGCGGGACAGTTGCTGCCTGGGAGCGAGGCTTTTTGTAAACCGCGACTGTCCGGATGAAGTAAAAATGTCAAAGCTTTAATGGGCTGGAATGTTAATTGGGGCATTTATCAGGATGTTGAATCAAAGCTTTTACATGGACATGGAAGTGAGCTGCCCGGACCTGCCCGGCACTGCCAGGAATCCCAGGGGCATTGTCAGTGCAGCTTATGTCGAGAGTCTGTTACAACATCCTGCCTGAGTGCTGCGGTCTTTAGGGGCCTTTCTCCTCTCAACCAGCTACAAATGAAAAATGAAAACCAACTCAATATAACTAATGACAAGCAATGAACTTTCTTTCTTGTTACTGTGACAGAGAAGCAAAAAGAAATGATGAATCTGACTCAGGAATTTGGCCGACACAGACTTCAACTGTGCCAACCAGGTAGCCGGCATATAAATCACCTCCCTGCACAGTGAAGGGAATGAGGGCGACGATGAAGGGAGATGAAGACCACATGGAGGTGAGTCTATACCAATAGCAGTGAATGCTGCGTTTCATGACACAATTCATTCACTTACATGTAAAAGAAAGTTTTATATGTGAGAGAGTCGTCTATCCCACAGGAAATTTAAAAAGTTATCTGTTGCCCAGTATTTTTAAAACAGATGTCTACATGCTCTTAAACATGACTGTGGGCTTGTAAGCTCAGTACAGGGCTTGTAACTTTGCTAACACTCATAAATAACTTTGTCAGACCGTGTGCGCACGTCGTTATCATTTTTTACTGGTTGAGGAGTCAGAGCTTGTTGCGATTCACCCATAACCAAGTGTAGAATAAGGTGACGAGGTGATGCTTTTATTGTGTTGTTCTCTTTGTGCTGTGAGCAAATGTCATCTAAGAAAGAAGTGTTTTGATCACAGGAGCTGAAAATGTCACATAATTATGACTCAAGCTCCACATCAACAGACCAGCTGCAGAAGAATCCTTTGTTATATATTTAAGGATCATAATCAGCTCTGTGTGCCGCTCTCAGCTCCATCAGGCCTGATGATAATGACATACAGGCTTTGCCCACTAAAAGCTAATGAAATTAATTGAAATGAATGATGATCATTTTGCACCTAATTTTTTTGATTTTCCCAGGTTCTTCTATTCTTCTCTAGCAAACTCATTCTGTTTACATCTGGAGCACAGCTGCCATTTAAATTACTTGCTACCAGTCATATTTTTCTAAACACTATACATTTTAACCTTTTATGTTGCTTCACTAGTCAGTTATCATATCCATGTTATTTTCAGCTGATGCTTTAGCAACACACAATATTTTAAAATATATATATATTTCATGCTTTTTTTAAAAAAAAATTGATCTGTTTAAAAAGGAGCAGAGCCATAGCTGAATAGTCCAGG
>CM076653.1:9113594-9196093 GCA_038496675.1 Rachycentron canadum
CCCCAACTCCCCATCTCCCGTCTCTCTCTACGTTACACTACACTACACTCCTCGAATACAGGCATAACTAGGTGTCAACAGACCAGCTGGAAAAATTACTATTTATCCAATAATGGTCTTTATTCCTTTTAGTTGCCGATTTGCAATTGTTGCCATTGTTTTGCCGCCATTATTGTGTCTTGTGATCCTCATTCAAAATCCCATAAACCAAACTCAGGTAAACTTTTGCAGCCAGACGACCTGCTGGGAGCTCTGTTAATGCAGGAGACGTGGGCTGCGCGTTTAGGTCTGTAGCTGCCACTGAATGAGTTGAGGCCATGTCCTTCGCACACATTCATTCATTCGGCTTACAGCTTGTGGCAGCTGGAGCCAATTGAGGGTACACCCTGGACAGGTCGAACACAGGGCCGACATATAGAGAAAACAACCGTTCACTCTCACGTTCACACCTTAAGGCCATTTAGAGTCGCCAACAAAGCTGAAGCTACAGGTCTTTGGACTGTGGGAAACCCACGCAGGCACAAGGTGAACATACAAACTCCAAGCAGAAAGACCCCAGATCTGAACCTACTGTCCTTTATCTTCATTTATTTAAGGGTTTTAAAGTTTCAGCAACAAGTGGCGACTATGTTGGTTCTTCTATCTTTTTATTATTTATTGTAATAACTTATTAGACGCTTTTTTAGAAATTTAGATATTTAACTGACTCATATACTTTCGGCCCCAAAACGTAAACAACGAAAGGGTTCAGCATGCTTTGAGACACCTTCAGACCTTCAGACCTAGGCTGGGAAATAAAAATGACAAAAGTGTGATTTTACGAGGCCCCAGTGGCTCAACCCATAGAGCACATACCACGAAGGCTTTGGCCTGGGTTCAAACCTGACCTATGGCCATTTGCTGCATGTCATCCCCCCTTTCTCTTCTCTTTATTCCTGTCTCTCTCTCACCTTGACTGTCAGAATAAAGGTGAGAAAAAGCCCAAAAAATAAAGATTCAGATATTACATAATTCAGATTAATACTATGTGTTGTCAATTAGATCCTTCAAATATAGATACTGGATAAATATTATATACAATTATATAATATATTAATTCTATAAAAACAATTAGACTTCATAAAATAAAGTTACAAACATTTCTTCTTCATTATTATTGTGTCTTTTTCTTATTTACAAAATATTCATTATTACATTATTTGACATTTAGTAAAAAATAAATACATGCTACACTATTGTGTGACTGGCTGGTGTTTTTTGTTCACACTATCGCCTGGTGATCTTGAATATGAATAAATGTTTGCTGAATATAAAAGAAGACAGTGCGTTCACGTTCTATTTACAGACTATTGTTTTTCATCATCATTGCATCCATTGTCTTGAAACACGCTTTCAGCTGAGGTTGACTTGGTTTCAGTAATAGTCTGCTCGTCACCTGGCGCCAAAAACTGAGATTTTCTCTTTTCGGAGTCACACTTTAGGCGTAATCTACATTCCAGTGCTCGCTCGGGTGGAGGTTCAGCTGCTGACGGGGAAGGAGTCAGCCAGTGTTTTTCTGCTGATAGCTCTCCTGCACCTCAGATAGAGAGGCTCTGTGTCCCACGTACAGATGTTTGTGATCACTGCTCCAGTGAGATTAAATGGAAGGGAGATGGTGGCCAGAGATTCAACTCGGAGAGCAGCGGCCAGGTCCTGAGGCGGTCCCGCTGTATTGGTTTTGGAGTGCGAGCATGGGGCTTTGGTGGAAAGAAGCTCTCTCTCATCTGGCTGGACGGCCAGCTTTCATGCGTCAGGGGGTTGGGGGGCAGATATGCTACAAACGAGGGATGGATGAATAAGATTATGGGTTCATGGAAAAGTTCACAGCATGAACAACTGAGTTTAATATGTGCCCTATGAGTGAGTTATGGTGTTGTGGTGAATTGGGGTCTCTCCAAAATGTCAGAGTTAAGACGCTCAAATCTGCTTTTGTCAGCGATGTTATTTCCTGGATGGAACAAAGCCATCTGGACTTTAGGCTTTAGGACATCGTGGATGTATTTATGGTGCGTGCGTGTGCATCTGTGCATCACTGTCTGTGAATTTTTTTGCGTGCTTATCGAGAAGTAAAATACTTGTTAACGTTTGTCTGCCACATGTGTTTTTATTAAAGCCTCTGCATTTATTTATCCCAATATACTGCATCTTTGTCAAATTTATTTTAAATAGAAACATGTTCCTGCCTGCGGGAGAATGAATCCTCCATAGCTGCAGTTGACCACTTATAGATGTTTTGTTCTCTTGTCTCAGGTGCACAGTGTTTAAAACTGACTTATGGCACAAAGGGAAATGACCGACCTTTGTTCTTCTTATTGTAGAGAACTATATTAACAAACAGCCAATGTTAATGTCAGTCACTGTTGTGTGCCATGTAGCATTATAACCCCACAGACCCTGATATTTGAAGGATAAGGAACCCTGGCTGAGTTTCTATATTATTATTATTATTATTGCCAACAATGGGCGGATCCACTAACAGGCATCACCTATTATATATAATATAATATATTATATATCACTGTCCAAAAACTATTAAAAACACAAATGAGTGATTCTATTGCACTGGGTGACATGGTCTTTCATTACCATTAAGATGATTAATTTGGCAAATGTGAGTCACCGTTTCAGCTCGAATGATGACAAATATTATAAAAATTATAAAAATATAAAAATGATAATGATGTGATTTTTGGTGGGTCATGTACCAAACAAGCCAAGTTCCTTTAGACTTGTAAAATATAATTTGTAGCACCACAATGCTGAATTTATGGTGTTATTACAAATTCCAATTTTATCAAAAAAAAAAAAAAAAAATTTAAATTAAAATTGCATCTCTGGTGATTTGGAGTTTGTACGTGTCCGTATTACACTTACACACAATATTTTGATAATAATACTTACAAACAATCAAGACACAAAGATGCCATTTACTCCTGCTGCTGTTTCCAGATTTACATCTACACCGTGTACGAACCACAACATAGGAAATCAGATGATAGTGAGAGATACAAACAAAGAGATTTTCCTTTTTTTTTTTTTTTTTGGTGGGATTTGTTGACAAAAAAGAAAAGAAAATGATCTTTTGAAATAATAAGAATCTACTGCAGTCTTTCAGTAAAATTGATCCTTATCTTATTCAGCATCTGCTGCTGCTGTCGTAAAACGACAACGTCCAGGCAATAATCTGCTGCATTGTTATTCTAATAGGTCATCTGTCATCCAGTACAACAGCAACCTGTTTGAAAAAATAAAATGAATGTGTTTAATTTGCTCAAATCTAATAAATTTCATGGCACTTGCAGACACATAAATAATGTAAATGATGGTGGTCGAGAGCTCGAAGCAATGCAGCTCAAGGCAACATAGACAAACAAGCAATTTAACAAAATATCTATAGGAACATGCTGAAAGTAGCACAGGACAAAGTGTTTCAGGGGACACAAAAAAGAAGAAGAAACCTGGATGTTAACTTGACTTAAAATTACCGCAGCTACTCGTCAGCTACTTGTCAGTCGTGTTGGAAAGTGATTGATGTATTAAAACATTGAGCAACAGGTGAGACAGGTTCATCATTTCCTTTGTTTCCTCACTTCTGTTGTCCTGTGCTACTTGGTTGGGTTGTGAAACATGTTGCCAAATTGATAAAGACTTTTTCGTAATCTGCTTGTGTTTTATCTATGTTTTCTTAAGTTGCAGAGTGTTGATCTCTCTGTGCCACCATAGTAAATAATTAATATTGCCAGCAGCAACATTTAGATCAGGATAATAGATTAGCCTCTGTATTACAAACACACATTATGATCGAAAAAGAGTGAATGTCCCTTGGGAAACTATTTTGTTAGTAGTGGAAATGAAGTTGTGATAGGAATTTCAATTAAGTATTCAGGTTTTGAATATTTGTGGTGAACTATGTGAAAACCTTAGAGAACTGAATGATAATCTGGTTACAAATATGTGAAAATCCTTGACTTCCTTGACATATGTTAAACATTTGATTTTCAATTACTTTTTAAAGCAACGAACAGTGGGTCAGAAATATGCGTGGATTTCTGTAAACTCATTTTGTTACTCTGCTGAGTAACAAAATGAGTCAACTTTCAACTTTAAAACAACTTTAAAGGACCTATATGTAAGTTTTTTTGCTATTGCTACGCAGCATTAGCATTAACAGTTATTAACTTAGTCTAGCCTAGACTTAAATAGACTCCTATCTATTTCCGTCTGCTGAAGTTAGCATGTGTAGAAGAAAATAAGTGTCTGCATTTCTAATTATCTGTTGTGACAAACTATTTTATATTGATCAACAGATCCATATGTAAATCTCCTTACTCCTCCAGGAAGCGGCTTTTGAGAAGCTTTCTTAAACTCAATCTACCAGACGCCTGCCAACAGACAAAGATATCACATTGACAGAGGAGCTAGAGGGATTTAGCCAAATGGCTCCACTGGTAGACTGAATGAAAATGTGTTGTTAATTAGTGTATAAAACCTTAACACCTTGTTGTGATCGTCCGTCTCCACTGTGCAGTTAATAAAACTCATCTGAACCAGCCACTGAATTTGGACCTGAAGGAATTTTATTCTTCAACACATGCTAATTAGCTAGCATTGCCCACTGCTATTATCACTTTCCGGCAGTGTCACTGAGGCCACTTCCGGTCTGCCCCGAAGAAGTAGCTGCTTAAACGGAGTATTATAACCTCTTCTATCATAGTTACAAAAATGGCAGAAGCTCTTACAAGAAACCACATAATGTGGCAGAGAAAACCTGCACATAGCACCTTTAATATCCTGCTGGTAGATTTAAAGAACAGGCTGAAGTTTTTTAAGCACCTGCCAGTATCATGAATACATGTGATAGCACCCATTGACCTACACAGGAACACCAGAATTAACAAATTAGGACTCTTTTTATTTGAAATTGTTCACCTTTTACACACTGACAATTAATATACACAAGCCTTTGTGGTCCCTCTGGCCTGAGACATGATCAGTGACAATGTGTGCTGGATATCGACTGGGATGGCTTATGGTGGATGGGAAGCTCTCACACGCATACACACACACACACACATCCAAATACGCACATACTCATACACACATGCAGAAGTAAGTACTCGTGGCCCCCCACACACACACATAAACACACACACACACACACACACACACACACACACACACGCACACACACACAGATAATGCAAGGACAAACACAAAAACACACATTACGACACATACTCTAACCATCTAACACAGTCTAGCCATCTAATGTAGACATCAACAGAGGAGGGGCTTAAAGTGCATACAGGAACAGAGGAGGGCTTTGCTCGCTCTTATGATCAGTAACAGCCTTTTAAATTATGAGCGACAGTAATCCTCCACTAAAGCAATGATCTTAGTGCCACGCTGTATCTTTACAAAAAGCATATCCCTACTGTATTTTTAGCTCAAACTGTGCCTTACATCATGAAATAATGACACTGCATAGTTCACGGGGTTAGTCTTATACATTATTGCGGTACAATGTAGGTCCAAGTCTGGGGTCTGGGTGTGAGCCGTGGGCTGCAGGATGGCACAGAAAGCGTGTCTAGTCCAGGTTTTCAGTGGAATTAGACAAATAAATCCATCACGAGAAAGCGCCCAATGCTTCGCCGTCATCCAGATTAGCTTTAAATGCAGGATAATCCGTGTGAGGACATGTGAGAGGTTTGATCTCGGTGTGAAGATGTTCAGTATCCTGGATGCATAGAAGGAGTACACACACTGACACGACTCCTTGGCCTGGTCTGGGTGAAGCACACGGTTTGGTCCTTGACGAGAGGATGGGGCAGCTCCGACAGGTCAATAGGGGGCAAATAGGACCTGTGGGTGGGAGGTCCTGACAGGCCCAGGGGCCGGGCGGAGCAGAGCAGCAGGGAGGGTCTGTGTCTGGAAGAGGGCGGGGTTCGGGGCGTGGTTAGTGGCGTGATTCGTACGGTGCGTGAAAGAGTTGCCGAGGGCGGCGGCGGCAGCTGCTGCCACTGCTGCCAGGTGAGCAGGTATGATCTGGGCGCTCAGAGGCTGACACTGGCGCTCCTTTCCCAAGGTCAGCTTTATCTGGTAAAATGAGACAAAATACACTTAATACAATCTGTACAGGGTCAGTATAGATGAAAAAACACTATTGTAAACTCAGCTATTAAGCAAACTCTCTATTGGATTATTATCAATATTTGGAGTGATTCTTCCTCAGCACTCTACTGCGAGTTTAAACATGTTTTTCCACAAACCTCTTTGTCATTTAAGTGAGGAAGTTCTCAAATGATTTCAATATTGTCCATATTCAAGAAGATGCGGATCAAACTGGATCAAAATACAATAATAATGGCAAACTGGGTCAAAGAACAAGTTAACAAGGTTGTAAATCTGAGCAAATATTCAATTTGGGGCTGCAACTACCGACTATTATCATCTATATGGTCAATAAAATATCAGCAAAAATACTAAAAACCACCAATGATCAGGTCAAAGGTTACAAAGAGGTCAGAAAGCTTATTTTGTCCAACCAACAGATCTAACACTCAAAGATACTCAGCCCACATCTATCAACAAAGAAAACAAGGAAAATTATGCCATGTGAGCAGTTGGAATAAGGTAATTCCTGCATCAACAATTAACAAAATTGCAGCCATTTTCACTACCTGACCAGCAGCAGTTTTGAGACTCTAAAATGTTATAATTTTCGTATATATTATAGTATAATTGCAAATGGAGTCTGTAGGACTTGGAAAAAAAGCAAGAGGTTTGCATATCAGGCTCTAGGATGGTCATTTTCAACATTATGTGACATTTTAACAGGCGTAAATAATAATCATCTTAACTGATAATGTAACTTAAAGGCTACAATCCAACAAGCCTCAGTGTTCCTCTGATTGTTAACCTCAACACGTGTCTTTGCTGGTTCATTTTATTTTATTTTTATTCCTTTTATTTGTTTTTTTTTATGTCATATTTTTTGGGACTAATTATAATTTATTATTCCTACGTTTTAATATTTCTAATTTAAAGGCCTGTTTCTTTTTATTTGTGTTTATTTATGCCTCAATGTGTTATTCTTACACTACCCACAGTTTCGGTGGCTTCAACTTATGCGAACTCTTGACTCCGTTGTCCTGATTTTCCAAACCGTGACAACATGTGAAGTCACAAACAGTAAATTTTTAATGACAAGAAACATGAATAAACAGACAACATGGCGGCTGAGGACACTGCTGCTGCGGCTGCTGCAGAGACGGGAGCTTAATGAGGCATCGATCAGGTGCCAGAAATCAGCTGCTAATTGCTGAAAATGTTCCAGGTCATCTGCAACACACCAGAGCTTATATAGGAAACAGCAATGGAAATGACAACCTCTTTAAATACACAAGATTTTTTCACTAATTTAATCATTGTACCCAGAGTTTCACCAGGTTCTTGTGTAATCAGTTTGTGTTTGAGTTCTGGTGTTGTATTAAAACTAAAACTTTCACCTTTTACAGCCTTTAAATCCTGCTTCTCTTCTCAGTAATGAGGCAGAGTTTGCTGCCAAAGCCTTTTTATGCACATGAATACTGAAGAAATAAGTCAGGTGAGGTTTACATAGGAGGGAATAAACAAGTAAACAAATAAACAGCAAAACACGAGGAAAGAAACAAAAGAGTGACAGACAGACAAACAGCACCCAAACTCCAACGACGGCCTAAGAGGGTGAAAAGGTCACCAAAGTTATCTGGCTTAATCTTCTGTATCAGTAATGGAAAAGCTCCACCAGGCTGCCAGCCGCTGTCATGGGTTATCAATCACTGACTCAGGCGTCGTAACCCGATGGGAAGCATTCTTTACTCTCCGCTCATCAAAGAAGCTCCTCTCCGTTAACTCAGTCAATGATGGGTTTCAGAAAAAGTCATTTCCCCCACACTGGTAACACCCGCGCTTCGCCGTGGCGAACAGTGGGTGTGATGAATGCCGTTTTCTTGGGGCTTCTGCGAGATGAAAAGTCGGGCTCTGTTCCCATCTTCACCCACACTGAATCCACACGGCACCGACATGCATCCTATTAATCCTGTGTCTTATGGCACACTGTTTTAACGTTTGTTTTAACCTTACAGATGTGCAAGAAGCTCCGGGTTTGACAGAAAGCTCCAGAAAGTTAAACAATTACCTCAGCAGAGTATGTTGAAGTTATTTGAGTGCACTTCTCTCACTCTGTGGTTTGTCAGCTCGCCTGACATTAATCTGAGCTGCTCTGCTGCAGGAGACCACACGCTGAGCTACTCCAAAGTACTTAGAACCGACATTTTACAATCACCTCTAAATAATATTTGACCTGAGTCTGCATTCTGGCTCCAGTCTGCTGGCTCTCAGGAGCCTTTATACGTGCCGTTTTTGTCAATAAAATATCAAGTTTTCAAGTTAGATCACGGCCTTTCCTGCCATGGATATCTAATAAAAGCCGAGTAACAGGTGATTCACTTATGAAAGTTGACATCTTATTGAATTAGGATCTGTGAAAGGGATTGAATGTGATTTAAATAGCGGACCCCAGTGCTTAAGGGGAGGTGTGTTTTGTTTAGTTTATTTTTTTTTTTTTTTTGCTGATAAGCAAAGAAAATTGTCTGCATGCAGCTTTGTCCAATGTTCTTTCCCATGCAAACAGCATGGACAGAACAATACCTGTTGGGGTATCAGGGTTTGATATCTCCTAGGAGGCTACCAGAACTGAGTCACTGTGATTGCTGTGTC
Organism: Rachycentron canadum; assembly: GCA_038496675.1. Taxonomy (NCBI): domain Eukaryota; kingdom Metazoa; phylum Chordata; class Actinopteri; order Carangiformes; family Rachycentridae; genus Rachycentron; species Rachycentron canadum. Next base: position 9,122,394 of record CM076653.1, read on the forward strand.
TACGCCAGGGCTTTTGTTGCTGATAAGGCGAGTGAGGCGTGCGGTGACTCACCGGCTGCTTGGTCTGGCCTTTCTGCGGCTTGGTGTAGGGGCTGTATTTAGGCTTGGCCGGTTTACCTGCTGCTCGGTCTTTATGACGCCGGCTGCTGATGTGCTGAAAAATGAGACAGAGAGGTGTCAGTCCTGAGTCACGCTACACTCTATGTCGCTAGACTGTGGTTAAAGCTCCAATATGCAATAGAAAAGATGGAAAAGATAATTCTCCGTTTCTGCCTGAGTCTCATTTTTCACTGGTCACAGCATCAACGCAAAGACAGTCCCGCTGCCAAGGAGAGGGAGCTGATGGCTGACACTCTCGTGAAAGCACAGAACTATTTTCCGCATTTATGACGACTGAAATTTTCTGACATGGCCAAAATGGCTCGGCGTGTAACTATGGCAACAGAGGGAAAACAATGCAGAAGCACGTCTTATTGCTACAAACACGTCAATCACCAAAGAAACTGATCGCAGTCTGGGTCAATATACAATATTTATGACATCAAGCTAAATGTCAGTGTCACGTTACAAACCATTTCCTCTAATTTAGGAAAAATCGCAATTTGGCTTGATAGCAAAGTTCTTAGTTCTTCAAAGTTTTTGAAAGGGCCACCGAAACCACACGGTTCATCCTCCGAGGACCATGAAGCCACAAGCAAGTTTAAGCAATGCACTGGTTTTATTAGACTCCTCCCTCTCAGACCCTCTGCAGCCAGCTTCCTACTTGTCCCAGGACATGGATTTCAAATAAAACTCATTGGGGGAGATCAACCTCAGACGCTGTGGGCCTTCGTCTCTGCTCGAGGATTTGAGGGACTACACTTGTTGTCATTTTTAAAAGAAAGACAAGACAAGACAAATCTTTTTAGCCTGGCTTTTATTTAAGGTGTCTCATGATTTATCGACAGAGTTTTAAATTTTATTCCAGTGTGTTTATTTATTTCAGATGGTGCCATTAAAGGAGTTCACCGACATAAAAGTCTTTTGGAAGTATAAACAATCCAAAATCAATCTCGTCTTGCAATCTGATTGAGATACTGCTTCTTTCTCCGGACAAGAAAGAAAAAAAGTGAGTGAAAATGATTTTTGTTGGTTTTATTTTGAATTATTGCGACAAATGAGCTGTGGTGCTTCACCTCAGCCTCAGGCTCGCTGCCATTTCAGGGTAGATAGCTTATCATGTGCTGAGGTGGGAACCTGACCAACAGGGAGGGAGGGAGGGAGAGTGCAGGACTAAAAATACATCTCCTGTCTCAAGGCGAAAAGGATTACAGCTTTAAAGGTTTCATTGTGACTGGAGCCCCCCCCCATGGTGAAAATGACTACAGTGGTAGCCTGGGTACAATGCAGACTGCATTTACCAAAAGATACATCAGGCACCCATGTTAAATGCAGCATGTCGTGTAGAGTTATAATATGAAATTCTGATGTTAACAGACCAGAAACAACTACTTGATCTAAAAGCAAAGTAAAATATAAAAAGCTGAAATGACATATATGAAAATACTCTGTGACCTCAAGCTGATAAATAATTCACTGTGAGCGCACGTGAAGAACAAAAGGCATATTTTTGGCTGGGTCTATATTTCACGAGTTCTCGCAGTGGATTTAACAATCACACTTTTCCTCTGGTTTCAAGCTGTAACTGAAATTTGTCACGCTGGATTCTTTTCACAGGGAATCGCCGTTATTCAGAAGCACTCGGTAAAAGTCCCCCGCATGAAAAATTCATACAACGCCTGTCTATTTTCAGTGAGAACTCTCAAGGTTAGCTCAGACAAAACTGAGTGGTTTTCAAGTATTGTAGATGAAATCCCCCCCATGACAAAATGATCAGTAGCTACAAGGGGAAAAAAAAGATTTGTGGAGTGCCCCAAAGCCACAACCAAGAAACACATTCCTCGGCAGAGTTTTCAGCCAAGCCTCGCTGAGCAAAACATCACAAAGAGATCAGATTGTTGTCAGCTTTCCATACTAACCTGATTCCCTTAACATTGTGTAAACCAGAAACACTTTTCCTGATTTGAGCTGAGGGATTAGGAGACACTCTGTTAGCTTTATTTTCACTGGAAACCTGATTTCATGGACATGTACTTTCTATTCTTAACCAGATTTCTCATGAGTTTTTGCAGGAGTGTGTGTGTGTGACTTTCAGAGATAGACAGAGAGAGAGAGAGAGAGAGAGAGAGAGATTTGGTGCGGCAGGATGAAAGGAAAGATCATTATAAGCAGTGGTGCATCTTAGTAGCCACAGGAAAAAAGCTAAGGCCAACAAAAAGGAAAATCTGACACTTTAGTAAATGATTCAAAAACGAACAGTAGGCTATTTGTGAAATTCAGACATCTTAAATACCAAAATAAAATAATAACACTCTTTATTCTGCAGTCTGGTACCAGTAATACACCTACAAATGCTACAATACAGATATGCTGTCCTTGATTCAAAAACATGGTAGGAGGTGAGCAGAAATCTTATTACGGAGCAGCTGCATTAAGACACGTAAATGTGTTTCCCTGCCTTATCCTGATTTCCTCGAATAACCTCAGTATCTGGTCCACGTGGAAACATTTTGAGTGAGTCAAGTACTTTAAGGCAAAAATGATGAATAAAGAAAATTCTTAAAAGTTATTTCTGGTTTAAGCTCCTAATTATCTGTAGCAACACATCCACTGACTAAGTATTATAAAGTATTATAAACTCTTCCCCCGAGTGGTGATAGTCCAATTATAGATTATCAACCACAACTAGACATTATAGTAGTTTGAAGGGCATTGACTTTTACTTTTAGGCCTTTAAAAAATCACATGAGCAAAATTGCACAGATTAAACAGTTTGTTTATCTTATCAAGATCAAAGCTCACATTGTTAGCATGTCCTGCTAACTACCTTACTACCTACAACGTTATTCCCAGCTGGGACATATCAATAGCTATTATTTTGTGGAAGGAGTTATTTTAGTTCTGGAGCATCCACATCTGCTAGAGCTTAACATTAGTAACTGTCCTGCTCTTTAAATTTTTTTGGTAGATTTGATTTATGTTTGTCAAACACCTTGAACCCTCATCCTCAAAGCTCTTTCTTTTATAAAATTTAAGCAAATTCCAGTTCGGTCCAGTAAAACAAGACCAAGGTGTCTCCTTCGGTTTCATTATATATATCTCAATTTACGAGGATGCTGATTTAGCTTGTTAGCTTTATGGCTATATTTTAGATCCTTTTACAGGGTTCTTGTGTTAAAACTAGTCATCTGAACACGTAAAAAGAAAGTATATTGGCTAGTGTCGGCTAATTGGCTACTGCTAGCTCACTACAGCTAATATCATCTGTTAGCGACATCCCGTCGTTTGTTGTTTACTGTTGTTGTTTACTTTGTGTAGAATTGAAGATCCGCTGTTTCAAAAATGACCACGCAGCTTATGTGGTGAATATTATAAACCAAGAAAGCTTCACAGTGCAATTACAGAGCAATCTCATAACATTTGAAGAGAATTTGCATTATTAAAATTATAATCATGCAATATGTCTTCCCTTCACTCGCTCCTATTACTCATGTTTCAGCTTCTGAAGTTATTTATACAACAAATCCATTCATCTCAGTTCATCTATGATTCAGTGTGTGAGTGTTTCAGTTTCCCTCCCTCTCACCTGTTTTAGCTGAGTCTCTGAGTTGACATGCACATCACACGTCTCACAGTAAAACGTTTTGTTCTGCAGGCCTGTCGCCGATTTGGAGGACGTAGCCAGTTTACTTTTGACTCCCGGCCGGGGGAAGGACTTGATGGAGCCCACGCCGCTCCTGGCCTCGAGCATTGTCTTGTGCTTTGTACCTGCAGGTTGAAACAAGAGGGGGCGGCCTGGTTAGTATGAGAATTTAACCCACATATGCTGCCTGAGGGAAAAGTCCAATCAGCGCTCAGAGGCTTTTCTGATCTGGGAAATATGGGGAATTGATGGTAAAATGGTTTGTGATCAAATTCCTTACACATTTTTCCTGAGTTGTGTTGTGTCTGGGGTGAAGGGTCGGGCTGGTAATTAAGAGCGACTCCTGACATTTGAGTGGCAAAAACAATCCTTCACCCTCCTCACACAATCGTGAAACATCAGGAGAAATGAAAAAAATATCTCATTACATCGGACAAATACAACAAATAGGGTTTAAAAAGCTACAAATAATTCATGTTGCAATTCCAGGGAAAAATAACCACTAAAGCAGAGACTCAAGGATGGAACCAGTGACCCATACTGGTATATTAATGAGCCAGTTATAGCACAGTCAGCTGTCAACACCACAGGTTGCACAGTGGGTTTCTGCAGTTTACTCCCTGGGCCACTCGTCACTTGCTGCCTGATGCTTTGCCTTTTGTGAATTTAGAAGCTATTCTGCAGATGGGTTGTCTGGCATTAACTTAATCTGACTAAAAATAACTCTGTCTATAATGAAGATATCAAAAACACATTCTGGTCTGCAGGGGACTGGGCTGATCTGGCTCCAGCGACTTTCAGATGACTAGTTTGTCTTTGCCGGAGCATCACATTATCATCCTTTGTTGAAAACTGACCGTAGACAAGTTTGTGTGTATGATGTTATAAAATATCAAACATAGCAACTGTGTGACCTTTTGATTAAGCTCAAATATCAACGTACACGAGACCTAACTGTGGATACACTGTACATTAAGCAGATGCTTAGAGATTTCTGCAGAAACACGCCTATTACTGTTGAGGCCAACACTGACTTGAGACAATCAGAGACTGCTTTATCGAGACATTTTCGACTTTTGCAATGATCTGCCAGTTTGGGAACCTCAGCATGGTCAACAATAGGCTGGGAAATATTGTTAAACTGTGGTTAGCAGTTCTGGGTTCAATTTCCCGGAGCCTTTCTATGTGGAGCTCACATTCTCTCCCTGTGCCTGTGGGTTCCCTCTGGTTTCCTGCCTCAGTCTAAAGACATGCATGTTTATGTTAGATGGTGGCTCTAAATTGCCCGTGTGACTGTGAGCGCGAGTGGTTGTTTGTCTCTATGTGTCGGCCCTGTGACGGACATGGGGACCTGTCCTGTCCGGGTGAACCCCGTCCTTGGTCAATGTCAGCTGGGATTGGATCCAGCCCCCCTGCAACACTGGCGGATATGCAGTATAGATAAAGGATGGATGGATTACGTTGTATGTTAAACTTTGCCAAAAGATCAACTTGAGTGATTTCGTGAATGTTTATCAAGTCAGAGCCACTCAGAAGGCAAAGACCCCCAGACCCCCATCACCATCTCACCATCGCAGAGTTTCGATTACTCGAATTAGGAAGGACGGCTCTGCTTTTCCCGGAGGGACCAAATCAAACAGATATCTGACCTCATTCGTCCTGTCAGATGTCAGGTTTTTAACAGGTCGTTGGTCTAGTTGTTGACTCTTGGTGCTTCACATCTTTCTATTACTGAAATCAACTGTATGTTAGACGTCTTTATGAATCCATTCATTGCATTACTTTGTTTATGATATGTATTGGTTATGTTGACTACTGTTGCCAACCCAACTGGAAATTAACGCTCTAGTTGTGAAGAAGTGTGTGTTGATGTTTTCTTGGGTGGTTGTTTCTGTCGCCTCCGACTCTGTTCTCTTGTGCAAACTTTCAATAAAAAAGTGTTTTAAGTCAAAGCAGTGGGACATTCATGTGCACTGAGCTCAGACTGAAGTCACAGATGGCTCCTCTTACTGTGTGTGTGCGTTTGTGCAAATTAATAATTTGTCAGACAGCAGTGATTCAGAATATAATTTTGTTTTTGAAAAAACAAGGATGTCGCACAAAACTTGATCAAAGTTAGACACAAGGTTCCTTTTGAAAGAAATTTAAACATGTGTATTTCAGGGCTGGCGGTGATTTATTAAGACAGTTGAAATAACTGAATTATGATGACAAAGAACACTTCACCAGTGCTGCTGGCTGTGTCTGCAGAGACCAAGATGATAACAACCTTCTTTACAAGAAGTATTGACTCACGAAACCATTTCAGTACCAGTGCTGGTGTATTTTTTTGTGGAAATTGCACCTCTCTGAATGAAATAATCATGATGTTAAAGTCGTGGTGTTTGATGAGAAATGTACCTGTAAGAAGCCGGCAGGCAAACACACTTCGACAGTACACACAGGCTCTTTTGTATAGATGTCTCCACTGATGTTTACATTTTAACAAGTGTTGGTGCACGCCTCTCACCGCTGTTGTGAGCATCCAGCTGTGACGCTGAGTTGACCGCCACCTTGCAGAGTGAGCAGTACAAGAGGCGTCGAGCTTTCTCCTCCTCTGTTTCCGTGTCTGTCTCTGCCTCGGGTTCGGCCTCGGGCTCCAGGTCTGGTTCTGAGGGTGCGCTGAGCTTTGATTGCCTCTCGTCTCCTCCAGCAGCTGAGGTAGTCTCTGGGGCCGTGGCTGCCGTGCTGCTCGGGAGTATCGGCGAGGCCGCAGGCGCCGGCGTCGGCATTGTAGGGGTTGCCAAGGGTTGTGCCGGTCTGAGCACAGGGGAGAGCGGTAGGGGCGCAGCACCAGGGACGCCATCTGCACACAGAAACACATGATTTGTTTTGAGTCATATGGCTTCATCCAGCATTAGAGCAACAGCTGGCTGAACATGTTTGTTTCAGACTTTAGAGAATCATTTTTATTTTATTTGTTTCATTTAAGAGTAAATAACTACACAGCAAATGAAGTATAGTGAACTTAAACTGTTGTGAGTGTTTGGAGGGAAAACAAACAGAACAAAAATGACTGGCTGAATCACACAGGGGTTGTCTGAGAGCTGGGTTGAGAAAAAGTCAGATATTCTGTTCATTTCCACATGTTGTTAGTGTTTGTGTGTTTGAACAATTAAATCGGACTGGGCAGGAAAACGACAGGATAGAGAGAACGCGTCCTCCCTGGCTCATAAACAAAAAAATCCACCTTAACTCCTGACCTTTTGATTACGCAACATGTTGTCAGGCACGAGCAACAGCTGCTAAATCTAAAGAAACAACCCACAGGCTCCAGGATGGCAACAGCACCGTCGCACACAACATCCAAATGGTACAGGACGTAAACAACACAGTAGAGTACGATTTTTCTCTTGGTCTTTATTTTTAATAAAGCTTATTAAAAATATCATTGATTATCGATATCTAATATGAAGACTCGCATACGGCGAGAAGATTTTTGTTCATATCAGCCAGTTCTACATTTAAGTTTAAGCCACTGAGAACAAATGTTTGTTTTGTAATTAACTTCCATTGTGTTTTCATGCAGATTGCAGCACATTTCTATATTTGCTTGTGTTTTGTGGCAGTTCCTCAGGAAGTTGTCGTGGTATCAAAAGTCAGGACGCCTAAACAGCAACCTTAAACATATAGAGCTGTGGCGAATAAACGACTTGACTGTGGCACCGTGATTCTAAGTGAACAAGACATCTGTCAGCAACCAGAGCGCTAGATAACGATTCCAGGAACTTAACTCTCAATTAAGTCAGGAAATGCCACAAACTGCTCTATCACCTGACGCATAGCCGTCCAATAATGTATGCAGAGTGCAAGAGCACAGCCTCTAACACCAGCAGTTATTACCATCTGTTGGAACGAGCGGCAAAGCCCACAGAGAAGCAGCCTGCAACAAAACGTACCCATACCTGCTTTTCTCAGCGCCATACTGCGACACATAGAGCACGCTGCTGCTCATCCCTCATGGTGAAACAGATGTTGCACATGCACAGCCAAAAATGAGGAATTTTAAATAAGAGACTATAAATATCCCACATTGTTGGGTTTTTAAGCATTTATACATTTAAACAGTTTCTCCCTTATGCAGCTCAAACCATTCATAGTCAATTTTCAGGCTCTTAATCTTTAATTTCAACATAAATAGTGACTTGATCTATTTTGTGATGCAACATATGTCACTTCTGACTGGTATAAAAAGTATATCTTGGTTAAATTTGTTTGTTTTATCACCTGGTCTGACCAAAAATATATCCAATTCTACTCAAAATAGCCAAAATAAAAGTTGAATAAGAAGTAGGGGTGATCTAACAGGGTTGACCGTATGAACGAAAATATCCAATGTCACAAAATTACCCATTTATATTTGTAGACAGGCAGAAAAATTGAATTAAGATCAACACAAGCCCAGCCAGCAGACCAGACTCAACGGAGCAGACTTGACTTTCTAGTGGTTCTGCTTTTCATTTTCTTTGATAAAAGAAAAGCCACGAGGAGATAAATGATTATATTCCAAGTTATGCATGCACATATCAAACTAATCCAATCTATATTATTGACATGGGCAGCTCTGCAAAAATAATCAGAGTTCTAATCCGCTGTCAATACATGAGATCACATTAACAAGTCACGCAAATAGATGGTGAGTTCTGAAAGAACTGTCTGATATTTTTAGGAAAAAATAAAAAAAGATGGCAGTGAATCAATATATTTGACTCTTAAAAAAAACAAAAAACAACATGTCAGTGTGTGGAATACAGAGGACGGCTGCCACATTTGCGAAAATGAAATTTTGCTTTGGCAGCGCCACCTGATCGATGCCAATGCCTCTGAGTTCTCCGCACTCCAGTGTCACAAAATGAAGATCAGCCAGCCAGGAGAGCAAATCAATAGTGAATTATGTCATGCTATTTTTGAGAGCTATTATATATGGCCCTTATTTACCCCAGCGGAGGTGTCGGCAGCTGGTGCTACAAACCTGCTTGGAGTAACATTGTCGTGGGCTTCGCTTCTGCTCAAAGGTTAAAAAAAAAAACATAAAACATAAGAGGTTGGAGTGGCAGGTGTGTTTCTGTTGTGACCTGTGGTGAACGAATCACAGGCTTCCCTTACATTTCAAGAATCGCACAGATCATCTGTAGAAAAATGTCTATTTATTCAAGCCGAGGTATCGAATGGTGTCCAGGAGATTGAGGTTTTATTTCACAGCCGCACTGACACTTTGGCTAAATGCTCAAATGTATGTAAATGTATGCACTGTGGGTTTTTCTCTTAGTGTTTCGGTGTTTGTAAGCATCCAATCCATTAACCTTTGAAATGGGTTTGAGGCACATTTATACTTGTTGTAATACTCTCCTCTCACAGTTGACTGACTCCAGCTATGAAATTTGCAGCACTTTCGTGAAACTTGCTACATGTCCTGAATGCATCTGTAAAATATCGAACAGGAGCAGGTGGAAGATAAATGGACAAACAGAAAATCGGACGTCTGCACTGAAATGTGGTCAGGTAAAGCTGTGGGGATTTGTTTGAAGAGTGTCCAACAAAATCATATAAGAAATGGCAATAAATGCCTTATTTTCTGCAGCGTTGGTGAGCAATAAAATGATGGAGCAAAGTTTTAATCTGCCGTCAGCTTTTCCACAAAGAGGTTTCAACAAAGATCCCAAACAAGAGTTCAGAGAAACAGACAGAGCGGATTCAGCCTGATGGAGTCTCAGCTGAGCTCTACACTCATTGCACTGATGTGTTGATTATGTTTAGGCAGTGAGCCGGCCTGCTCTGAATCAGCAACAAAAATACACAACTAACAGCCCAAACAGACAACACCCCATGACTCTATGTCTCGCAACGGCAAACAAACGGCAGCCAAACATTTCTTTACCCTCTCTACGTCCAACGCGAGTGCCTTTTCTCTCCCAGCTGCAGTGGCAGTCGGGTAAGCAAATTAGCCCAGATGTCCTTCTCCATGGCCGCATCCTCCATCTCTTCCTGAGATGTTTCGAGGCCACATGGGATGTGTAATAATGCCTTCTGTGGTCATCCCTTGGGTCTCCTTTCACTTGGACATGGCTGTAGCTCCTCGTTTTCTCGCTAACGCACCAAAAAGCCTGAGTTTGACATGGCACAGTCAGAGCGAGGCGCCCTCCCCCCCCCCACCAACGGCGAGAGATGCTGTAGCCATGTGGCACATAGCACCACGCTCATTTAACTAAGTAGAATTTTAAAACCTCTCTGACCTCTATGACACATGTCCGAAGGGATTGTTGCATCGACAGGAGGCAGCGGCCCTGAAATGGTGGAAAAGTTCATTTTGTGTTGTTGTTACTATCACCTCCTATTGCACTTGGAACTTGAGAGAAAGAAATCTCAAGCACGGCAGAAATTATTACCATGTTCGGGAACGTAAACAATGACGGAAACACCCTGATAACCTGAATCAAAGTGATAGTGTGATTGGTGAAATTCCTGCGCATTTGATTTTCTGAAAACGATTTGTTCTTGCTTCATTCGCTGACCATAAATGAGAGGTGAAACCTCAAATCGAAAGCTTTGCCATAAAATCAGCTCCCTCTTCACCACAATAGTCGAGTGCAGTGTCTGCATTCCTGCAGGCGCAGCAGCAGTCTGCCTGTCAATGTCACACTCTGTCTTACCATCGCTTGTGAACAACACCCCGAGGTACTTGAGCTTAAAGCCGATGACTGACTGTTGAGAAACTGTTTTCTAAAACACAGTGAACTGAAGGTGCTAATTCATTCGGATGGACAACAAAGAAAATCAGGCCTTTGTATTTTAAATTGTAAACTGGTTTATCGTGATGTGGTAAATGAAAGCACCTCCAGCAGCTCATTCTTTCTTTCTTTAATACCGTTTGCTGACCGCCTCTGACAGAACCTGTCCATCCATGACCGCATGACCTTAAGCAAGGACGCCTATTGATTACTGTTCCCATCAGAGGATCGAGCGCTGCTGGTGCAGCATGGTGCTGCTCCGACTAAATGACCTCTACCTGTGTGTGTGTGTGTGTGTGTGTGTGTGTGTGTGTGTGTGTGTTTCAGTAAATGCTGCAGATGCCTGTGGACTCATCTATAGAAGAACATCTGGCAAGAAAAGGCCATTATTCTGGGTTGTTACACTCCGAAGCATGACTGAAACATTTATTTAAAGTCTGTGGGCTCAGCTCGGAAAAGGTGAACGGAGACTTCACTTATTAGTTGCACGTTATTTATGTTGTGTAATTTGAGTTGAGGCTGAATAGACAACAGACGAAAGCCAGAAAATCTACCCAGCTCCTCCGATCTAAACACTGCCATTCTCAGATTTAACACAGTAACCTGAATACAAAAAAAAAAGACTATATGACATTTGCATTTGAACCATAAGACAGTGTAAATAAAGATTTCGTGTTAGTGTGAAAAATAACGGCTAAAAAAAAAAAAAATTACCTCACAATATTTTTTTAAATGCATTTTCAAATTGCAGCAGCTCAACTAAAGTAATAAGACAACTATCAATGACCTAAGTGTAATGTTACATTATCATGTCCCATCAAGCCCAGACCATTACCAGAAGAACAATAATTAATCTGTGAACTGTTTATGATGCATGTGACCTTGTCGCTCGTGATGAATGTTTATGCCACGAGCAGAGCGGCGGTGACCTCCCAGCAATTAACCGCCACCTACTCCCAGTCCGCTCGGCCGTGCCAGGCGTCAAAACAACCTGAAATCACAGCGATTAACTCAACTCGATGTCGCCGCGCTCACCGGCGTCCGAGAGGCTGCCATCACACCTGCTTGTCTGGGCAGCTTTTCAATGGCACGGTCACCAGAGTGAGTGTGGGTCCTGGCGAAAGCCGAGAAAAGATTTGGTTGTTTGTGTGCGATTCCTTGCCCATGAGTTGTAATTTAGCTGCTCATGGCTGATGTTCTCACCATGAGAGGTCTAAATTAAAAGCACTATCAGAAGGGACCATTCTGTGGTCTCGGTTAAGGGTTTTTTTTTTTTTTTCTTTGGTGCCAACTTTTTGGTGCAGTCTTTTGTCATCTGACATCTTACAGATTGTTTTTGTTTAGGTTTTCTGTCTTGCATTTATCAACAGCAGGGAAACATAATCTGCATCAATTTCTCCCAAGAGATCTGATTCTCTGGGAAAGACTAACTCAAAATTGACCCACTGTTTGAAACAGCAAATACAACAGCATCTCCATGACTGTTAAATCTTGCATTGCTGTGTAACATCAACCTGGGGAGAGTAATTGACACATTCTTATTGGGAAACGTTGCCTGGAGCTTTATTATTGAGGAATACTCCAAGACTTTTGCAATCTGCTTGTTTGCTCTGATTCCTGGAGCGTGAAGATCAATATCAATTTCATCTTTGCGAATTCAGTAGAGAGATGGGTCCATGATTTGTTTGGTATAACGTAGCACAGACTGGAAGGAGGGGAAAGTTAGCTTCCAAAAGAAAAAACATCAACCATCCAACAGATCCAGTACTGAGCATGAAATTTTATTCTTCACCTGGGAAATAGGACTTGTTGTCAATGTGTTACCTCAAGGTCAGCTTTAAGATGACTCTCAGAGTCCTCACCAGTGGACTGAGCATTGGATCTGCTCTGTTAGTTTTGTGAGTTATGTCACGCAGATGTCGGTCAGCTGTTGAGCAAAGGGCACCAACTATAACTTTTTGCTAAACCTTTTTTTACACCATAATGGACGGAAAGGCAAACCTGTCATCCTCCCTACTTCAAAAATCCATACATGTAACGTCTTAAAAACTACAAATTCATTTCTATTTGTGTACAAATGAAACAAACATTACACAACGCGTTGACTTGCTTTGGATAAGTTCTAACTCAAATGACAGGCTAGCTGTTTCCCTCTGCTTTAAGTCATTCTGCTAAGCTAAGCTAATCACGACCTGGTTCTGACGTAATGGACAGAGACAGGCTAGCGGTTTACGCCAACTTTTGCTCATTTTGCAAAGATAAGCTAATCACTTCCTGGTTGTATCCTAATGGACAGAGACAGGCTAGCGGTTTGTTCCTGTTTCCGCTCATTTTGCTAAGCTAAGCTAATGATCTCCTGGTTCTAACTTCATGCACAAGTATGAAAGTGGATCAGTCTTCTGTCACTAATGAAGTAAATAATTCCCAAAAGGACATCTTCCCACGACTAAGGTTAGCTAAATATGTCTAGAAGTTTCTGTAATGAACTTATTAAGATAAAATTGTCGACGGATTTCTTATCTCCGTCCGAACAAAGGTGGAAATTTTCTCTCCATATGTTTTTAAAAGTGTAACTGAAGTTACCCTGTATCTTATTTATTACCTCTGTTGTCCAACCTTTTCTTGTTGTCAGTTATTCTCTGTAACTGGCTGATGAAAGAACCCCTTGACTCTGCATCGTGTTGAAGCAGACTGAATTTTATGTGTGTGCAGATATTCGGTGTGTTGGACCAGGATAAATAAACTGTGGAAAGTCACACAGCTCAAACACAACACGCCATGAAAGAATGAGTTATTTTAACACACTAGCTAGCTCCATCAGCAAAGTGTGTCATTTCCAATTTGGCATAAAACCCACTCATGACATTTCTCAATAACATTTCCACTTGCACATATTCATACAAAGAACACAGTGATATTAATACACAATATTTTGATAGGAATTATTTTGGCAACATTTCACAACTACCACTGGTGTCTGCTCGGAGAGAGGACGGCGTTTTGAATCGTTGAATTACGACATAGTACACAAGCTGCGTTACACTAAGCATGACAGCGAAATACAAAAAACAATGGCCTGTTTTCATGCCTGGCTTCTTGATGCTCTTAAGAAGAAGGTAACAAGCATATTTGCCAACATGTTATAAAGTAATTTCCACCAACAGTACAGACTATAAAAGTCACCTGTTTGTGGAATAATTATGTTTATTGTAAAAGTCTGAGGTAATTGGGTAATAATCTTCAAGAACAAGAACGGTTCTGTTTTCATCCGTCTACTTTCTACAGAGCCTGGTTGGTGAGGCCATCCCATGTTAAGTCATGCATGTATTTGCCCTTGTGTTGGGGTGAATCCATCTACCACCGTGTCATTAAAGAGCCATTTTCTGTTGGAAGGGCAGGTGATTAAAGTGTATTTTGGCTGGCCTAGGACGCCCTGCACTCTGGGAAGCCTCCAGTAATCCATATCCCCAGTCACTGTGACCTAACTGGCTCTGCAAGGCCCAGTTAAGAACTCAATCCCCTCTCATTAATGGAGGTAATGACTGTGATCAATCTAAAGTTGGTATGGGTGAGTGGGGCCCGACAGCAAAGTAGGAGGAGGGAGACAAAGAAAGAGATAGAGAGATTGGGGCCAGGTAAAAGAAAAGAAATGGTTAGAAACAAGAACAAAAGGGGATAGATTTGGAGGAAAGAGAACGTGAAAAGTTAAATGAAAGTGAAACTGGAAAAGTAAGCAAGCTCGGAGCCAAAACAACAGAGGAAAATCAGGAGAAAGAAAGGGAGAGAGGGGAGGAGGGTAAAGGGACGTGAGAAGGTGAGAGGAGCGCGATAACATTAAAAGAGAGTAATCGAGTATGGGACACAATTAAAGAAAGAGAAATTGAGAGGGTGGGAGTGGTAAGGGCAACAAAGGCGAGGAGAATCGAGAGACCGGCAGATCAGGACAGGTGCTGCGACCCTCCGAGACAGGACACCGCTTCTTTTCTTCCCTCCATTTGTACGTCAACTTCTCCCGACTCCCCCCTGAGGGTTACTTTGGCGATAGAGGAGAAACGCCGCTCTGAAATCCTTCCACTCTACTTAGGCTTTCAGGCAATCACAAGGCTCCCTGGAGATCTGATTACCTTTCTCAGTGAAGCTGGATTAAGCTCTTTAATTAAAATGATTGGGCCTTATTATATGCTGTCACAACTTAAAGGACAGAAATCCCTCATGGCTCTTGAGCTCTGTCAAATTTCATTTGACGTTTATGATTTTTTTCCTCCTCCCTCTTGTCAGTATTCAAAGTGAGTAAATGAGAAGAGTCACGGTTGAATATTCTTAGAATAAAAGATTGATAAGGTGAAAAATTTGCATCCGCAAATAAGTGTGCATTGACGCCTGCAATCTTTTTTTATAGTGAGGGGGGAAAAAAGCGACATTATCTCAGATATTCAACAGCAGCAGGAGTCATTGATTTGAATTCACACTGATTTATCTCTCTCCAATTTCATCTGAAAGCAAATGGTCCGAATCTAATTTCTGTTGGGAAGTTTCTGCGGTAACACATCACCATACAAAATCCTCACAAATGAGAACATTTGCAGCACCGTGCAGGTATGGAGCCAATCTAATCACACACTCATCAGGTTTGCTGCTGTCTGACGTCCGTCCATGAGGGCTTTTTCCAACCCAGCGCTTGTGCACTGAGACTTAGGCACACGGGCAGCTTTCTGGGTGGAGGAGGGTGGGGTGGGAGGGCGAGGGAGGGCGTCAGCTGCCGACGGGGACCTGAGAAAGGAGAGTGTAGGTGGAAAAAAAGCCTGAGCTAGCCTCCTGCCTCCCTGCAGCCTGCTCCGTTGTACAGCTGCTGTCAGTGCTGGCATGGCTCCCCTGACAATCTGCTCTTTAATAGCTAATATCAGGGTACATTTCCTCAGGCACTGGACTGGAACTGAGAGATGGCGGGCTGTGCTCTGGGCATTTCTATCTCTCCCCCCTCTTTGCCTTTCCTGCTCTACCTCCACCATCCCTGGCGCTGGGGTAAGGACACACAAACACACACATAGAAACTTGACAGGCAGCCGCTGAGTCATCCTGCTCATCTGTACTATCTCGTCGTGTCCAGCTGTTCATCTCCGAACACGCGCGAGTTCAACGATGAAGTGAAGAACCTGGATGCTCTGTGTGTTTTATGAAGTCCAACCTGTGATGTTCTTTGCACATTAGCTTTGTCCGCTCTGCAAGAAATGTTCGTTTCATCTTTCACTCGAGTACTTTACTTAGCTTTTAATATCCTAAAAAAAAATGGAAAGCATTTTTACACTGCAAACTGAAATCTTTAATATGTGATTAAAAACTGTTTTATATCGTAACCTTTATCCATTTCAAGTTGAGTCAACTTAAAATTCCTTGTATTTTCAAACCATTTTAGAAGTCTTTTTCTTGGGAATGATTGGAATGAATGAATGAGAAATCATTTCACTCATAAAAGAGGAATTCCTTCAACTCGCCACACTAATGTCTGTATGTGGCTCCATGCACGATAAAAGCATTTCTTTTGTGGCTACATGATGTTTTGACACTGAAGAAAAAATGTCTGGAATAAATAAAAGGCTTGCACTTTGATCGACCATTTTCGGTTAAATGAAGTTGCTAATTGGTTTGTTTGTTTTCTACATGGGAGTGTCCCGAGGTACGTGTTACGAAACATTGGTCAAATCATTTGTCAGTCCCTTGAATGCATCTGCTCAAGCTTTAATTTGGATGTGTAAGTTACCATAGGGAAGGAAACTATGAAGTTCAACTACATTTATTCGTGTCATTGTTACTTTGCTTTGGAGTTTTTGCTCTACAATATGTATCTGCACTTGTAGATGGTGTAAATTGTTTTCGTGTTTGTTTGTTTTCCTACCAACAAATTACATTTTTCTGTGATGATTCTAAATAGCTGCAAGCTGCAGTTACAGTAAAATGCCAAATTCCTTCTGCTACAATTTCTATGTCATAAAACCGAGCTGCGTCACCCGTCGGTTTGCGAACGTCCGATTTCTTGAAAACAGAAGAAACCATATTTGTAGGAGAAGGTGGAGCTGAAGAAGAGTGAGGGATGGCTCTGACCTGCTCTGTCAGGCTGGTCGCTGTGTGTTGTACAGTCTGTCAATCACACAGCATCCATGCCCTAATCCATACCCTGCTTCGTGGTCTATTTCCCTCTAAATGGACCATCATTTAAAAAATGAACACCGTGTTGTATTGAAGACTTGAAACTAGAGACTGAGACCATAAACTCATTAGGAAAATGTTTACTGAGGTAATAAATCAAGGGAGAAGTGGGGACATTTTCCCAAAGACTTTAATACAAATGTCGTTTTTTTTGCAACAGTTTTTTGCCTCATGATTCTAGAGTCAACGTCCATAAAACATAAAAAAACGATCAGTGCAGTTTTAAAGAAGAGTTTCGATGGAGAGGTATTACATGAATACTGTATATTCATGTCTGACTATATAAAACTATTAATATGGGTATATTATCGATTGATTATTCTATACTATTTACTTTACTATTTATTATATATATTATTTACATTCTATTCCCACATGATAATAACAACAACGACAACAATATAATTAAATAACTGCTGACCCCTCGTTAGAAAACAGCACTTGAATGGAACAATAAAGTGTATTTCTGAAGCAAAAATCAGCAATCATGTCATATTGTTCCCATCAGAAGGTATGTTTCTTTTTTTCTTTTTCCTTTGAATTTTAGAGCAAAACAAACCCACTGAAAGCCCACTCTGCTGAAGCAAACACAGCTCTGCCCGCCTGTTGTTTCTGCCCCCTCTCACTATGGCCATTAGTCTTCCGCCGAACTCAGCTTTTCATTAGAGCCAGTTTGTTGCCGCTGATATACCGTCAAATACTTCAGGCTCGCAGATAATGCAGCATTTACCCGCCTCGACAATTAATTCTTCTGACATCTGAGCACATTAATATTCATTACCCCGTGCCACTTGTGACGAACTGCCGCCCGCGCACACTGTAGATATGATTGTGAGATGGTGTAGAAATGTGCTCCTGAAAGTTGTTGTTGTTTATTTCTTTTTAAGGGAACTAAAATGATTAATGGCCATTTGTGTGTTTGGCCATGACAGTTTGTTGTTAAAGGTGTGCGAGTTCTCTGCTTGTGTGCTTACAATTTCCCCAAGGTCTGAGTGCATGTTTAGTGTCAGTGGTGTGTTGAGCCCATTACAGATGGGTATCTCAGTGAAAGGACAGTGGGAGGAGGTCAGTGCTACAGCCCGGCCTTCTGGTTTTAGGTGAGTATTCAGTCGGGCTGCGTACAGAAATACCAGTGTCCACACCTCAAATTAAAGCTTCATATCTGCACTTTAAACCATTCACACCCACTTAACACCATCTTCTCCATTAAGACCCTTTAGTTATTCCTCATTAGCTCCCATTGCCTGACAGGATCATAGATTATTTAGTGACGTGTGTATTCACAGACGATGCACAACTCAGTAAAATTCCCCCTGACATGCTTGGTGTGTTTGGAAACTCTGCGATCTCTTCCAGAGGTTTGATTTGTTGTTATTTAGCAGCACAGCGTGAGGCTGCACTGAGAGTCATCTTTTCATTTCACATCCAGAGCATTGGAGCACAGACACCAGACACAGACACCAGACATTACTGATGTGAAATGGCAAACTTGTTTTGATGCATCTTTTTTTTCTTTCCCCTATATCATTAATGATAGCTTTATGTAGATATTCAGACACTAACGCAGTCGATCAAAGGAGATTATTCAGACTTAAAGGATAGATTTACTATTTCTTATTGACTGTATGTACATTTCTATGTACAACTACGTTAATACGAGGCTTCAGCAGTCTGAGTTGGATAAATCATATCTTCCCAAAGTCCTTTTACAATGACAATTTCCTTTTTGTGTCACGGCCCCTCCACTGTAGCTCTGGGGAAACACATAGACAAGACAAAATAAGAGTTTTTTAGTGCAAAGGCTCGAACAATTATATAACACTTCATTTCAAATTTTTAATTAACTAGAAAAACTGTAAACCTTTACTTCAGTGGGAATAAAGATTTTCTGAGCAACATGAACTTTTAGTGAAAGTACAAATATGGATAATATGAGAAAACTAAATAAGCTTGAACTGTAGCTCTGTGAGTCACGTCTTCAGTATATATCTATAGACAATGTGAATTATGTTAAAATATAACCTGACCATGACACTGTGAAACAAACAAAAATCGTTTTAAAACTCAGGTTATTTTATCACTGTTATTTCATCCTCCTTCTTCTTATCACAACAATATAATGCTCTTTCAATTTTATGTCAAAATATCCCTTTTAAAAGTCTGATTTTATTCCACAACATAATTCTTCCTCAATGATCATTTTTATTTTATAAGGACACATTTTGTCAACAGGACACAGCCAGTCACATAACTGGCTGTGTCCTGTTTATCTTGATTGGCAGATAGGGACTTTGTGATGACAAGCGGAATAATAAAATAAACTGCATTTGGGGAAAATGATGTTGTAAAATAAAACCAGAGTTTGGAAAAAGGACATTTGGAAGTAAAAGTAAAAACTGCTGGAGTGAAAAACAAAACAAAAAAAAAAAAAAACTGTCCAGCAATAAATTGTGTTGTTGTGAAATGAATGATGAAAATGAAACAACATTTCATAATGGTGAGCAGAATTTTAGAAATTCATTCATTCACAATTTTGTGATTATCTTGTATGTTTTAATTTATTCTCTTTTATATGTTCATCTCTGTATAACTTCTACCGTATAATAGATATATTAATTATTATTATGTAAATATTGACTTTTATCATGCTAACTCATGTCCCTACATGTTCTCTGTGTGGTATTTATAGTTTGACTTTTTAAATTAATTTTATATTATATTATTGTTATTATATTTATATTTCAAATTATATTCATTAATTCATCAATTCATTAAGTAATTTGTAGGTCCCATATTGTAGGAAGTGTGATGTCGAAGTGTGCAGTTTACTGTAACTTCTGTAACTTTGTGACGTCACAACGAAGAGGTCACTGTCGTCAGCCACGCCCCAAGCTCAGCCCGCCTGGACCAACCATCCAACCTTGCAGGATTTTGGTTTTTGAGTGTTTACCTGAAATCTGCTGTATTTTCATTGGATAACTCAGAAAACAGTCAGCCAATCAGAAGAGAGGCTCTGAGTTGTTGCTAGAGCCTGAGAGAGAAGATGTAAAGCTACACTGAGAGAGTTTTTGTTATTAAAAAACGACAAATGTGAAAAAAGTGGAAAATATGGGACTTTTACTAGAAAACATGATCTCTATAAAAAGCTTTTTCATTGAAAACCTTGTTCCCAAGGCCCATGAACGCCCCACAGTTCACATTTTTTATGTCGTAAAAAGATGAATGAAGAAGAGTAAATAGTGAATATGGGGTTTAGATAACAAAGCAGCAGCAGAGGGTGTGGAAATAAGAGTGTGTTGAATATGTATCTTTGTGAAACACACGTTTCTCCATCTATGAAGAAAGGATCTACACAAAGTGGACAAAACATGGTTCCTTTGATGGCGAAGTTAAATGTACTGGCGTTGTACTTTTAGAAATGCAATCTCTGAATTCAAAAACTCTGCTCTTTTGTGACTGAGAGGCCTCCAAGGTGGCAGCCAGAGGTTTCATTACATCACCTGAAAGCTGAGTGCTCTCTTACGGTAAATGTCGACAAACTGCTCAGGGGAAGCTTCGGTGCAGCTCGCGCCACTTAACAGTTTGACATTTGTATAGCAGCTCAGTAACTCTGTGGGAAGCCAGACAGACAGCTGCCAAGAGTACAGCTCTTAATATAACATAAAGACTAACAAATGACCTCTGTTTGGTGAAGAGTATAGATCTAAATTCTCATAAATACAGCTTTCTTGCCTATTTTTGTTCATGTTCGTTGTATTTAAGAGCCAAAATCAGCAAAACTGGATCTTCCCTTTAAAACAAGTAAACACCTGGTTGAAAGTGGCTGTTTTTACCTCATGCAACCTCTAAACTACCAAGTGTGAACAGGTCAGACTTCGGCAAAATAGGTCACGATTCCCGACGATCTCCAGAAATGTGCTCCTGATTTAAATACTCGTGGAACATTGGAAGAAGACATGCGTAGTGGTAAAATTAATCCCAGAGTGCGACGGCACAATGTGTTTCCAATTCCAAAACTCAAATTGTTACAGTTAAAGGGGAAGACTTTCACGGGGCCAATTTCATGACATAATAACAGGCAGCTTCAGGAATATTACAGTGGAGGAGACAGAGAGGGCAGGGCTCCCTCCGCCAAAGACCTCATCCTCAGCAGAACCACGATGAAACACTGCAGATAAAACCATTTAAAACAATCTGCATCTGGTTCCCGTCAGGTGCTGGATGTTGCGGTTAGTTTTTGTTGACTTTTTTTCAATATGTTTTTAAGCAGGAGGTTCCGCTGAGAATAAGGATCTTTCTCGCAGAAACCTGGCCATGATAGACGGATTTAAACGACCACCTGGTTACAACAGAAGTAACACAGAGTCGGCTTTCGACAATGTGCACCAGCGAAAAATGTAATTAAAACGGGATGATGCAAAAGGCAAATTCAATATAGGAGGAGGGAGGCGTGGAGCACATGGTTATTTAAGGTTTTTGGCTTCAGACGAAAAACCTCGTCTACAGTCGGGAGGTTTTATAGCTGCTGCGTGGCCACACTCGAAGGTGTGTAAAGGGCGTGAAGTCTGGCATCACAGCCTCCACCTGGCTTTATCACGCCGCCTCTCTGATCTCTCTCCAAGAACTCCGTGTCCTTTGCGCGTCTTTGTAATCCCACTGCAATGAATCACACAAATGGGCATAATGGCGATCACACTTTCCTCAAAGGCATTCTGGGTGTTGCGCTCAGACTTGCAAACTTCTCCCTCAAGCTTTCTTCTGCTTCTCCACACCTGGTCAATCGATGCACAAAGTGGGGCAAGATTGGCGGCTGATTGTTTCGGGGAAAATTAAAACAATTGTGGTACACAGACCCTCTGTTGATTCAGCCATTGGGAGCGAAGGGAGTTTTCAGATGTGTTAGTGGCACACAGACCAGAAACAGCCCTGTAGTCAAGTTTGAAAAAAGCAAGGGGTTGTGTTGTTTACTTCAGGTACCAGTGAGTCAAACGAGGAACAGATTTACGTATTTGAAGGTTTATCAAATGCAAAAGCAGAATTATACGGCAGGTACAATAATAATCTGGGATTTTTTTTGATCATCGCATCGGCAATAGAACTACAGCTAAGTGTTCTTGTACATATTTAATAATAATATTAATACATTTAATGTATTCGTTGCTTTTAAAGCCACTCAAAGATGCTTTAAATAGATAAAATGTTGTTAGACATACATGTAAAAGCATCAGTGATAAAGCTGTGCTAAATGTTAATTAAAAGCAGCTTTAAAAGGTGAGTTTTGGTTGTTTTTCCTAAAAGCTGGGGAGGTGGCAGAGTGTTTCGTGTCCATGTGGAGAGAGTTCCCGAGGATGGGGCTAATGGTGTAGTTTCAGACATAGACCAACCGGGGTTTACTGAGAATTTGATTAATGTTGCATTATGTTGCAGAAAAAACTAGGCTCAACCTTTTTGTGCGTGTTGATGGATCTGTTGGTTCTGTTGTCGGAGCCGTGTGTGTCAGTGGAGTGGTTTGATTCAACCAAGCCGCTTCTTTCTATCATCTGTCTGAACGCGGCCCTAGATGATCAGGTGAGCATGTTGTCTGACGCAGACTGAGGCCCTAACTCATCCTTCATATATCTGACCGTCCTGTGTGTCCTCCAAAGATCTCTGACGCTAAAAATCCAACATAAAGCTGTTTTGTCACATGAACTCCAGTCACTGTCTGGAGAATCAGCTCCAGTCATCGTCTAGTTGCCCTTTCACACATGCACAGTAACACATAATAAGAAACTGTCGGTGTCAGATGTGGTCTCACCACAGGCCACACATGGACGAGGTGTGGCCCCCAGGTA
This sequence comes from Rachycentron canadum, assembly GCA_038496675.1. Lineage (NCBI taxonomy): Eukaryota > Metazoa > Chordata > Actinopteri > Carangiformes > Rachycentridae > Rachycentron > Rachycentron canadum. The sequence goes on from CM076653.1 coordinate 9,144,941, forward strand.
GAGCGTGCAGGATGCAGCACAGAGACATGTCAACATGCTTCCTCACCCACTGTGAATTCACCAAACAATGAGCTGCTCTTTTCGCACATTGGCTCAATTGCAAACCCCTGACTTTGTACTCGGAAGCTTTTCTAAAAGTCAGTTTAGTGTCCAGTGCAACTGATTCAGACATTTGTGTTCTCACATACAGCTCCTCCGGGTAATGTCAAGATAAGTTCATGGATGCAGCGCATGTGTGAAAGCTTGAGTACTGGATCGGCAGCCAGGCACTGGCAGACCCGCCAACACAGGGTTGATATAATCAACAGAGAGTCCATCCAACTCCTAAAGTGATTGCTTGCTGTGTGCAGCAAATTTAACATGCCAAATGGGTGGATATTTAGGTCCAGGATTCATTCTCAACAGGAAAGCAGCAAAGAAAAAAAAAAAAAAACACCAAAGACTATGTGTTGAGGAATGTGGAGCAAGCAGGAAAACAAACCTTTCCTCTCGGTGCCATTGGGGACCTGTGAGGTGTTGATACCCTTGGCGATCTCCTGGTTGGTGGTTTCCTTGGTGACCACTGAGCCTTTGAGCTTACTCTTTGGAGCATCCAGGGCTTTTAGCTTCTTGGCATGTTTGGTCCCCTTGTAGTGGGCCAAGGCCTGGCTCTGTGAGGAGAACAAATAACAGGCTCGATTTAACGCTGGAAAAGCTGAACACAGGGCCAGGATGAAATGAAATATGGAATCTAAAGGAACACAGGCAGAGTCAATGAAGCAGACCAAACATAATTATTGGGGGAGCAGTTGATTCGTCTTTCAGTCCAGCAAAAACTGTTAATATTTGATTACATTACAAAAAAAAAAAAAAAAAACAACTTTTTGCGAATTATTAAAATACCCCTGAGAGGGAATTGAAGTGCTCCTCTTTTCTACATATTGTTTAATGCAGCATTTCACATAGACACAACAGTCGAATCAAATCGGTTCCGGCACCTGAGTAGCTGTTGAGTTTGAGCAGAAATTAAATGACCATTCAATCTAAATATGAAGCTCTTTGCTTTAATTAGAATACCTGGATTGGGAAATGTGTGTGACTCGTGATGTTTAATTTATGTAGCGGGCCTTCGCTTAAAAGTCTGAACACGTAGTGCCACCAAGATTCACCTTCACAATAGATTCATCCAGGCACGCAAGAAGTGGGACATATGCAAAGACTTTGAGCCGTCCTTGTTTACCTCTGCACACCTCCTCTTGCACACTTTGCCTGTGGCAGGAATGAGGGTATTAGGAGGGAAGCAATTGCCTCTTGGAAAAAAAAGCGCTAAACTGCACATCCCCAGAAGACATTTTTATTTATGGGCCACATTGGGGATATTCACTAAGGACTGCTGGGACAAAGAAACCATTCCCGGCAGTATCTCTACTTAATAATACAAGCAAGATACTGTTCATGTTCCCTTTTTGTTTCTTTTCAGGAAGTGTCCACTACTTAGTCAGATTGTTTTAATTTTCTGAAAATAAGCTCAATGTTCTCATAATAAAGTTCATAATAGCAGTTTGCTTTGGATGCTAATCACTTAAATTGGTCTAATTTATTTGATTGTGATTGTGAAGTTTGGATAATGACTTGTGAGGGTGTTCAAGAGCGTTTGACAAGTCAATAGATTGAGACAAGTTAAGAGGTTTCATTACATGAGGGCAATTGAAGTCGCCAAAAATGCATAGCTTAGTAATTTTGTTGGCAAAGGTTGTGAAATTGCTGAATTGCCTTAAATGTTTTCCCTTCATCCAAGACGCCATTTTTTGGATGAGGCGTCACTTTTTCAAATAGAGTACACTTCTTATCCTGGCACGAAAACGATCCATTGTGACCTGCATTCATCACTATCCGAGTACCAGAGACATCACTTATTTTTTTGTCATGAGACCAAGGTGATATGGACAGGTGTTTAATGCGACTACTGCAATAATTCATCTTTCATTAGAGCAACGAAGTGGAGGAATTGCCTGAACTCCAAGTCTGACACGGGCATGATTAAAACTGGGAAGGAAATCATTTGTTTTCCTTGCAGGTGCTCAGTGAAAGGGGAAAAACATCAAATAAAGCAGACTCGCAAGGGTTGTTGTAGGATTTAGAGAAGCTGTCTGAAAACTGAAAGGTCACCGTTTGAAACTCAGTGTATCCATCAACAGGCGTACACCCATGAACAAGACGGCCCCTTTGGGCGCAATAAGTAAAACCAGAACACGTGTCAGATAAATGCTGAAAATGTAGCCTTGCTCTTTTGGTGAAAAAAAAAAAAAATTATCTGATTTACTTCTCTTTCCAGATCTAACAAGCACTGAAACAATTTCACATTTGGACACGTGTTGAAACATGAACTTCACACTTGCACACTGATTTCATGTTGACATTTCTGTAACAACGAATTAATGGAGAATCTAAAGCAGAACCAGGTTAATACACAAAGAGGGATAGTGAATGTGCATCTTCCTCCATCTTCCTGAAGCTGCACTTCTCAATGGCCTCTGTTAACAATGGATTAGATTATTATTTGCAGTCTATTGCAAACATGTCTTTTGAAGTGGCAAACCCACAGAAAATGATCATGAACTCTGCATTTCCTCTCAGTCCTCAACTTAAAAGCCTGTTGCCAACAAAAAGAGGAGCCAGGCAATGAATCCACGTGTGTTCGGTCCAGAATCTTGGTGCCGTAGTGATTCAGAGGGTTCGTGAGCTCCTGCAGCTGGAGAGCTAGCTGCTAACTGGCTAGCCAGCTGAGCTAGTGCCAAACAGCTACCGCAACTGATCAGCAAACTTAACAAATAAAGTCAATTAATGGAGCTTTAAGACAGCACTGTATTGATGAATTAATCATTGATTAAAGGTTTGCATGAAAAAGTTTGTGCCAAGGGTGTTAAGGGTCGGCTGCAACCCTCCGTGGTCTCCTCAACGCGCTGGAAGTAGATTGCAGCCAATCACCTTCTCTGCTCCTCTCATTAGCAGTGGAGGCAGCGTAGCGGGATGGTGAGGAGGCAGGTGAAGGAGCTGATCTTCATCCCCCACTCGAGGTCCCCACAGTGTCACCTGGGGGCTCCATCTGCAGAGTCTTAAAAGTTTCGAGCTCCACATTGTTCTGCCTGCGCCACATCACCACAGGGTCAATCTCCCATCTGTACGTGGACTCATTCTCACCAGGGCCTGAGCTTGACGGACTAATGACTGGAAGTGCAGCTGTTGGTATGGAGGGAGAAGAGCACGAGGAGACATGACTCAGCACTGAGGAGATCTGGTGCTGATAATAATAATAATAATAATAATGTTTCCCAAGCTTCGTGTGGTGCCTCCTGTCAGACAGGAAGTGAGTCATCCACCTCCAGCTGAGGGAGCTTGTCCTGCGGCACAGTCTGAATACTGAAGACAGGAACATATGCCATAGTCCTGTTTGCAGACTTAAACTCTGAGGAGTCCAGGTGCTGGGGGATGAAGTGTAGAGCCATGTTGACAGCCCTGTCTCCAGACCTGTTGGCTCTGTGAACTGCAGGGGATTTAAGGTACGACACCCGTCTGGTGCTTGGTTTTTTTTTTGGGGCGCAGGTACAATGGCGGATGATTTGAAGCAGTTAACACTGTGCGTGTGCGTCTCTAGTGAGGTATTAAAAATGTGTTTGAAGGCTGGAGACTGATCGGCACGGCGCTTCGGGGTTGACAGAGAGCGTCCGGGCCGCTTAGTGGGTTATTCTGCCTCTTGAAAATTATGTTAACGTCCCTCTCCAGGGTGTCATCGCTGTGGAAGGGGAGGAGGTGAAGCTGCAGAGGATTTGGTGTAGTAATAATATTTTCATGTTCTACGTCATGTTCAGCTTTAAATACATGTGGAGAGGTTATCTTTTGTGGTCTGGCTCAAGGCTCTGAGTAGCAGCGGCAGATAACAAGATAAATGGAAACGTTCGGTTAAAATGAACCAAAGCTTTGTCCAGATTTTTTGGAGGAAAAAAATAAACCATGTGAAAAAAAAAATCACATGTTTATTGGAAATTGAGTTACAGCATCAAACTGGCTGTTGTCTGAAAAATGGAGGGAAGGCGGGGGGTGTGTGGAAATTTTAGGTATCAAGACAAATGGGGTTGAGGCTCAGGAACATGCTGTTCTGGCTTTATAATTTAATTAACTACATGTGATTTAAACAAGACAGACCTATTTCTTCCATAAACAGTCCCATTCCTGGTGGTCAGACTTACTTAAAAACAGACCAGAGGCTTTGCAAGTGTTACAGCTCTTTATGTACATATTAATTGACTCCTGCTCTCACGAGACACCCAGCCACTGTTTATTAATTTAATATTCAAATAAAATTATCTCCAAAGCCCAACATTGGTGTAATGGAGGGTAAACCAGCTTCAATAATTTTTATTTGTGGAAGAGTTTACTCAGTTCTTTTCCTCTGTGGATTTAAGACGCTTTTTTTTTTTTTTTTTTTTTTTTTTCTTTTTGTGGCGTTCGAGTTTTTTTATTTGTGGTACTGAGTTTATCCACCATTTTTAGCCAGTCATAAATCAGATAAATCAGACCCAGATTCACACAGAGTGGTGTCGGCAGTGGTATCATAAGGATGCAAGTTGTGTAAGAAAAATTCAATAGAAATTAGAGAGATAGAAATTAAAGTCAGTAAAGCAGATTTTAAGGGGATATTCAGTTTATAATGAGCTGGAGATCCTCATCGTTGTTCCAGTATCATCACTCCTGTACTTATGCAAATACCCACCCATGCACATTCTTGTGGATGAGTTACGACCCAAGCATAAAATGTCAAGTTACATCAAAGAGGTCATTGTTTTAACCCATAACACCCGGTGCGGGGGTCTGTGGGGGAGCAAGATCAGGTATCACGGGAAGGAGCCACGCCTCAGGCTGATTCATTGTGTGAGTCAAATGTGGCGTGACCGCTGTCTCAACCAAAGAGAAATAAACACATTCTTAAAATACACTCTCCCGCACCTGGTCAACTCTGAGCAGATTTATAGTTTCCCTCAATAAAGTTATGCCAGAAGTGAATGAACTCCTGAGTAGATTTCCCTGTTGTTGGGTTGTTTCAAGACTGAGAAAAAGAAAAAAAAGAAAAAGACTGAACGGTTGCAGAAACATTGTGCTACTTTTTTCAGCCATTAAACCAACATTCAAAAAACAAAATAGTCCATTAAAATTCTTCAAACTCCTACTGAAGATTAAAATTCTTCATTTTGCAGGGAAATTGACAGTATGAGAGATGTGCTGTTGTTTAATTGTTAAATCTGACACATCACTATAAGTATACTATATAATATAAGTAGCAGTTTACTGCTTCAGTGGAGTCAATATAGACTATTAATAAGATTTTCTACACCTATTTATATTAATTTTTTTCTAATCCTAAATAAATAAATAAAACCATATAAGAAGTTTAGAGGGGAGTCTCTCTTTGGTGGAAAATGCTTGAAATCAGATAAATGTTACAACACAGGGACATGACAGAGCCTTTTGTAAACGGGTCACAGGCCAAACTAGCAATCACAGATTTAACCTTTGACTCTGTATTGCATGTTATAAGATCATCATGTATCTCTATGTTACCTCTCAGGCCATGTTCCTCTTGGATGCGTAGTTGTGGATTAGAAACAAAAAGTGGCGTAAAAAGGAATGTAAAGGAAACGAAGTAAATCTAATTTGTATTTTCAGTATTTTCCCAAATGGGTCTGTTGATCAGAAAAGTCAATCAAATTGCACGATTTTTTTGTAAAAAAAAAGAAAAAAAGAAGTGTATTTTAAAATCACACAAGTACAAAAGAGTGCACACATTTCAAAATTTACAATGAGGCTCAATCAATCAGCAGAGTCTAGCACGATGTTCTGTCCTTCAACACTCCTGTGATCTTCAGGCCTTTTTAAATGATGCTGCCTTTGTTGCTCCCAATCTGACAACACAGGACTGATGAGAAAACCATGCCCAGAATCATCAAGATGCCAAATCCACATGCAGTCCCAACGAGCGAGTTTGAAACTCTGTCCAGCCACGTCATGATGTATGTCATGCACGGTGTCGAGTAAACCTCATGTCCATCCAGAGACATGCAGTTCCTGGAGGTGTCTGTGCAGTTGCAAGAGTCTGGCACGACCGAGGAGTTTCCCCAATCAAGATGTCCAACAAAGAGTCCACAGCAGAAGCCGCTCCTTTCCACCTCCCAGAGCGACTCCTGAACGTCCCTCGGCTGCTCGCTCAGAGGTAGCAGCTGCTTCAGGCGTTCCTGCACCAGCCTCTGGGCAGCTTCTGTTCTTGATATGGCTCCCAGCACGCCCACAGTCAGCAGCATGAGGAACATGGAGAGCATGCCCAGGAAGAACAACGCAAGCAGGCACCGGTTCTCCCTGAGCGCCCCACAGCAGCCCAGGAAGCCAAAAATCAGGGTCACCCCACCGATAACCACCAGGAGGTTCAAGGCTGGGAGAAGTTCGTCAGTGACCTGGTAGTCTGCCCTGTTGCTCATGATGTGCGTGGATAAATAAAGAATGGTGATTCCACCCAAAAAAAACAAAAAGTTGAAGGTAAAGAGCAGGTATTTGATCATCTTGTTGACCCTCATTGTTTAACTCCTCAATCAAGCCACGGCTTTTGGCCACTACGCCACTGGCTGCTTAAATATAAGGGGTCAGCTATCAGAGTGGGTGGGAACTTGTAACCCCACTTAACTATTTGAGGGGGCAGTGTTCAGTGGGTGTGGGGTGAAGTGTTGAAAGCAGAAGACAATGAAAACTGATGTGAGTCAGGGGGAGAAAAGCTTCTCTCCCAGTCTTTCAAACTATCAAATAGCAGCACTTCCTGCTGAGACAATAACAAATGATGCCTCACTTCAGACAAATACTCCAGATACTGAGGAGCCACAGGAACTAAAATATTCCTGCAAACATGAGTCCACTCTGTCGCATAACAGATTACACCTTTGCTTCCTCATTGTTTAGAGACTCCACTGCTGTATGTCTACAAATAATAGTAACAGTTGCAATAGTTAAACAATTGTCTTTTTTAAAATATTTTTTGCATCCTCTGAATGTCTTAAAATCCAGTGGGTGAAGTATTGAAAGGTGGAAGGTGATAAAACACCGAAACCACCATAAAACATATGTTTTTACACCAAAACTAAAAATAATTCTGGTTCTGTTTTATCTGGACAAGAATTAAATAAGTAACTTCTGTAACTTATATCTTCACTCACAAACAAATAGACTTATTTGGGGATTGGACGAGGTTGGGCTGCCAATCACACATTAAGACTATATGAAAACCTCTTTTATTTAAACATGTTTTACAGCTGTGGTCTCTGAATGGGCGCAAAATATAATGCAGCTGATTATATTTATTGATGTTATAAGACAATGCCCCTCTGATTTAATTATTTTGTATAGTGATTTTAGATCACCATTCATTTATCAGATTTAATATTTTATTGCGTGCCGAAGCTGCTACTGTCTTGGCCTGGACAGGGGAGGACATGTTAACTATAACTTTGTTTTTAATGTCAAAGAATAACAAGAAATGTCAAACTCAATTTTAAATACTGATATTCTATGCACCCAGTTCTTACTTACTAGGTGAACGAAGCTTTAATTTGAAGCAGTGTGAGTTTTTATTTTGACTAGCAAGCCCTGGAACAGGGACTTATGAGGCCTGAAACTCTGACAGAGTTAAAAAAAATTTAATTGTTGTTCCTCCGGTCGAGGTGGTTCACATTCTCAAGTTCTTAAAAATGGTTTCTGGCTTCTTTTAGGAAAAATCTCTGTGGTAGAAATTAGCCTTAAATAAGAAGTGGCACGTACATTCCTTCATGTCAGTTTCGAGAAATCCCCTCTGGATTATCAGGTCATAAAAACAAAAAACCACAGGCCTCAAAATGAAACAGGTTGCATGAGTCAGGCTAAGGAGACAGAGAAATGCATCAAATCTAAACTGGTATTAAAGCCCCCCCCCCAGTCCAATGACTCAATCGAACTAGAGCCTTTTAGTCCAGTTTATGACCTTGACTCGTAAACATGAAATCTAGTAAAGCAGAAGCATCTTATAATCTCCTAAAACAGAAAAAGCTCTTCTCTCTTTATGATCTCAGGCCATTAAGTCTGTTAACGAACAGACTCTCTACCCCGCCCCCCACAAAGCGGCGTGGATGAGCGTTTTGGCAGAGCACCACGGGCAAGTCCCACTTCCTGCTCTGCATTATCATCTCAGTTCGAGTTTCACATTATGATAAATTGTCGCTGGGGAAAATAGAGACTCTTCTGCCGAAGCTGTGGCTTAATTAGATAAGAAAAAAAAAAAAAAAAAAAAACACCCTTGGGATGTTTATATTTACACCTGATGATTGACAGGTAAACATGGGCTCTATCCCTCTAATGAAGCATTAGAATTAACAGCTGATGGACAATAAACATATACAGAGATAGATTTGCCCGTGTAAAACATAATAACCTCATCCTGGGTAATCAGCGACACATTCAGTGGTAGAAATGGATTGATTACTCCTTTAATGAAAGAGCAGTGACACTGCTAATTAGGGATGCTACTGATTTAACAACATGTAGCAGCGGCAGTGGTTTTCTTTTCAGAATTTTTTGATTACTTTCAAAATAGTATGGAAATTAGACGCGAGGGAAATCGAAACCCATCTGCTGCTCTATCGGTTGGGCTTAGCGAGCTCGTATTAATGTAATACATCTCATTAGGTTGCTTTGTGGTGAAGTGTGTGCGAGTTTGTAACGCCACCGTCTTCCTGTCATCTGTTTTGAACAGTGATGCACCGAGGTTATGATGGCAAAGATAAAGACAGGGGATCCCATCATCATCAAGTGGTCATGAGCAGCTTGGGTTGGTTTAGAAAATGGCTTTCACCATTTTCAGACACAACGCTGATCACCGCCTCAGCCAGGGTGCTTAACTCAACCCCCTCTGTTTTTTTGGTCATTGTTAAGGTAATGATACCTCGTGGGTTTCTACAGAAGCAATACAGCTCACTGGTTTGTCCCATTGACATTTTAAGTCCGGTTTTTATCTTGCAAAGAAAACAATCAGCCATTTAACACGTCTCGACGACTGCATCTGTGCGTCACCTTGGCCCGTTCAGCTCCCAGAAACAGGTAACCAGAATCGCTCATTATTGCCTGCTGTGAACTGATCAACACCTCGCTGCTCTGAGTTTTGCTTTAATGCTTCATCCTCCCTCGTCTCCTTTCTCCACTCACTGTTTTCTCTCACTTACTTGGTTTTTAATTGCATTTTGGGCAGATAAATAGATGGTGATGGGGTGTGAAAAGGGCAATCTCTGCCTCTAGATCCAAGTCTGCCTTGATTGGGACACTGGTTGTACTGAAACTCTGGAGCTTTATCAATGTTGAATCACAGAAACCTTGCTCCAGTTTTGGCTGCTGAGCCTTTGCTAGACATACAGACACCCAACATAAAACATTATGTATGAAGTCCACCTTAGTGGGTTTGGGGGAACTCTGGTCTGGTGTCCTAGAACAGAGTCTGCATTGACAATTTGTGTTTGTCTAATACCAACTGTTTCTTCCACTTCTGTGCAGCCACTGATTGAAATAAATTACTATTGTACATTGAATAATAAGAATTATCAAAAAGTAACTGAGAATTTTCTTACTCAGAAGTGAGTTTTATCATACAATTTTATCAGATTCCTTTATCTTGGGTTCTTTTCTTCTTTTTTTCTTTTTCACTTTTGGTTTATTTTTTTTTTTATATATTTCACACTTCAATGTGAATTCTAAATGTGAAAATCACAACTGAAGTTGAAATGTTTTCTGTTGCTGTTTGTCCCAAAGCTGAAGTTCACCTTCCCACCGTACAGCAATTAAAAATGCTGACGTTTGTTCTGGTGTCTGGTGAATAACAAAGACCAAAGACCAAGTTCAAGTTCTTCCAAGTTCAAATCAAGTGACGCTCCAGGTCATGGAGTTAACAAACTTGGCCAAGCACTACCAGAAAACTTGAAGCCTACAGGTGAATATTGAAACACAAAGTGAAGACAAAAGATCGGAATTGGCAGCTCCCGAGAAATTTAATTTAACAGTCCAACCCAATATTGTTATTGACACAGAAACAACTGTTATCTAGGCAACTTTCCGAATAGCATTTTAAAAACAGTGTGCGCTCAACAGACTAAACATTTTTTTGCAAACTCCGAACTTCAATTCTCATTTTCGACCTTCTGTCTTCTCCAATCCAAACACCACAGTTGTGGAACAGTAAGTTACAAAAAACAACATGAAAATTCAGGCCCACAACAATACACACACACACACACACACACATATATATATCACAAACCCATCTCCTTGAGATCTTGGGGAACAACAAAAAACAGGATAATCTGATTGAATTAGAATAAGATTTGACTCGAGGGGGTTAAAAAGGGCCATTTCTTCAATTAATGTATTATATCACTGTGTCTTGTATAAGGTGTTGTTCAGAGATAGTCTAAAGATGTGACTCTGAACCATGTTATTCAACAATGCATCAGACTTTACAAAGCTAATAAAACCCACACACTGACTTGCTTTCCCACCAACAGCTCTGTGACACTGAATTTTTTCTCAAAGCTGTTACTCCATTTGACAAATAAAAACCACACCATAATGGCGAAATTGCAGCTGACAATGTGTGATTTCTATCAACCTTTTGTTATCTGATTCACAGTCAACACCAACACCTACAGAAGACTGGATACGTGCACTGTGTTTCAGCTAAAGCCTCCCATGACTCACTTATTTTCTCTCAGTGACAAGAGAAATTCAATTAAATACCCCATGGTCCATTCAGTGTCTCTTCTAATAAACATCCACCTCAACATTTATTTAATTTTATTCATATTCCTCATGCATTGTAATTTCATCATCTCAGTATGTTGTATGTTCATTTGCATACTCTTCTTAAAAATGTATTGCTTTTATCAGTTGTATATTATATATGTTAATATCATAGCGTGTGCACGACAAACGTGGAATCGCCTGTTTACAACTCCAACTCTTTTTGTTCCCTTAATTTAATTAAATTTAATTATTAACATGTTTGCTGCCAACAAATCAGTTTCAGTACCACAATTAATATATTAAATATTAAAACCCAGCTCAAATCAGGTTTCAAACAATATAAAAATGCTCTGCTATGATTCATATTTGGTTAATACAGTTTTCCAATATAAAAAGTAAAACCAAAGCACATCCACACTTTCATACTTATTGAGAAATTCTGGATCAGGCTTTGCTGCTTGTGCCAGGTTGACAAATGAAAGAGTAGAGAGTATCAAGATGGTTCGAGGAGGAAACATTAGACTACATTAGAGATTTTGTTGCGACCCGAATCGTTGACCAGCAGATTTATCATAACTGTTAGCGTAGTTAGCAATACTGTATTTGTTTATGCTGTTTTTTTAGCTTGTAACTGGCAGTGGCTGACACAGTGTTAGTTGTGCTAATTAAAACCCTCGTAGCTGTCTATAGGGAAGTTTTGGGTTTATTTTATCCCACCGCCTGTCCCTATAAATTGACAGAATTGGTTCCTAAGATAACCACATGAATCCCTGACTTGGTTCACTGTAGTTCAAGGTGGCAGTCATGGCGTTCACTGCTGATTTATCTTATGATATATCTTATGACATAAAAACAACATATGGACATGTTAACAAGTTTAAAAACTTGGTTTTCATCCCAGGGGGTCTTTGATTTACAGTGTTCAAATGAAACAGCTGAATAGTTATTCACACTCCATCCAAAACTTCGACATTGACATTCAAAAACATTTTCCGGTTCCTTCAGCGCTGCCCTGTTGTGCAGAGGCTGCACCTGCTCATTATTACTGTCATCACATTCATGAATAGTTTTATTTCCAATCAGTTTGTAATTTTGTGCTCATGGGAACTGATGAAGACATTCTGGCATTTCATATTAAGTTTATTCCTGCAGCAGATTGACAACAGAGAGCACTCGGCTGGGCAGTGATTGTTTAGATTAATATTCACATATTAATGGTAGCACATATTTAGAAAACCTGACTAAGAGTCTACAGCCTCACAGAGTGAGCATTGCTGGGTAATCATGTTTACCACATTCACGATCCATGTGTCCCAAACCTATACGTACCACTCCGCTTTCCAGTGTAGTGTGTTTACAATGGAAAAGTGAGAGATGAAATCACTATATTCGAAGCAGACAACATTCAGACTAAATACAGCCTCTTTCTTTTGGGTGTGCTGTTAATTTGCAGTTTCTCCATCAGTGCAATACACAGAGGAAATGGAGGATCTGCTCACAGCTGGAAAAAATGCATAAATTGTGGATGGTGGTGAAACAGCTCCAAAAAGGTCTTTAAAAAAAGCTATCAATCTTAAGAAAGACTTACTGACTGCTTATGGAATTTCACATCCAAAGCTTCAGTACTTTTTTTGTTTAAAACAACTATGACATTTACTTTGTTGTGTTTGCTGTATAAAATAAATACCTATGTTAGATTGAGTTAGCATTTTCTTGTTAGCATTAAAAGCAAACAGCAACTATTTTTGTAAGACTTTGGTCAAAACCAAATTTTGGACAAATTAAAATGTTGACCTGATGACAGGAGGAGGGAAAAAGTCAGGGGATCACCAAAGTCTTGAGGATTCATCCTCTGGTTCCGTGCATATCTGTGCAAAATGTCACAGCAATTCATCAAATGAAAATTTGATTTCAAAAACACAAAATCAACACATTCGTATTTAAACATAGTTTTTTACTTTTGTTAAAGACTATGACATGGCCAACACCAGAGCAGGTGAAGTTTAAGACTCAATCCTTTGGAGGTCGTACAGTTGTCGGCAGTATTTCACTCTTTATTTGAGTGCATGTATTTTTGGCAAGAGCACTTGTGACTTCTGAACTTTAACTGCTCTGCAGGAGAAAACTTTCTCACCTGTGAGTTGAACCTCAGCTGGCAAACGCTGCAGGAGACGTGCTTCCTCTTGGCGGTGGGAGGGAGGCCGAGGGTGTGATGGAGGACGGCTTTCTGCACCGGGTCCATCTGGAGGATGGAGAGAGGGACACAGACAGAGGCTAATTAAAACAGTGATAACGTTGACCTTCCTCCTCAGTTCACCCCCTTTTCTTCCTGCTCCAGCTCAGTTTGGGGAATTCAGGAAAAGGATGCCGCAGTTCTACAGATCTGTGATAGAAAGTGCTGGAAAAGTCACCAGCTGCAAACGCACCCTCATCACTGACATCTACGAGACCCGTGTACAGGCCTAAAAATACTACAGGACTCTATGCAATGTGCCACCCCTCCCTCTTAATAACTCCCCCCCTAACTCAGGGGAATCACTCAAGGCCTTCAAAGCCATGGCATCTTGTTTCCTGAACAGTACATATTGCAGAAACACCACATAACTAAAATGGTTGAGTCTACAAGATAGCAGGTTATAATACGTCCTGTGATCAGTGCTACAGTATGTCGCCATCAGAAAGTGTCTGGAGCTAGCTGGTTAGCATGCTAACTTAAGTAGAAGGAACGACGCTATATAGATCAGAGTTAACGGTGGTGTCGCTTTCTATCATTGAAGACAGCTCTTGGTGAATAAAGGAAAGTTTGATGTTGAACTGCAACCTCTCTTCTCGACTGATAAGTTAACAGGCGTTAATGTAGCTATGTAGCAATGACTACAAACCTCACAAATAGCTCCTTTAAAGCAGCAGCAAAGCACATCTGCAGAATATTTTACGGTGTGGAGCTTATGACTTGTTGGGGTTGTTTGTTGTCATGTCATTAACACACAAGACAAATTCCTAACAGCTAAGTTGTAACTAAAAAAGTTACATGAAATATTGCATCTTAAATCTGAGCTGTAAAGAGAAAACGGTTTGCTGGTTCTTTTCAAAAAAGCCAGACGTCCACTTTTCACTGCAACAGGTGAACGTGGCTCAGACTTTAACAAAAACAAAACAAGAATTAATTCTCTATTTTCTGACTGGAGGTATATAGCCCCAGTCTTTTAACATTAGGATATTACTTTAATAACTGCAGGCAACAATTCTCCTGAAAAGCTAAAACTAAATGAATTTTGCCTGTTAATTAGTGTCTGTGTGGCCTCAGCCTGATATTGCTTCTGCCTATACAGTTCAGGACATTTATTTTTGTCAGGTGACCAACATGCAAAGTAAATGGGCCCTTTTCTCTCTCTTTTCTCCCTCAACCCAGCCGGTCAAGGCAGACAGCCGCCCACCAGGAGCCTGGTTCTGTTCAAGGTTTCCACGTGTTAAAAGGGAGTTTTTTTCCTTGCTTGCTTTCTCTCCCTCATTGGGTCTCTGTGAATAACATTATAAAGAGTGTGGTCTTGACCTGCTCTATATGAGAAGTGCCCTGAGATAACTTCTTCTATGATCTGGCACCATATAAATAAAAGTGACTTGAATTGCTGCACGCCACACACTGTTTGGTGCGGCCCTCCCTCTGCTTAGCGACACGCATTTGAGGAATGAAAAAACACATCTGCCTCCCCGTGAAAAGACTCTATAGGCAGCACTTGGCTGGGGAAGGTGAAAAGGTGCAGACACTGTGTGGGAGGATTAATCTACCTCGAAGATTGCACAGCAGAAGGTAGTAACAATGGTTCTTGTCTGTTGCTTTCTGTGGATGCTGTTCGGCAGCTGTTTTCATTATTTTTGGGGGTTTAAGAGCATGTGTGTTTCATGAGATATTCACCAATGAAACAAAAGCAATGATACTGTACTACTTAATAAGGTGAAGTAGTGAACACTAATTATCGCTAAACAATCTATTTTCTAGTGATACTGTACATTAATTGTTTGTCTCATTTATTTGATAGCTTTTTGAAAATTTTATCTGTATTACCTGATTATTTAAATATTCAAATAAACATAAATCTGCTTTATTTGGGAACAAAAACCTATAAAACACAAAAGCTCTCTTTCTTCACATTAAATAATCTGAGCTATATGTTTATTGCATGAACTTTCAAAGCAGTGACTTCACAGTAAATCCTGGTTTTGTGAAGCTTCCACCTTAAACAATGTCTTTGGTCATTTTTGAGGTTGCAGTTAACCTTGATGTTGCAAAAAGCTCGTTCTGTACTGAAAGGTATTCCTGATATTTTCATTGTCAGCCACAGGCAGGAGGTAAAAATCAAGGAAACAGTTCAAAAAGGACTGAAGCAGGAAGACAAGTAATCAGGTGCAGGTGAGAGCAGTGTCTGGAAAGCTGCAGCAGCTTGGCAACAAAGACCATCGCACAAAGACTGGCTGCAAACCGGCCTCTGTGTTGACGCTGTGGGCACATAACTGCATCCACGTTTCCCTCGGTTGCGTCTTTTCCTTGTCCCTCCCACTTAAGACGTGAGGAGAGATTCAAGGAAAAATGTGAGGAGGGAGGAGACTGGTTGTTCGAAGAATGAGATGTCCGATTATCTGAACTGTCACCTGAAGCGACACGCTGTCAGAGACTTTTGATGGTTTGGAGTTTGTGTTTTCCCACATCCACACTGTTCGATTAAAAAGTAGGACTCATATTTTACACCATTAGTGCAGCAGTGTTTTCCTTTAAGTATTTCCATATTTACTGATAATGCCTTGAAGAAACATCTACACATTCATTTGGAACTGCAACATCGTTTTTTTTGACCAGAGGTGGAGAATGTACATGGCTCCTGTAACTATTTTTTAAATAGTTTCGTATTCAAAAGTGCATTTTTTATGTCAATGCATTGCTGTATTGTCCCAGTGAGTCTGGATCTACCGATGAAATAAACTGACTGACTTGTAGAATATGATACATAATAAGAAAAAGCAGATAGGAATGGCCATGAAAACACGACAACAATAGGAGCCACTGTCGCTTTCAAATTTCTTTTCCTTTAGGCGGGGATGAAGTTTGGTTGTGGTAAAAACAACAAACTTTGAAAACAAAAGCAGTCTTTCTTTCTTTCTAAAATTTAAGACACAGACTTCGGATGAAGCCGTGGCTTCTCCTGCCTCGCCTTTATCTGACGTAGCCATGGTTAAGCCACTGCCAGGTTCAAACTGAGCTGTTCAAAAATGCAGCAGCACAACATGACTGACGGCGGAGGAGTTGGCTGTGATTTCTCTCCTGTGACGAACACAGAGTATGGTCTAAATAAAAGAAAATTGAGTCTGCTGACTGAAAGCTCTGCTTTAGAGTAAAAAGTATTTGTTTTTTAATAAGATACAGATAAGATTTAATAATTTTAACTGAACAAAATTTGTTTAAATGATATGATGTTTGTAAATTCTTGTACTTATAATAATAATAATGATAATCCAGGTTGAAATATTATAATATAATTATATATAATTTGTAGAAAGAATTTTAGAGCCCAAATGTTTTGCAAAAAACAGTTTTGCAGGATGTTATGACAATTAAATTGTGATTATTTCTCTTCTGTTTCTCACGGAATATAATGATACAAATGTTCTTATGATAATAATCAATAAAATTAGTTATTTGTGGTTCTTTGATTAATCAGATCTACATGATGGTGAATCTGAAAAACTGAATCTAAAACATTTAATCTGTTGAATCTGTTATTTATCAGTCATCTTCGGCCGCGTTGTGATGCAGTTTCAGATCAGGCCGATCAGCTGCAGCGTCCGATCACCAACATATTTCATATAAAGGGATTTATCTGTTGGTGAATGATGGTCTGTTGTGTCCTCGCTCTGGGCTCCTCAGAGCGAGAACAAAAGCTTTGGGATGCCCTTCGTGATGAAGGCTGACTGAATGAGGAGCCGCTGACAGGCATAGGTGATCTCTACAAAATGTTGACAAAATGACTAAAAATAACAAAAACTGCAGGACTAGAAGCCAAACTGAATGGAAAAGAGAAGAGAGGCTGAAGAGATGGAGACATCGTCATGACACAAACCCGTCCAAGGGGACGGCTTCGAGACAGAGAGCAGTGAGGGACACACTCCCCGATCGAGACAAACTGGAGCTGAAGCTCAGACAAGCCAGGTACAGAGCATCAAAGAGGAATAAAGTCAGGTGGACTGGTGCAGACTCTGGTGCAGGACTGATGGATGGCACATGTACTGAGGTTGAGAGGAAGAGAGAAGCACCAAATGAAAAGCTGAAACCGGTTCTGACTCAGAGAACTTAAGGTTCAGACAGACAGGTTCAGAGTCTGTCAGAGGAAAACTGGCTCCAATTTAAAAGTAAGTGGCTCCAGTTAAGAAGCAGAAACAGATTCAGGATCAGACTCAGAGCCAGTATCAGAGACAGAGACGGGATCAAACCCAGATACAGAATCAGAGACAGAGACAGGATCAAACCCAGAGACAGGATCAGAGACAGAGACAGGATCAGAGACAGAGACAGGATCAGAGACAGTATCAGAAGCAGAGACAGGATCAGAGACAGAGACAGGATCAAACCCAGACACAGGATCAGAGACAGAGACGGGACCAGAAACAGAGACAGGATCAAACCCAGAGACAGGACCAGAAACAGAGACAGGCTCAAACCCAGAGACAGGATCAGAGACAGAGACAGGACCAGAGACAGAGACAGGATCAAACCCAGAGACAGGATCATAGACAGAGACGGGATCAAACCCAGAGACAGGATCAGAGACAGAGACAGTATCAGAAACAGAGACAGAGACAGGATCAGAGACAGAGACAGGACCAGAGACAGAGACAGGATCAAACCCAGAGACGGGATCAAACCCAGAGACAGGATCAGAGACAGAGACTGGATCAGAGAGAGAGACACGATCAGAGACAGAGACAGGATCAGGATCAGAGACAGGATCAGAGACAGGATCAGGATCAGAGACAGGATCAGGATCAAGATCAGAGACAGGATCTGGATCAGAGACAGGATCAGGATCAAGATCAGGATCAGAGACAGGATCAGGATCAGGATCAGGATCAGGATCAGGATCAGAGACAGAGACAGGTTTTGAATCAGAGACAGGATCAGGATAAAGATCAGGATCAGGATCAGGATCAGAGACAGGATCAGGATCAGGATCAGGATCAGGATCAGACACAAAGACAAGTCCTGACGGACTGAATCAGTTTCACACTTGGAGACAACTTCGGAAATAAACAGGTTCAGACTTGAACAGTAAGACAGAATAAGATTCAGAAACAAGTATAGACTTGGAGACAGAAAGAGGATCAGACTCAGATAGAACAGACGAAGAAGTTCAGGCTCAAGGGGTCAGAAAACAGCTTGATCTCTGTCAGCCTGCTTTGGAAACCCTCCCACCCCCCAGGACGCGGGATTCAGGGTAAGTGTCAGGGTCTGTGTCCGACCATTTCTGTAACTTTCTGCAACCAACTAACGGACGTTCACACAGTCGACTATTTCTATCAGTTTTCATGGGAATAATATGGTGAAAAACTTTGAAGGTCTAATATCTAAAGGCTGTTGTGATGGGCTGCTGTGGTTTTGTGCTCCCTCTGTGGTCCAGACTTTGACATCTGACTCAATGGCAAAAATCAATGAAAAGATTTTTTCTTTTTTAAAAGGAAAGCACATTAGTATTCATTGGAGTTCGACTGAGGCACAGATGCTTTTTGAGTGAATCCAGTTAAATACTCTTGTATGTTTCCCTTCCTGTCTTTTATCGCTTCTTCTTTGGATCATAAGCCTCAAGTAAATTAAGATGTAATGGTTCTACTTTCATGGATTGGATTCAGCAAATCATTTCTACCAAAACGAACACACTCGGTTTTATAATCAAAATCTTACTACAATAAAATGTCGTTCTCGTGGCAACGGAGCGAGGGAGTCTCACATGAATGACTCACTTGCTTGTGTTTACAGCGTTGGACTGTATCTCGAAGTAGTCCTCGTGGGTGTTTTCAGACACTCGTGATCTGCTGTGCCACTCAGCGCATAAGATTTTAGGCATTGTGTTTCAGCCCCGCAGCAAATTCAGTGGAATATTTGTGATAGGACGTTTCCGACACAGTGTGTACTGTCTAAATATGTGAAAAGTAAAACAAAGCAGGGGGATTATCTGTGATTTTCAGAACCAAAGTACAACCCAGTTTGACTGAGGAGCAAATGACCAAAATCATGCCACGTGTTTTGTCTGGATAATGTATAATGTGAAAATAATCACTCATAGTGACTGTAAAGTTCCCTTCAGGTTTGCAGAGCGTTTTAGAGTCTTTCGACTCATCAGTTTTGGCTTCGTCTCTTTGTTTGCATTTGCATTGTTTGCATTGTTGTAAGCAGAAGTAGCTCAGATAAACCCGGCACATGCCTCCTGCTCAGCACCACACACTGCACAAGTATAGTTAGCAACTAGCTGCTGAACACACTGTGGAGCATTTAGCAGCTGAAGAGTCAGATGTTTCCTTCAAGAGTTAGCTGAGACCAAAACGGAGATAAAGAGAGTGAATAGTGGAGTGAAAGCTAATACTGCAGACTGCCTGCTGGATGTTTAATTAGGTTACTGTTTGCCAACAAATTCACCATAACAAATCTATCAGGCGGTAATTAGTGTAGTGTTTACAATGCTCCATTACTCCAAAGGGGGGGTGAGCGTGTGGACAGATACGGCAGCTTTAAGATAAAAAATTAGAGTTAATTTGGTTTGCTTTGTTTGGCTCTACAGGTGTAATCGTGGATGGAAGTAGCATGGATGCATTCGAACGCAACAGAAAGATGTAAACACACAAAGACATAAAGTCGGGTCCATCCATCTATCATCTATACCACTTATTCATGCAGGATCGCGGGGGAGGGGGGCGGGAGCCAATTCCCGCTGACACTGGGCAGGGGCAGGGTCAACTGCTGGGACCACATTTAGAAACAAACAACCGTTCACATTCACACCTACTGGCAATTTAGAGTCAGCAATTAACCTGATGTGCATGTCTTTGGACTGTGGGAGGAAGCTGGAGTATCTGGAGGGAACAGGAAGAAGAAGGCCCCAGGCTCGGGGTCCGAACCCAGAACCTTGTCGCTGGGAGAACCTTCTCAAGTCTGATGTTATGTTAAATTCACAGTGTTTATGCTTAACTGAATATTTGCAATTTCCCTGAACTATATGACTGATTACTGCACAGAGAGAAGAGTGGAGTCAGTGGAGAAGATAATAAGAGCTTTTACAGCCTGAGCAGCTCAACCTTACACACCTACGCAGCAGTTGGGAAAATGGGATACATTATCAGCTTTTAATGGAGACTACATTTACAGAGGATGTTTTGGTGAAATAAAGTGTTTCAAAATATTTGATGTCAGGAGGGAACCTCGAAAATATCAGATTGAACTTGCGCCAGAGTCATAAAGTACATCTGTTCATTGTTTCATTGATCTATAGGCTGTGTGCAATCGGCATTATGAAACACTTTGCGCCAAATTGTGTAGGCCATGTTAAAGAGGTAGAAGCAAATCGTGTTGACTTCTTCACCCAGAATGCACTTGATGATATGTGTACTGGCAGAGAGACCATCCTCTCGCCCTGAAAACACTGACAACTCTGCATTACGTTAGCAGAGCAGGGGCTCTCCTCTGCCTCTGCCCTGACACACTTTGTTGAAAGAAAGTGTTATGCAACAGTCCACCTTTGTACTGTAAATCTCACCCAAGTCTTTGGGAAGAGAGAAGAGGATGACACATGGAGTTGGCAAAGTTCGCTGGCAGGGGAAACACTACAGCAGAGAACCAGATGCACTGCAGCCTGCTGGGAAAGTGGGGCCTGAGCTCTGGAAAGCTTGCGCCAGTTAAAAACATCTGGGCCACGAGAGAATGGATGACCTCTTACTAGAAACATGCGTTGGGCTCAAAACATGTTATTTCTCCCTCACTCTGGTGCAGACGCTGTGAAATGAATCTATAGTGATGCAACCGCAAGAAATGGTACCATCCTGTAGACTGATCAGTAGAGATATTAGCACAATTGGTGGAAACATCATCAATCACTGATTATAAAGTGATTGAAAAATTCTCCATCTGAAGTTATTCCACTGTGCTATTCTTGGCAGAATTGCTAATTTGCCCACAGTTCATGGCAAATCCCACCACCTCCTGTGCGTCTTTCCATGTATCTTTTTAAGAAATCCCCCTGTCATGTTGCATTTCTCTCCCTCCCCACACTGAAACATGATGTGTTCAGGCCTCGTCTGCAGAGAGCAGCTGCAGCTCCGGGGACATGTTCTTCCCCGAGCCCTGCTGCCATCAGCCACCCACTGAGCCACACACTCCACATGGGCCACGCCTGCCAGGGACGGAAATGTTACCAGGACAAATGGACCGCGACACACATATAATCCACATGCAAACGCACACGGCGCAAACACCCACACACGCCACAGCATATCACATATGCCCGTTCTCCAGCCCACAGTGCCATTGCAGAGCACCGTCTCAGGCTGCGGCCAATTCAGTGTCATCTTCCAAATCCCTTCCTAAAGCTCCTGATATGTGATTTTTTTTTCTCCCTTTCCCTCAGTTGGTTGAGTTCCAGCGCCAACACTTGTCAGTCATCTTGATGAGCTGTCTGCTTATAAACAGCCTCTTGCCTGCGGCTGAGGTAAAGCCACCACAATCAGAGAGCAGATGGCGAACACAGTCAAGCTGCAACTGAGGAAAAAGACATATTTGCGGTGCTTTTGAACAGGTCTTGTACTTATGTAAACAGTCTTAACATCATCAAAAAAGCAATTTGGGGTAAACATGGAGGGTTTGAGATATTACACACAGAGTCAAAGAAGCAGACTAATGTGTGTTGGAGCATAATTATTATTTTCACATAAAAATGTTGCTCAGCTTTAAAAATCTTTTTTAGCCCGTTACAGTAGGTCTAGGTACCTCCAATTCTGGTTATCTCACTTCACACCATTTCACTTCTATTCAATTTTTCTTGCTATTTTGATATGTAATGTAATTTTTTTTATATCTTTAACGTAAGTGTATTTCAGAGGAATCTGACCATAAAGACTAATCTCAAAGCTTTAAACTTTAAAGGGGCTATTTGAAAGTTATCTCTGCCACCAAATGTGATTCCTTGCTGGGAGCGGGTGGTGGTGATTGTTGTTGCAGAACCATCAAATTAATAAATGGTTCCACAATTCTGGATCAATATCTTACAAATGCAAAGCACTAACTACTACTTTATTGTTTTGCATTATGTATTTTTATTTGATTTTAAAGGGGCCATGTGTGGGTTTTCTCCCCTGCTGAACATGTTTCTCACCGGGAGCCGGTAATGGAGATGGTTGTTAGACAAGAGCGGCAACCATTGTTGACAAGAGGTTATAATGCGTCGTCTGAGCGGTGCCAGGACTTCAGGGCAGACTGGAGGGTACAGTGTGGGCCCTAGCAAGTTGGTTAGCATGCTAACTTCAGTGGCAGAAAATTTGTGATAGAGACATGGGATAATGTTGGCGTTACTTTCCACTGTTGGAGACAGCTAATGCTAATGTAGCAAAAGCAAAACTGAACAGATAGTTCCTTTAAAGCTTGCAGATAAGCAAAAATGACATTATGATAATGTATTTTGTTTTTCAGCTCTCTGGGAAGAGATATCAAAGTAAAGATTTCCGAACAGTATAAGCAGATCTATTTTCTCTATCATCCTGCTCTCTGTCTGTGGGTGTCTCCTTTCATTCGTGTGCGTGTCTTTGATTCCCGTTGATGTGTCTCTGTCAGAGAAGAGACGTCGGCAGCGTGTCGACAGCAAGGGAGAATAAGCAGGTCATTTGCCGGATACTATCTGACAGCCCACAGAAGGCCTGTCCGTCTCAAAGTCCAGCACAGCAGCCACCGCTGACGCTCCCCCACTCAGCACTGCCGGATAATGTGACAGGACAAGACAGTGATGAGCTGAGATGGTCGAGTCGAGACTGGCTGACTTTTACAGCAGGCGACTGATAAAAGGGACAAAAACACACACTGAGTGCTATCTGTTTTGGTTGCGCAGGGCTTCATATGCCAGCCTTCTGTGATGTGAGTTTTGTGTGTGTGACTGAAGGAGTTAGTGTCAAACAAAAAAGCTGAATCTAAAATACACAACAAAGCATCACATAATCAATTATGTGACATTTTGGTTTAATTCAGCTGTCGGAGCTGCCTTTGAGGAGATTACAATCGCTCTGAAGGAGCAGCAAGTCACATTTTTATTGCCCTACAGCATAAAATGACTAAACTGCCGGGGGTTGATTGATCAATACCAATAACTTAATGAGTAGCTGCAAAGAGATTTCTGACATCTAAAGTAAAATTCTGGTCAGCATTTGTTGGAGCAAACACATTGGGGGCTGGTTAATTATTTATTTCAGATGGGTTTTAATGTTCAATCATGAGATGTGATTTTATTATCCTGCACGATATTCACTCAAAGACATAATCAACAGTACAAATGTGCACAAGAGTCACAAAAGAAACACGTGAACATGCGTTTCACTGGCAAATGAATTGACATGTATCTTAATATAAAGCAACTCTTTGTGTGTGTTTTTGCTTCATCATTTCACAAGTAACACACAAAATGGTTGTTTGCCATCTATAGTAGCCAACAACTCTTTCATTATGCAAGTGAATATATATATACATAATTTATGGGGTTAAACAAATTACACACTGAGGTGTAAATCTGCTCTCAGTGAACAAAACTGGAGGCACTAATTCTGGGTTTCTAACCCACCCACGCTTCAAAGGCCCATGTTATTCCAAAAATGAGCTGTGTGAATGGTTTTGCATTGAATCGCCTCCATGGTGTTTACTGCTGGTAAGAGATGGGGCATGAACCACCATTTTTGCTTTTAGAGACTCGCACTTAATAGCCCAACCATCCACCCTGAAGTCCTCCCTAAAAGGCACTGCAGCACATTACACTATTCCATCTTGAAGGGGATTTTAAGGATATTTTCAGTGTTACTTAACATTAAAACATGGAGGATAATGTAACTGTTTCTGCTTTGTTCAGTTTGATCTGGTTTTCACACGACAAAACACTGAGCTTCAGTTACTCTTGCCATGGAAGAAGTCACTCAAAGAAACAAATCTGAACAGTTGCAAATTCAAAATGTTCTGTCGTTGCAGCTGGGAGCAAAAGGTGGAGCTGCAGCTGAGCAGAGTTAATCCAAAATTCATTCATTTAAAGTAAAGATAATATTGTCAGTTTTCTCAACAGCGTGATCTTTTGCTTTGGTGGTGCACCTTGGGATCTCTAGTCAGCTTTTACGGAAATAAAGGTTTTTACATGACATTTAATTACTTTTTAAATCGGCATCTTTAAAATTAAATTAAAGAGTGATATAATGAAAACAGACTGAAAATAATGAGCTAAAGCAAAAGACAAAGTTGCTGCACATAAATATACTTTCACGTTAAAGGCAATTCATTTGCAGCAGTGTGTGGTACAAAAGTGTATGTCGCACTGTTTTGAGTATGGAGCCTCTAAAGAGCACAAACCTATCCAACAGATGCCTGTGTTATAATGTATTATATACAATGTAAGCTATATTTAAAATGTGTGTATGACTGAGGTTTGTGGTGTTTATACTGGGTGCTCTCCTGACATGTGCCACAAGGTACCGAAGAAGTTAGTCTGTAAAGGCAACAGGGTATTTTAAACACACACTGATATCTATCAAAACACACACATATATAGAGAGGATGACTGGTCAATGAGGGCTCCACTGGTGAGGTCTAAATGCTCTTTTCACAGCCGCCAGCCTCGCTTACTATTAACTAAAGTGGGATGAATGACCTGTCAAATGTAATCCTCCCCCCTATGTGTCTCACAATTACCTCCGCCACCTGACCCAGTCCGTTAGTTCATCATCAGCCGATGTCATAGATTGTTGCCACATGGGAAGGACTTTAGAAATTAGCAAATCAAATCTGAGGGGGGGCTTTTCATTGGATTATAATGACAGAGAACAGGCTTCCAGGTGTAAACACACCGAACATTATGACACAGGGGGAAGATGACTGACCACCAAAATATTAAAACAGTGCTTTTATCAGGTTGGGAACGTGATGAGTCCAACTGTGAGATTTCCAGAGTAAAAGCCAAGCGTTCAATCTCTAAAGCCAGTGTGTAATATTTTCAGTCATGCTGAATATCAAGGCAGTGGAGCTCCAAAATTGACAAAATGTAATTAAAGTTTCTCAGACAAGTCAAAAAATGAAAAAAAAAAGAAAAAAAGAAAAAAGGGGTCTAAGATAAAATACTTTGAGTAAAAAATGAATATAAAACTTTATACTTATTTTTATACGCAATTTAACTAACAGTACTATTTACTGGTGTATATAGCCATATTTTTGACTTGTGGGAAAACATTTTCTTCATTTTCAGTGCTCCATGGACCAAGGATGGGTGGGTCTCTTACTTTATTTGTACCCATAGGTAAATTTGGTTTGGTTCGGACTTACACATATTACACACATTCATAACGCAACACAGAGAAAAAACCCAATTCTGTCACCAATTTGAAAGATTTAGGTTTATCTCAGAAGGCAACACACTCATGACAGTGAGCATCAGCAGCTCTCATGAAGTTAACCGTTTTAAAGTGGTTAATTGACAGCGGTTAAACTACCTAACTTATGAAAAGGCAAAATAGTCCACTGACCAAAACAAAGCAACAAGGGGAAATGAGAAACAGTTTCAAGACCTTAGCATCTGCCCTCCAAAGCCTCTGAGGTAGGATCTGACTCATCTAAAGCCACTGTTTATTTTACAGGCTGCAGTGTCTCAGATGTGAGGATTCGTATCTGGTAGTAAACTTAATATCTCTGGGGTTTGCGGTGCTGGTTGAATAAAAAAAAGACAATCTGAGCACAAAACCTTTGGCTGAGGATAATGTTGTTTTTTTTGTGTGTGTTTTTTTTTTGCTATTTCCTTATTTACGATTAATCAGTTAATTGTCAAACTGATCGTCAGATTAATTGCTAATGGAAGTAATTGTTAACTGCAGCTCTGATGTCCGTAAATCTCCAAAAACTCTTCTGAAAAGAAATGAGAAATCAAATTTCTTCTTTAGCGTTTGTCCAATGTTCATATGACTGGCAGTGCACCCAGAGCACAAAACCACAAGACACAGATGTATTTAGTTTTTCACGCAACTTTGATTGTTTGAATTCTTTGTTTCCAGTGAGCTGAGCCCAGCGGTTTCCAAGGCCACACTTGAGTTCAGGACAAACAAAATATGATGATTAAATGTCAGTTACACAATAGACTCAATTAGCAAAAAATATTGTTTTTGTCGCAAATACCCTGAAAATTAAACAGTTCTAACAGATATGGATGAAATTACTGGCAGAACTTTAATATAGACACCAGTAAAGTTTCAGTATGAGCCAACTTATAGCTAAGCCAGTAATATATGATGTCCACTTCGGCTGACAAATGATTAATTGTAATTTTCTGCTTGTACTGTAGGAGCCATGTATTTATTTTGTGGTTCTCCTCTGAGCACACGAGGGGAGTAATGTATTGCCAAGACAGATGATTTAAAAGCCACAAGTCAAGTGAACACAGGTGCTGCTGTGAAGTATTGACCGTCCGAAGACAACTTTGTGGCTGGTTTTTTATTCTGCTTTGTCACAAATTTATTTGGAAATGATGGACATTGCACATTGCAGACAGTGGCAAATAAATGTTTAATCAAACAAAGCACTTGTAAGGACTAAGTATAATTTGATCAGGGACAAATTTAAAGTATCATATTTAGCAGTTAGCAGTCGGTAATGGTTATGTAGATGAAACTTAGCCCGACACAAATTACACGAAACGACACGGTAATGTAGTTGCAACTAAACTCATGAAATTAAACAGACTAATAATAATAATAAGACTAATCATTGCTCTCCTACGGAGCCAAACAACGAAAGGGGAGAGGTGAAGGCGGGACACCCACTTTATAGCAGCGACCCTGCAGAAGTGCACATAGAGATACACAAACTTCATCACAGATGTTCCACATATTGACACTGGAGGACTAACATGTCAGGCAATGACTATATACGCAGATTTTGTGTAATTATAACTGTAACATATGACTGCTTTTATTTCCCTTGTACACATATTACTGTAATAGACTCGGTTACACTGTTACTGCTCCTTGTTACTTCTTATCATTGTGTTTTTTGGGTCTTTTTCTATGGGAGAGACATTCCTGAGGTGACCGACATTTTGTCGGCCATCTTGGACGCTGGTGTTTTTCAGCTGCATTTACATTTGCTTGCACCTAGGTGGCAGCCTGTGATGTTGTCTGTCCACTGTCATGTTTGATATGCAGCTACGCCATCCAACCCCAGGCATGTTCAGGAAACTGGGTGTTTAACAACTGTCCACTGTGGTGGCCACTGTGCATGAAAGCGTTAAATTGACCAGACGTGAAGGTTTGTCTACAGATTAAAATAATCCTTGCGCCACCACACTAGAGTATTTCTAGCTATGCAACTGCTTCATAGTGGATGCTGTATTTATTTGGAAATTGCATAGTAAATTGTGCCATTATGTGCAATATAATGAGTGTAATGACTAACAGACACACAAAGATACACATGGAAGGAAAGACTCTTACTGTATATAGATAAAAGGCAAAACAGAGAGATGAGCTGCTGAGACGTGGAGCGCTTCACTGAATAGGAAAATTCACACTGTCTGTGCTTTGAATGAAATTCATAAAAATCAGCTTTTTTTTTTTTTTTTTTTTTTTTTTTTTTATCTTCCAGCCCTTCAAGGTTTTAACTGAGTTACTAAATATCGACTTGATCTTCCTCAAACTTTATGCTTCCTTCTTTAAAGCCTCTGGGGGGAAAGTCTGTTTCCACTCGATGATTATAGTTGTTTATCTGCTTTTTTCCTTTGGGTGCAGGCTTTTAGGACTGAGAGAAATCTCTTGTACTTAATACTCAAAAAGTAAGTGTATTCAGCCTTTAGCAAAGATGTTGTCTCTCTGTTTATTCCTCAAGTGCAAGTAGTTAGGACAGAATAATGGTGAGGCACTGTGACAGTAAAATAGACATGTTCATTTAATTTAATGCTTCTTCACATGAACACATCTCATTACTTTTTAAGAAGCGTAGGTTCCTTAGTGATGGAAATTAAAGGATAAAATTGCAGAATAAAGGTGAACACATGTCCAGAAATTAAAAGAAAGGTGATATAAGCGGCAAATGGATGTAATTTATTGTGAGGAAGGTCAAACGTGGCACTCTATTTTCACTCTCTTTGTCATATCCTTTTGTTGTCTTTATTTCACCGTGGATATGTCCTCCACCCTCTAACACTCAACCTTCTTCATTCTCTTCTTGTTTGCCTCCTTCTTTCGATGTCTTTCTCCATTTTTTTTCTCACTCTGACCCTTTTTTTCCCCTCTGCACTCCCTCCCTTCCTCTGTCTACTCTCTCTCTCTCTCTCTCTGCACACTCTCCCACAGATATGGTGTTTTTCACCAGGTATGAATGTTCCCTCCACATTTTCCCATTGCTCTTCACAGCTGACCCCTCTCACACCACTAGGCCCCATCAGGATGAAATATTGAACTGGGAGAGCTCCCTCAAGGCATTTGGCAGCCTCACACTCTGTCCCCTGTCCAGCTGAGATGAAAGATAAAAATGTAACACCGTAACCCCCCTTTGCACCAGGTCCTCCTATAACCTTAAAGCATCTCACTCCAGTCAGTACCATCCAACAGTCAGCTAAAACTGACAAAAATGCAACAACATAGGATATTTAATGTAATCATGCCTCATATCTTGATCTAAATAAAGGTCAATTTGGCTTCTCTCTGTGCTCAGGTTAAAGTAAAACAACTTATCTCCCCATTATTTTTGCCTGTTTAGTGTATCAAAGCTTTTGCATCTTAAAAATCCAGGATGAGATAGAACCAGATTTTCTTTTTTTGTACTTTGACTTTGAAACATAAAAGAAAGAGCAGTCAGTTCTCCACTTAGAGTCAAGTTGAGGTGAGCTTTGGTTATACTACAATATGAGTCAAAATCTATTCATTTCATTTTGGATTTATACAAGTACAATTTAAAAAAAAAAAAGAGAAAAAAAAAAGAAAATTACACAGTTGGTCCACTGCTTTGCTAAAGACAGACATCACTGGGCATATTGCCATGAAATCTGAAACAGGTATCCATGGTGACCAAAAGACACCCAGATATCCTAATGGTTTAGCTGATTGTCTTTTTCTCTCACACAACTATAGGTTTGTGATTTGAGATTTTCGGTGAATTGTCTTGACAGCTATTTGATAGTTTGCCATAAATCTTCAAACAGACACCCACACCCCTTCAGGAAATTAATATCACTTTGATTATTATACTTTTATCAAGACAAAACTTCAATTTGTCCAGAAGTTTGATTAAATAAAGCCATTCCCATCAGCGTTGGCTGTAGCCTGCTTTTTGTTTAGTTCTAGCATGTTAATGTTATAAACTGAGACGGTGAACATCTTACAACTGCCTGTCAGTAGCATGTTAGCATTTAGCTCAAACCATAGCTGTGCCTCAGTACAGAGCTTCACTGAATCAAACATTTAGACAGCACTACAAAATAGCAAAGCCAGTATATAGAAGACTATATAGAGAGCAGTGAGTGATTGAGGACACAGCCTTAGCCTTGTTTCTGCTTCTCTGTACAATATTTTCATTCAGCAGTTTGGTGGCCACGCCAGTCAGGATTACATACAACCTGCACTGGTGAAGCTCTGAAAAACCTAAACTAACCTAAACTAAATGCATCAAAATAGTTGTTTGTTAACATTTCCTCCCACTGCCACCTGGTGTCGACTATTGGCAGACCATTACAAACGAACACGTCTGTATCGTCTGCAAAGGTCCAGATTTAGAAGTGATGACAACAATGATGATCAGTGGGATAATTTTAACTCAGACGCTGCTAACGTTCAGTACACATCACTGAGACTGCACACAATACACAATTCAACAGGAAATCCAAAGAGTCACCCACATTTTTTAACTGATAGATGATTTCTCAGACATGCAGAGATGAAAACTGCACAGCTTTTGCGGTGAAGTTATCTGCAAAACTAAAATTGAAAATACAAAATAATTCTCATCATCATGGACATTGAAATATTTATTTTTGATAATTTACATTTACTAAAAAAACATGAACGAACTTGGGTGTTAGCATGTACCTCAACAAGCTTTGGAAAAGTGCAACGTCAGGACCCTGGAAGTCTTTTTGCATATAAAGTACTATCTGTTGGTGCAGTGAAACTCAACTCGAATGGTGTTCGATCATGTTTTTGCAAAATTCCCTCACTGGCTAATTTCTAATCCATCATTCTATCAAATTGCTTCAGCTACACCCACAGGATGGGGAGGAGTGTCTCACTCATGACAGGGTTCAATAAAAACTAAGATTAAATGATTTATCTTCTCATAATATTCCACCATGAATATCAAACAAGGCTGATGCCGTGGTAATGAGAGAGGAGCCCGAGGACCATGGCCATCTATTGGATTTTCCAAAATCAATGAGCTTGGATAGAAAAATGCATGAGCCACCTGCTAACACAGAATCTTAACAATGCAACGAACGCGGCATATTCACTGTAACTTCCCTCACAGGACCTGTGGGGCTTCAAGTTTCTAATCCTGCTTTCACTGATGTTGGTATTCTTCAGCCTCACTTAATGATGGGAAAGTTTGCTGAGCAAGCGTGGCTTTAATCAACGCCCCCTGCTTCTCATTTATCCAGTTATACATATTTACACACATTATCCACGAGAGTAGCGACTTGTGCTGTTAAATACGCATCACTCGCACTCATGCGCTGCATTTGGGGGGCCTCCCTTGTGGTTATTCGCTCTCCTCAAGCTGCAATACAATGACAGTTATTGCGTTTTCTCCACATGCACTTTCCCAAGCAAAGCAAGAATTCAAACCACTAACTTTCAGCACAGTTTCTCTAACTCCATGAATGATTTACGGCTGACCCTAGTCTGAGTTCTCCTGGTGCACAAGGGACACATTTATGTAAGCTGACAAAGAGAAAAACACTGCTCATTAGAAATATACACACGAGAAAGCTTTGCAGAGGGAAACTATCACTACAGACCAACAGGGTGTGTCTGAAGACCTCGTACCACTGGCCACGCGGCTGTGTGAGCTCCAGGCCTCCTCATCAAAATAATGATTTAGTCCTGTGAGTCTGTCACTCCCATAAATCCCCAGGTCAACCTTGTCTCGGTGCAAAAAGACACCATTGAATTCTCCCTCTGGGACTGGTGCGTTTTTCATTACGGGAACAATGGTGTTGCAGGTGCAAACGGCTTGAACTCGTGCTCCAGCTGGTTCTGCTTTGACAGTGAAACATGGTATAGTCCCAGACCTACCTTCACACACACACAGCGGAAGAGATTATTGACGGGCAGATGCCAGAGATGGAGCGTGTTCAGTTCTGGGAAAATCAGAAATAGCTGTCTCTTAGGGTAATAGCTCTCCACTTACCAATGTTCATATGTTTGCAATGTGCAGATTGTTATAGTTTCATTGATATAAACATTTCTTGGAGGCAGAAACCACAAGTTTTCTGGCTAAGTAAGATCAGACTCAGGTCTCCAGTGACACAGGCTGTTAACGTGAGAGGGGAAGAAGATAATGCTCTGAGGCCATGGCTCTTCTTATAAGCTGATATAATTTAATCGTGCTGTATAAAGTAACTCAGGTTATCTGGTTAACTTCCAAATACTGAATGTCCAAATTTAAACCAGACGTACTATTTATTTAGATCAGTGGTTGCCAGACTTTTTGGTTCATGGCCATTTAACGCAAAGCAGTGTTGACTGACGACACTCTGTAACAGGCTGCATATGTGAGTTGTGAGCAGTCGAATCCAAAATGATGTTCCCACCAGATTGTTTCATTGAATACTTTTTAGAGGCCTGAGTAGACTGAGTTGACACGATCTTGTGTTTAAAAAGATTTCAGGAATGTTCGAAAATATGTGGACAAAAAAAATTGTGGTGCTGGAATAAGGAGTCCCAAAGTGGTCAATATTTTATATATATATATATAAAAAAAAGACCATTGAATAAATTTAGCTTACATTTTCTAGTCCACTTGCCATTCTTTAGCTGAGTTCATTTTAATTTCATTGAGTTTCAAAATGCTCTTTTTCAAAATAGCTCTTATTTCTTAATAGCATTCCTCTCCACAATGACACTGTGAGTTCCTTTTTGTTTTAAAATGTAATGTAATATAATGACAATGGCAGCTTCAGACAGTCACGTGTGTCCAGCCACCAGCGAAGAGCTGCTACCAGGTTTAACCATTTAGCTCTCGTTAGTTTGACAAACAACAATGCAAAGGTTGTTCTGAATTAACCAACTATCTGCTGCTGCAACTAACAACAACACACGCACAATAACTACAGCGGTCCAGATTTAGCTGTATGTTATTGTTCGATGCTTGAGGAATCTCTACCGCCATCTTAAAATCCATGGATGTTTTTATATAATAATTTTAATATTGATTGATATATTTTTTTTGTGCTTTCTCAAATTTCAGATATATGTACACTTGAGAGTTAAGTGTAGTCCCACTTTAAATAATCTATTTTAATCACATTCTCAGAACTGTGTGCAGTAGTGAATAGTGGGGAAACTCTGAGAATCTCCTCCTCAACCCAGCTTTGTCAGCGTCATGATAATCTGCTCAACATTTGTGATCTTGCATGCAACAGCTGAAAAGACAATATATTTAACAGACTCTGGCTTTTTCCTTCAGTCTTTTGCCAGCAGATCAGTTTTAAATGCACCAGTCGCACAATGAAGTGACAGCTTCAATGAACCTCAAACCTCATACCCATCGTCAAGCTTTGCTGCTTTTACTCTTGTTTACAAAAATCTAGTGACTTGCTGTGAGCAAAGCTCTCTCACAAACCTTAATCTAAAACACTCTGCCCCTTTTAATTGCTACATACATTCTTTACTTCTCAGATTGAATAGTATTCCCTGTTTTAAGATGACCAGATGCGCAGTTAAAGCTGCCATATTTTTGTTATTGCCTCGAAGAACCCCGAGCGCATGGCAACACCGTGAAATAAGCAAAAACAGATTGCTCCAGTCTTCCATTTGCCTCTTGCATCCAAGTCTCTGATGTGCAGAGAGCACACTGAAACATAGGGAGGGAAACGAATATACATCACTGTCCTTCCATGCGAACCCCTGAGTTCATCAGTTATCGCACCGTGGTTGATGTTTCACTGAATTTAAACACCCAGAGGAGGTTTGAGAGTTGTCAGCCTGACTGCAGTGCAACACAAGCAGGTTACTCAGACAAGGAATAGACACCGGACAGCGGCATCAGCTGGCCTCGCCTGGAAAGCTGGCACTAAGCACCTCCATAAAAAATCATCTTGAGCCCCCAACTATTATCTCTGCATTCCACCAGAGAGAGAGCGGTGAGCTGGCAGCTATCCAGAGAGTGAAATATTATCGTGGGAGAACATATCAAGACGAGCCCTGGCAACATAAAGCTTCCACTCAGTTCAGGGGGTTAAAAAGCCCCAGAGCACAAGCTAAATGATAAGGGCCGCTGTGCTGCGCATTAGACAGATATGCACTCCACTCCAGCAGGTGTGACTGGAAGGAAGGTGGCTGGCACCGCGGTGGTCTCGCGCTCGCTCTCAGAGCTTTGATCATTCCCCGCCGTTTTGTGGTCTTGCATGCTTCCCCTGGGAGTACAATTTATAGAGTCCATTAGATGTTTATGGGACATGTGTAAATCAAATGAAAGCCTGCAAAACAGCCATGACTCACCCTTTGTTCTTTTCATTTTATCATCATACAGTGCATGCTTTGAGTATTCATTTGTCATTTCAAAGTCAACAATAAAGAAAGGAAAGGGTAAAGCTATAGAGCTGGAGCTGCTTCCACAGCTACCATTATAAATTCCTGCTTTGAAAGATTAATTTTAATGAAACCCCTAAATAAAACACAGGAGTCTTGGTACTACATTACTCTAAATGCCCAGGACCATATGCTGGGTTTTGAAAATAACCATGGCACAAAAAACTGAGCTAGCTATGTTTGTTTCGGGGGCATGGAGTCTGTAAAATGTTGATTTCCTTGATCTACATATGTGCATTTTATGATGTTTGGAGGGCAAAAATTGGATAAAAATATCTCTAGAGTGGGTAGTAGCATAAATTATCTGTCAAGAAGTCATGTATGAGAATCAGGTTAAATGTTGCAATGAATGATCCACACACTATAATCTGGAAATTCAGGAATAAAACAGGAAACAGAATGTGTTTTATACAATAATCCTATACCTGTTCTATGACACTATAATTATACCAGATTTGTATTGTTAAATTGAGCCTATAGCTCCCACTGTAATCACTAGAGAACATATGTCTGTGGTAATTAGGCCGACATTGTTTGTATGTGATCAGTTCAGTGTTGAAAAGCACAGGGACTAATGCTAATCCTGTCTTGAGCAGAGTGGGCAGGACCTGCTCTTCCTCTCTCACCACCATCACATTCTCTCTTTCTTTTGCTCTCGTTCTGTCTCCTCATCTTTTCCCGTGTCTCTTCCATTCTCAAAGCTCTAATTCATGTTGTCTTTTCATTCATTTACATCTGCGTCAGTGAGGAAAGGAAACATGGGGTCAGTCGATATCTATATGCAAATGTCACTTGCCTCTGTCAGGATAACCTTGTAAAGAAAAGAAAAGTACACAGGATAACTCATTTTAATGCACATTTCAACAATTTATAGAAACTGAATTTTAAAAAAAGTATTTCAGCTTTCACAGAAAGTTTATCAGTCTGACAGTGGATGGAATTAAAGTTAGCCAGCTAGATAATTCACTCAAGTGAAACTAACTAGCCAGATTCATGATGAATGGCCACTGTTCAACGTAGCATGACCATGCAGGAGCTTTTGGTCGCCTGACGTCTGGGGATAAAAAGGCATTGAGCTCCTAATGGTTTGTTTATAAAATCCTCTAGTATCACACTTCAGGAGATTCGGCTGCGTGTCTGGTTTAATACGTACAAATATGATCAAAGAACCACCATGTGGAGTACAGTCACACATATTGACGCAGTTTAGAAAGTTCAATGTTAAACGATCTTAACGTTGTATAATATCTTTGCAGCTATAAAGTTGACTTATTTCAAGACAAATATTTCACGACTTTTATCATGAAAATCACAGAAAAGATCCAGAGGTCCAGACTTTCATGAACTCACTGGTGTATGTCTATGCCAGGACTATTAGATTGGATTAATTCGGTTAGATTAGATTTTACTTTATTGAACTATATATATATATATATTGGCCAACTGTGTCTTCTAAAAATTAACTATTCATTTTCAGACTTATTTGCAATAACTGCTACATCTGTTAATGCTGAGCCAATATATTTTACAGTAATGCAACCAGGTAATGTTGTAAAAACTACGATACTGAACATAGAAGTAAAATATTTACTGACAACATTATCTGTAATCGTTGCTTTTCCTGTAGGTTGACTGCAGATGCGCAAGCGAAAATAAAAGGGCGCCCCTCTGAACTATTTTTAAGAAAATAAAGTTACATACCTACGTAATTAAAATTACTTAGATGTTTATCAATTTCGATACCCAAACAATTATGCAGATGTTAAATACTAAAACAGGCAACAACACAGAAAAAAAATGAACCAATCTGCCTTCCAAACAACAACGTAGTCCAGGTGCTACGACTGGGCAAAGTGCGTGTTGAGATGGAGGGAACATTATGAGGCAATAGATAAATGAGCAAAATTAATTTTGTTCACGATAATTGAAGGTTCATTTCCTGAAAATATACCGACAGCAGGATATTGTACCCAACTTTAAGGAGCTGACCATACAGCTACTTTTTCTGAAGGCAAATTTTTTGGCCAAATTTAAAAACTATTTACAGCATGAGATAGAA
The DNA here is from genome assembly GCA_038496675.1 of Rachycentron canadum. NCBI lineage: Eukaryota > Metazoa > Chordata > Actinopteri > Carangiformes > Rachycentridae > Rachycentron > Rachycentron canadum. The sequence continues at coordinate 9,180,888 of CM076653.1, forward strand.
AAAAAAAAAAAAAAATGTCAGGGCCCTTATCTTGTGGGAGGCGAAGAGAGACAGGTTCATCTCCTCGCTGTTACTGCTGCCATTTTTCTTTTGCTGGTTATAGCTTTTGTAGCTAGCTTGTTATATTGAAAGATGATGTCCCCCCATTCTCAAATCTGCTTACAAATCTCTCGAGAGTGTTTCTCTAGTTGGAAGAGAAAGCAGTGAATGAGCTCACCGGGCTTCAGCTGAATGTCTGAACAAATCTGAAAAGCGACTCAGTGATTCAGACGTCAGGCTAGCTTGGTAGCGTTCCAACTATCAGTTACCTAACGATGCCCTCGCAGAAAATTAATCGCACTTTTTCTCCCAGGGCCCTGAAGGCACAAAAGAAGTCCTGTGACTCCTCTGACTCACTGTATTATGTGCTTTGTCAAAGAGCACATTTCCAATACAGCCATTGATGCTAACATTGACTTAGCGAGGGTGGGCACACATTGAAATGGACTGTGATGTTGTCGTGAGTGCAGACTGAGGCCTGTGTGTCACTGCTGCTGCAGGACTACAAAGTAATTTCCCAGCGTGCAGATCTGCACACAGAATCAATAAATCACATTCCTGATTACTCTGCAGGGGGAAATGGAGTTTGTATTGTTTCTCCAAGACAGATGTAGGCTCCGGGCAAGATAGATCTTATTTTCAGGGCCAAAGAAAGACAACGCAAACACACACACACACACACACACACATACACACACACACTTGGCCCTCACACTCTGTTAAACTGAAAACTACTTTCCCCCCGTTTCACTTTTCTCTTTCATTACACTCCATTCCTGTTGAGGCCCCCCCCCACACCCTTTTCTTCTCTGGTTTGCTCCATTTCTTTCAAGGTGGCAATTTCAATAACTCCTCTGCGATTGAATCAATTGAAAGTTGCAGAGCAATCCCAAAAGTTCCTCCACAGCTCACTTTCTGTTTCTTTTTTGCCGAGGACAGGCCTCCTCACCTCGCTGCGCAGTAACCTGGTGCCATCCTCAGCGTGTCCACGTGTCCGGGTGTTAGTGGTTCTTCTCGACAGCAGTGCATCCTGGCAAAAGTGTTTGAATCAGCGAATCAAACTATTATTCCAAATCCCTGGGTTAAATTTCCCCCTTCGCGACTGAAAACCCCGTGTGATGAAACAAGACGTGTTGTTATCGGCTTCGCTTTCGCTGCTCGAAACCCAAAACCTGACCCCGGAGTCCCACAAATCAAACACTGGATCTCTCCCTTCATTATATGAAAAAACAGATGAGGAATGTAACGCTGGGCAAAGCCAGAACTTCTGATTACACCAAATACATTTTGATCAACTACATCTAGATGATGTCACGGATATCTTCATCAGCCATCAACCAAAGAAGAATGAACACAGAAGGAGTCAGGATGAGGATGAAGTCTTCTCTTTGTCTGGAATATCAATTAAAAAGCCAATGTGTCATAAGAAAAAGAATTATTTGTGCCCATGAATTATAAATGCAATGAAATAAACAGGTCATGGGCAATGAATTTGGATCCACTGTAACCTTGTTCTAATTTCATGTAAGTAGATATACTTAAGAGCTTGTCCATCAAATGACATTTTGTTATTTATGGCATTAAACAGCCTTGAAAATCTTATTACAGTTCAACATCATGTTCTGTTTATTTCTGCACATGAAGTATTAACTCACAGCACAAATGAAGTCACTCGAGAGCTCGCAAATAAATAATCCAAGAACACAATCAGTCATTTGTGTGAGCGATTTGTTATTTTAGTTCCGTTTGTTTTACTTTCCTCTATGATGATCAGCTGGACCTGATTAGTTTTTGGCTCAATTGGCGAATTTAAAAACAGAAAAGATAGATCGATAGATAGCATCACCTAGGAATAAAAACTTGAAAACAACAAGACAACATGTTCCTACGCCTCTTCTCCACCCTCCTGTTTGTCTGAAAACTCCTTTTGAACTGGAGCCTCCTGAAAGACCTTTTTTTACCCTCTTACTCTGAGCACACGTAGTTACATGCATTTTTTTTTTTTTTTCTTTTTTACTTGAAGCCACATTTTTCTGTTGGATTTTCTTGCATTACTGCACCCAACTCTGGGAAAAAGAAAGACAGAAAGAAAGAGAGAAAACATCTTTTTTTTTTCTTCTTCCTCTTCTTCTCCTCTTTCCCTCCAGCTAAGAACTTCCTGATTGTGTCAGTCACTCGGCCCAGAACAAGATTGCGTAAAGACTCAACAAGAGACTTTGGTATTAGAGCCATTTCATGCAGGTGTGGACACACACACATACACACACACACACACAAATGGACCTTTCTTAAATGAAGTGTGTTCTTACTGCTGCAGTGCGATAATGGAAGAACTGTCATCATCATCATCTATAGGATCATTTGGTATTTCTTTTTTTTTTTTTTTTTAATAAGGGAGCATAAATGTTTATTGAGCCCTGGAGTCAAGTAAGCAAACCTGACCTCATTCGAGCAGATAGACGTGTGCGTTTTCAGTGGGAGTACAGATGGAAACTAGCTTCAGCGTGATCTGTAAATCACAACGTCTGCTGCACTCAATCGAACAGCTGTTTGGTTTCTGTGCACAATTATAATCAGATCTGCAGCTTCTAATAAACTGCTTGAATGAAGCCGCGTCGCTCACATGCAGAGGTGGAAGGAACTTTTTTTACTTAGAGAAAGTTTTTCTCAAACTTTACTTGAGAATATATTGTGGTCTTTCCAGCAGAAAGACAAAAGGTAATTTATTTGTATTGCACATTATCACACGAAAGAGGTCAATTCAATATGCTTAACGGGAACAAAAGAAGCAAAAACAAAACAAAAGTGTAAAAAAATGTGTAAAAACACCAATAATATCAATTTAAGTGCCAGATTAAATGTTTAAATGAAGCTGGTGGAGAACAAAGCGGTTTTAGCTTCTTTTTAAAGTTGCGGTTTGGGCAGATTTCATGTCCAGAGGGAGCTGGTTCAAAGAGTGGCTGAAAGATGTCTCACCCTGTTTAGTTTTAACTCTAGGAACCATTAACCGACCAGCTCCCGCAGCTCTTAGAGACCTATTAGGCTCATATACATATTTAGGTCTCAGACCATTTAGTGACTTGTAGAGAATATAGTTAAACAGCAATACAGTTCATTAAACATGATCATGAATCCAGCTGAAAAATATCAATATTATATTTTATCCTTTCCCCTTTACTTTCCTTCATCTTACTTCCTCCAGTCTGTCCTTCTTTGAATCATTATTTCCTTCTTTCAGTCCCTCTTTCCCTCCATCTCTCCTCATTTCCTCCCCTGTTTAAACTCTCTGCATAAGGAGTACTTCTGCCAGCACACACGTTTTTGTTTTTTGTTTTTTTTTACTCCAGTTATAATCTGAATCCAGGCCTTTTCCTCTGTGGCACAGCTTTGACAGTTTCAGTTTTTCCGGGACCGTTTGTACGATTGGTAAAACATCTTCTCCCACCCAGCGAGCTGCCCGCTGCGTGACACATAAAGAAACCCGATCAGACCTTCAAGCTGCTCCTTTGTTGCACCCTTGAAACCAAAAGTTACACTGGTGTTGAAAGGGGCTGCTGAGTTGAAAGGGTGGTGTGTGTGTGTGTGTGTGTGTGTGTGTGTGTGTGTGTGTGCGGGCGTGTGTGTGTGTGTGTGTGTGTGGGGGGGGGGGGGTTGTGAAGGCAGTGCAACAGACAGTAAGTTGCAGATGAACTCTGCTAGTGTCATCTCCCGCTTTTATAACTGCACCACATTCTGCTGGTAATCAAGAAATCAGGAGCTCTGAGGGAAGTGAGAGAATAAGCGACAGAAAGGGAAACAGAACGAGGCTGAGAGAAGAACGAGCGCGTGCGTGTGTGTTTGTGCGTGTGTGTGAGACACAAAGAGCAAGATGTGACTACTCTGTGTTCACCTCGTATCAGCTTTCCACCATTTGGAGGCTTCCCAGTGTATTTCTTATTATCTGCAGCCTGTTAAATACAGATTAGAGGAGGTGAGAAAAGGGACACACAGTATTCCCGAACTTTTTCATGAAAGCCTCCTTGCAGAGACAATCTGTCTTCCCATGGGTTATCGAGGCTTTTCTCTGTGATGTCCCCACTTTTCTCCCTTCATGTGCCTGTGTTTTTTTTTCCCTCACTCTTATACAGCTGCGCTCCATATTTCAACCTTTCTTTCCAGAAGATTTTAAATTGAGCTATCCCTGTAATTCAAAAGAGGACACTGAAAAAAAAAAAAAAACTTTATGCTTTTATCTGTCAGGGTTTTCCCTCTTTTTCCAGGAGTCATCGTATTTTTTTGATGACCTCGCTGATCTGATATGCGCGAGGCCACATATTTCCTCATAATTACTCTCTGCTTTCAAAAAAAGAAGATCAATAGATCCATACTGGTGTACACATGAGCCGGGGTACAGTAAGTGCACATCGGGTGAGTGCTCCATTTAAAAGGTAGCGCCTCGCTGCTTGCAAATCCAATAAGGTCTGTGTAGCCACATGCTACCGTTGCATTTCAGAAAGTAATTTCCACCATTTATCAATAGTGGAGAAATGGCCAATTAGAGAGTTTGTCTCTGAAACGTGACACCCTGTTTTTTTTTTTGTTTTTTTTTTAAAATATAAATAAATAAACATAAATAAAATGCACCCGAAATATAAATACAGTATAAATGTATATACGGTGAACCAGGACACTGACAGCGTAGACTGTAGACAACCAGAGAAAGACCGAGAAGCACATTTGGTACAAGTCAGTTTTATTCATATAGTCTAATACCACGAATTTGCCCCAGGGGGCTTTACAATCTGTACAGCAGTCAACACCCTCTGTCCTTAGTCATCACATTTAGATTTACAGATGGACAGATGCACATCTCTGTCTCTCTTTAGAGTTAAATACTGATTTATTTTTATGATGGGAATCATAATTTCATATCATAATTATAACTCGTGAGAAGTATTACATTTGTGGACCACAGTCAAGTCATAGTGAGGCGTTCAGGGTGCGGCGTTCAGGGTGTGGTGGTGAATGTGGGAAAAGCAATGTTTTCACTTAATTGTTAAAATTGCAAACATGTTTTTTCATGTTTCAAGTCAGTGCTGTTTTTTTTCTGCATCAAACCATAATATTAAACCATGGTTCCCTAACATTAACCAAGTGCTACCGGTGTCTAAACATTAAAATAATTTAAAAATTCCTTTAGTTTGTATGAGAGTAAATTTAGTATTTAGGGCTTCAACTGTTTACTTTTTCAGTTAATGCGCTTGTTTCCTTTTGAACGAATCAGTTCTGTCAAACCCAGAATGAACACAAAGATTAAAAATGGAAAAAGTTTAAATTATTGGTCATACTTCATTTAACTGGTCTGTATTTTCCTAAAGATGCTGACTATAACTTCAACCTTATTACTTTGAAAATAGGAAATATCACTGGAAGAATAGCTCAAGTAAATATTTTTGTAAACACGTATTGTTGTATTGTCTGCTTTCGTGCACACACATTTCACATTTTCAGACATTAAACTGACCTGTTGTGCAGGTTATACTAGCATTTAATTGAAGTTATTTAATTATAAATATAACAACAGGACAGTGTCTCTATTTTCACTGGAATTTGCACCAAATTCTCTAATTTTATTCTGGGAAATTTAATTAAAATGTTAAAAAAACATACTTGGAAATTACAGACCCGCTAAAAAAAAATGATACGAAATTATTTTTCACTGCAACTACATATTCTGAAGAGAGCACTGTTGTGTACAACTGCGAGACATGAGTTTTCTACACGCTCCATGATAATTTGTGTTTGTGTTTGAGTGGGAAAAAAAGAAACAGATGTGATTGTTAACAAGGAGATGAGTTGTGCTCGACGGCCAAATTCCTCAAAGAGAAATAACCTGATCTCAGTTTGGTCTCAGCCTAAAGACAGAGCAGTCAGGAAATCACCAAGACAAAACTGACGATGCAACCTCTCAGCAGACTAAATGCACTGTCACAATCATCAACACAGTTTTCCATCAGTGCTTCTCTTGTTTTTTGCATTTGAAACAAGAGACGCGTTTTCAGAGATCAACTTACACATTTATCATCCTGTACCAGCTGAATAAATGTTCAGATGTGTTACTCCTCTTCGGTAGACTGTCAACAACATTAAATGGATTCCTTTCATTTCCAGAGACTTGCCTTAAAGCTTTTAAAGCATCCTCGTAATTAGATGTTTCATGCGTAATTATAAAAGAGCGAGCATTTTATAAAAAGACAGATGCCATGAACTTAACCAAATGAGGTTGAGGATGCTCAGCCCTCGCTGAGTCAAAGATAAAGTCTGTAGCTCTGAGGAGGTGAGAACAGCTATAGATGAAGACTAAGAATACAGATACCAGATACAGGGATATAATATTTCAAAACATGACCTTGAAAATAGAAAATAAAAACTATATCTCAAGCTCAAAGCACCTCAGTGAGAATCAAACAGAATCAGAAAGCCAGTGAGCAGATCACAAGGAGGTAAGGATGAGACTGACCGTGTTGAATCCAGGGAAGAGGCTGACCGCTGAGGCGGTTTCCAGTGGAAATGGGAGAAACTGCTTCATGCCCAGTGAGGTCTGGACGGCGGGCAGGGTGGGACGCACCAGGGCAGGCAAGAGGCCATTTTGACATGTGTTACCTGTAGGAGGGAGAGCAAAGGCAACATGTTGAACTCGCACTCAGTAACAGGGACAGACGCTGGAGCCAAAATCCTCCTCCGGTTTAGGAGTGCGGGTGTGTAGTCTGTATTGTGCGAAACATCTTGTTTGTGTAAGTGTTATGCGCTCAATCGTTTAGCACCTGAAGCCACCGAGGCCGCCAAGGCTGACATTCCTTACTCTGATTCCAGGGCTTACAGTGCAAGTTGATTTGATTTACATTAATGCCAGGAGTAAAAACTATTTCTGGCAGTTTGTAGAGTAGCCTGTAACTCATCTGATAGCACGGAAATCCCCCCAAACTCCAGTTTGTGCAACTTTAAAGGACCAGTTTGTACGTTTAAGGGGATCTATTGGCAGAGGTGAAATGTAAAACTCATAATTATGTCTTTGTCAGTGTATAATCACCTGAAACTGAACTTGTTTTGTGTTTTCGTTAGCTCAAATTGAGCCCCCATGTCTATGATTGGATCAGACCCTCCTCCATGGAACCCGCCAATTTGCATCTCCATGTTTATACAGTAGCACAGAAGGGACAAACCAAACACTGACTTTGGAGAGACTTTTTGTAATGTTACCTGAAGGCCGCCGTAGTCGCTCTTACACACTTGGCAGGGATGGTCATTTGGTTGCAGGGTGAAACCACTAGATGCCGCTAAATCCTCCACACTGGTCCTTTAATGCTTTAACGCTCCTTAACTGCTTTAACTCTCTGCTGGAGACCACAGCAAAAAACATAGACCAAAGGCCAAAAGCTACAAAAAAGCTACAATAAAGCTCAAAGTGTCCCTTGAGCTGAAATTGTTTTTCCACACAGACTGATATTGAGAGTTATTTTGTGATGAGAATGTAATAACAGAATCAAATTCTCTCTATTTGTTTATTTAAGCATATAAATAAATAGAGAGAATTTGATTCTGTTATTACATTCTCATCACAAAATACGATACTACCAACTGTTCACAACTTCATCTTCAGTCTCACTGTGGTTTATAAAAGAAAAGTAAATCTGCTGAACCAGAGAACAATATATTGCACCCCAAAAAAATGTATTGCACCTTCTGCAGTCACCTAAAGGGGGGGGCGCTGAGATGTTTTGACATTGCTGTGGACATTTGTTTGGACCTGACTCCAATCACTCCACACATTTTTCCTCTGAGGCACAACACTCAGGTTTTTGGGGACAACCATTATTTTACACTCATAGTATTTACAATGCTAATAGTAACTTTGAATGCAGGACCTTTACCTGGAATGATTACCTGTATTTCTGACAGCTCTGGAGACCTGAATAATAAGGTTACACCATTGGTTACACCCAGGGTTGTTCTCCCGTTGGCTGTGGCTCTTTCAAAATAATTTAACGTGTTTTTCAAACAATGTCGCCAACTTTACATCTTTGTTGCTCAAACTTTCTAGACCCCTTTCTTTCCAACAAAAGCAATTAGCCACCAATCTACTGACTTTTTGGTCTGAGCTACTTTCCCTAGAGAGTGAGTTTGGGCTTTCCCTCTGCAGACACACCTCTCTGCACCTGATGTGAATGAGTTCCTAAATCCCTCTCTGACTGATCTTTTTACAATTAAATAGCATTGAAATCACAGCAGTCTTTGTCTTTTACTCGTGTTTGGGATATTTTGTCAGGCGACGTAATACAATCAGGATTTTTCAGAGCAGCAGCTTGGAAATGGCTTTGAACTGACGTGTCGTCTTAATGGACTGCTTTCAGTGACTGTTTCATAGTTGTTCTGTGCTCTGAAACAAGAATTTGGCTGCATTTATGTGAGCACACAGAGTCAGAGAGGGAACAGATAAAGGGATGAAACCAGCTGACACTATAGGCAGAGTGAATACACAACCTGGTCCAACCATATATGAAGTTTTGCATTACAATGAGGGGCAACTCCCAGTTTAGCACTTCTAAAACCACCGTGGTTAAGTGAGCAATCTCTGTTCCCTGGCTGCTGTCTTGTGAATCCTTTCAATTGAATTTCCTCAAGTAATCACAGTCAGATCCGAACTATGAAGTGAAGACAAGTTGTAGATGCAGATGACCACTGCTGCGATGATGCTACGATGATGTTTATCTCTCCGAAAACAGATGTTGCCGTTCCGAAACTGCCGTCACAAATATAGCCGATGTGGAATGACTGTAGCAGCCACAGCGTGTCTTATAAGATGATTCAATGGCAAGAGAGGCCTGGCCCACACATCTCTAGGAAAAACAAAAGTAAATACTTCACTTTTATTGTCATGTGAGTTCGCCACGCCAGCAGAGCGCTTTATAAACCACCAATTGGAAACAGCACAGGGCTGATTTCAACACGGTGAGATCAAAAAAAAAAAAAAGAAAAAGAAAAAAGAAACGTCACAGCCTTCCAAAACATTAGGAATTAAAGAAGCCATTTCGTAAAGCTATAATGAGAACCAGAGGGATGCTTTTTTTTTTACTTTTATTTTTTATCACTGCACATTTAACAACAGTGGAACTCTGGGCCAGCATGGCTCTAAAGCGCTGGCAGATACAGTATCAAACCATCGTCCTGAGACAAATAAAAGCAAGGTTTGCCACGTTTTGGTCACCCGGCAGTGGTAAGGGGTAAATAAAAGGCAAAAGTCATAAAGAAAAGAAGAGAAAGAGGGGAAAACCACAGCCCCCCACCCCCTTCCTTCACTCTGTCTTCTGTCTTCTCCCTCCAGTCGCCGGAGCGCTGCCATCTGTTGGAAAAAGAACACATGCCGTCTCTCATGTGGAGGCACGTCCTAGTCCCAACTTTAACAAAGCATGTCCTTCTGCGGGGATCATCCAACCGTGCCATCTCTCGACATGCCGGGCCTGACGTCAGCCCACAGGCACGCCTCACCTCATGCCCCGCCAAAAAAAAAAAAAAAAATCCACTGCTCACCAACGTGCGCGGTCAAAAAAGCCTGTTCAAACACACCAGGCCTGATGCGAGTGGGATCAGTGTGCAGAGAAATGAAGAGTGACAAAGTGAAATGTGAATTTGTTTGATCGGGTTGGGTGTTTAGTTCTCTGATTGATAGGAGATGAAATCTGACATGTCACCGTGACTGCAGTCTGTGAGTTTTCTCCCTTGTAAGGAAACACAGGGATGATTTGTTCCACCACTCAACATTAAATCACAATACAGTCTTGTTTTTGTTATGATGTTTGGTGGAAGAAGCATTTTGATCTTCTACTTCATCAAAAGTGGCAACATGATCATTTTAAAAATTACTGTATTAAAAATACAGATACACTCACTTCTGCAGAATGGGCCTTTTATTCAATAGATTTTTCATGATCATTATTACTTATATATTATAAGCTTAATTTTGATGTTGCACCCAGTCCTGCTGAAGCCAATATCACCTACTTTATGTGCTTTTGTGTGTTTTAATATATGAGACAGAATCAGTCAATACAAGCCGATAATGTATTTATGAAAAGTCTGACTCTAGTAACTATGGTTGTCAAATATATAAAGTAGTAGAAACAAATACATTATTTCCTGCAGCAATGTAGTGCAGTTGACAGCTAAAGCACAAGGTTTGTGCAAGTGAGTAAATGTGTTTAGTTGATTTCCATCATTGGATGAACGTTTTGAAATGTAAGTAATTTAAGATTAATTTACGAGACGCTGTTGAAATGCTTTGCAACAAAAACATTAATTAAAAAAGGCAGGACAGCACTGGCACAAAGGTGCTTTGAGCTAAATGTTGACATCAGCATATTAACATGCGCTAGATAGAGAGTGAAGGGAAAGCTGAAGTTGTTTCACTTCATCCTGAGGGGAACATGAACGTCAATAGCAATCAATTCAATCCTTGTTGGGACTTTGCACTCGGGACCACAAATATCAACCTCATGAGAAGAAAAGGAGAGAAAATAATGGCACCACTGAAGTTAGAAGGATCCATCCTCTGTCTACGATGAATTTACTGTATGTATGAAATTTCAGGCTTGAACCAGAGTGATGGGCCAAACAACCAAGCAACACTGGGGTCCATTAGAGCCACGATGCTACTATGGCTAAAAATCTGAATTTGTAAAGAAACCAAAGCACTAAAAGGTATAATATTTAGTCCTGACAGTGGTGAGGTGAAAGTTTATAGTCGAATAAAGTGGTACTTAAGTAGAGTGATGGTGTAAATGTGCTCACTGGATTGAACCACCTCTAACCTTACAACCCTTGCTCTCCTCACACAGTTCGAGTTGTAAAAAGCTACACATATTTTGCTTTGTTCCCTGTTTTGAAATGCAGCGCAGCTATCATAATCTCGCCAACATGCCCAAACACAAAGGCACATTCCAGCCTGCAGCCGGAGGTTAGTGTTGCAACTCTCTTCAGCCTGATCCTCTGTCGCCACCAGCAAAAGTACAAAATATAAGGCAGAGGAGGAGAATGAGCCCGTGGCTGCTAAACTGAACTTTAACCCCGACGCCTGAGCAACACGCTCAGTCCAACACTGAAGATACTCCAGCATTGAGACAGAGAGCAAAAAAAAAAAAAAACCCTTCTCCAGCCGACTCTGGCAGAAAAGCACAGATGGCATCCGTAATTAACGTTTTGTTAGAAGTGTCAATATTTGACTAGAGTTTGGTTAAAAGATGTGAATATTTGAGTTGTGGCGACAGCTTCTAAATTCTTATGCCGCTCCGGCAGAGTGAGGATGCCCGGGTTGGCTGAGACTCTGCAGCTGACACAGTCATCTACTCTGCATCATGGAGAAGAGTCTCTCCACACTGAAAGGTCAGCAGGTGACAGTCAGTCATATAACTAATAGAAGACTGTGTGAGCAGCCTGCTGAAGTGAGGCAGAATAAAACCGTGGAAGAATTTACAGTTTTGTCCTCAGCCTGGTCAAAAACTGCAACCCGCAATCTATTTTTCAGTTAGGAGAATTTATTGAGATGATAAAAACAAAAGGAAGTGAAACAAGTCAAAGTCAAACAAATAAAATACAGAAGGTTATTTGAAACCCCTTTACACAGTCCCCCCAGCACCGGTCCTTATGGTGAATGAAGTCTTGTAGCTGAATGAAGCACTCCCACAGTGAGCCTCTCACGCAGGCCCCGACAGCGAGCATGTGAGGGCTGAATGTGAGATTCATAAGTGACTGAGGTTATAAAATGTTTGTCTATGTAAAATATAACCAGAGATTTATTTTTATTTTAGGCCACACAGAAAGCTGCACAGTGTTTACTTTCTCTCTGCAGCTCCAGCAAACCTGAGACCAGCCAACACGACACATTCAGATGGAATATAAAGCATAAAATTGGATGCGAGTATGGCCGGATTAACCTCAGAAAAATTCTGCTGCAGGACCCCAATTAACCCCACCGCCACCTAAACACACACACAAACACCTTCTGTGCATTGTGTATATAGTAAAGTACACATTTTTTAGCAGAGTATTTACTATACAATTACGACACAATGCCCGTTGTAAAACTGGATTATGATCCAGATGGTTTTTCAGACAAAACGTCAGAATCTGGTTATAAAGCAAAAACTTAAAGCTGCACTAATCAATTTTTTTTTTTTTTCAACGACAGATCAAATTATTTTAATGTGACGTGAAAGGTGAAGGTTGTTGTGATGAACCCTGGGAAAATTATCATCCAACTCTGCTGGTTGCCTGAGAAAAATAGGGAGCGATTTAGTGTCTTTTAGGTCATTGTTTTGCTTCCAGACAGAAACTCTTTACTGACACTGCTCTGATCCTTTGCAGAAACCAGCAGGCATCTCTTTAAAATAAAGAAAAAGCATGCTACCAGCAAACACTGAACGTGTTTAAGCAAAAGAGCCAGAGATTTTTCTCTAATTTGGTAGAGACCAAAACCTGAGCTAAAAGGAGCGTGAACACTGCCCTTACATTCCTCATCTCACCACACACACGCGACTCCAAATGAATGATTATTTGCTGCACAACTGCTGACAGTTTGCTATCACATTAACCTTTACATGTTTTGTACAGTTCTTCCTCCAAGAAAAAAATTACTGCAGCTTTAGAGATATTATCATGTGAGTTGGCATCATGCTTCAGGCATGCATTTTCTTAAACTAAATTTTAATAATCAAATTAGCACACGTCAGTTGACACACATTGAACCCGGGGCTTTTGGAGATTGTTTTTTCGGCTGCTTTGCCCAGAAATGTAAAGCTGTAGAACTGAGATGAGATCTGACTTCTGGAAACATTTGAAACAGACCAGAATTTTTTTTTTTTTAACCCACTGGCCTTTGTTTACCCATTCTCTTTGAGGCCGTGTTTAATGATGCAGCACGTATGAGATGTTAAGAGCAGCTCGCTGGACAGGATGTGTACAGCCATGGTGTTGTGGTGTGCTTCAGACTCCGACTGTCCTCTGCATTGCCCTTCCTGAAAGATTCACTTATCTGAGCTGAAGCGTTTTAACTCCTGCGGCTGCATGCCGAGAGAGGGAGAGAGTAAAAATGATGTCTGGAGGACGCAGACTGGCATTAATAATTAATCATCTTGTGCCGCTCTCCTCCACCTTCCGCCTCCTCGTACTGTCCTGGACCTGGCTGCCGCTCCTCCGATAAGATCAGTCCAGAGAAGCTGAGAGTCCAGGCTCAAAATAAAATAAAATAAAATAAAGATCGCTCTGGCATGGCCATCCATTTCCCTCAGCAAATATAAATCCAATTATTAGATAAATCTGAATTCCTCTGAAAGTCATTCATATGCTGATGACGCTCCAGATGTGATTAACACCTTTGGAGTTGGCTGATTGTATTCTGTGACCCTCAACATGCTCTGAGATCAGTACGTCGCTCCAAGCGAGGAAGATAAAATCATTTCACCCCTATTAAAATGAACAAAGTGAGTACAGAGGGTAGATTTAAAACATTCTTATTTTTTGAAAGCCACCCTTTCACTGATTTTCCAATTAACCTTTGCGGGATAAGTTCTGAAATTCCTTAAATCTCACCAGCGCGTGGTGCACAGCAATGCATTTGGCTCTCAGCTACACAACACACGCTGCCTCCATCCCCTTCAGATTAGCATATTACTGTAGCTCTCGCTGCTGTCGCGAGTGTAGCTCACTAATAAACACAGCTGTCTCTGAATCGGGTCCAACAATCACTTCCCAGTGCGCTCTGTAATCTGAGGTTAACCAAAAAGACGTTTACGTGCTGCTAAACACCGACCGCAAAGCCAGACACACCGGATATATTTCCTCTGGGCCTCCGACTCAACAACACTAATAGCTTTGTTTGATTGCTGCACATACTCAAGACCTATTAGCCTGCTGGGTTATGATCCTTTTCCTGCCTGGTTTTGATGCATGTGGACAGCAACAGGGACGCCGTTTTCATTCGGTTATTTCTATTTTTTTCCATTTCGGTATCTTGTTTTGAAGAGGTCAAGAGTCTCGCTGACTCCTCTAATGATATGTCACCTGCTATAAATCATTTCAACAGAAAACATGTTCCAGTTAAGTAGCAGCAATGCAGAGCTGGTGAACAAACAGTGTTATTAATCTTTTAAGAGATACCATCTATTTTCTCTGGGCACTGCAGTTGTGCACTCAGGGCTGCGTTCATAAATGCTAAAATGATGCACATCCCGTACTCAAACAGTGACCTTTACTCCTCTTGGCTTTTTTCCTTTTCCTTTTACATTGAGTGGTAAAGATAAGATGGTTTGTAACAAAAAATACAGACAACATGAGCATCAGCAGCCACAGAAACCTCTCTGAACTGCTCTTCCATCGAAGGCCGACAGGCTCCACCTCTTTTGCTTCTCCTGATTTTGGGTTAAAGGGGGCCAAATTCAGAAACCCATCCATCCCCCTAACCTGCATCACCTTTATTTTCTCTTTACTTTCCAGTGGTTTCACACCTGACCCACATCAGCGGCGAGTCTCAAAGAGCTGAAACTGTCTCTGCACCTGACAGCTTATTCATTTATAAGCTTCCTCCACTGTGTTTGGCATAACAGGAGAAAATCCTTCTCGTTCTTACAAGCCATGGTCTGTAACTTCAGATCACTTTAATCCCTGGGATAAAAAAAAAAAAAGAAAAAAAAAGTCTTTCATTTAACAAATCACCCCCTCACAACTCCGGATCCCTGTGTAATTATTCCTCCAATGTGACTGTAAGCCAGCCGTGAGAAGAGCACTTGACGAGAAGCCGCTCGCGCATTAAGTCTTCCTAAGCCTCCTCCAGTCTCCTCCATAGGAACTAATGGAAGGAGCCTTCCTTCAATTTCTCTAAATATCCTACACAGAATATCAAGTGGCTCTCGACGCTGGCAACTCCTGATCCCACTTGGATTCCAACGGACAGTCAGCTGGTCACACAGCCACCATCAAGCCCCAAAGCCTGGCTTCTCTGCAACTGTGCCACCTGGGATCCAGTCCAGCAAACCAGAATGTGAGTATGAGGAATGGAGGGAGGTAGGTGTGTGGGTGGGGGTGTGGGGAGGGGGGGGGGGGGGGTCACCTGGTGAGCAGGTTCATCCGGCACCTTTAGG
>CM076653.1:9201040-9227576 GCA_038496675.1 Rachycentron canadum
CTCTCTCTCTCTCTCTCTCTCTCTCTCTCACACACACACACACACACACACACACACACACACACACACTAAGGGATGAGATTATCCATGTAAACACTATGCAAACACACACAGAAACACTAACTCACCGAAGAACATGCTGCTCTCCATAGCTCCTCAGGCTCGGGGGTCTGCTGTATTTCCTCTCTGGTGCCCTGCCAGTGTGTGTGTGTCCATGAACAGCAGCCTGGGCATGTCTCATACACTCCTCAGGGATGTGTGTGTCCGTGCATGTGTGTTCAATCCAACAGGAGCGTCAGTGACCAGTCTGCATGCTGCATGCACTCTGCACGCCGCTGCTGTCTGTGGACCTCCGTATCTGCCTCTCTCTCTCTCTCTCTCTCTCCTCTCGCACTGGTCCTCCCTTGCCTCTCTCGTCCCCTCCCCTCCTCTTTAGTTCTTCCCCTCCCTCCTCCTCCTCCTCCTCCTCTGTCTTCCTCCTCCCCCTCCTCCTCTCTGGCCCCTCCGCACACTGGCTCCCTTCGCTTCTTTCTTTTCTCTCTCTTAGTTATCTATCTACATTTTCCAGCAACAGTCTCTTCTCCCCAAATGCCCCTCTCTCTCCCCCCTCTCTCTCCCTCTCTCTCGCTCTAGGTGTCTCATCTTTGTTTTATGTGTCAACCAAGCCCCCTCTCTCTTTCTCGCTCACATTTCTTGCTTTCCCCCACTGTCTCTCCTTTATTTGATGGTATTCCCCTTTCCCTGCTTGTATCTCCAGCTTTCTCCCTTTTATTTCTTCTTTCTTCCGACTGTTCCCTCTCTCTTTCCCTGCCTCTCTCTTCCATATCTCTCTCTTTCTGCTTCCACCTCTGTAAATATCTTTGCAGTGTGTTTCTTCCTTGTCTTTCTCTCTCGTTGCCTTTCTTCCCTTGCCCCTGTTGTCTCTTATCATTTTCTTCCTTTCACTCAGCACGTTTCCCTGCATACAAAAAGAAAAGAAAAAAATAAAATACAACAGAGGCAGCCGAGGCGAAACCAGGTTGTGTTGGACAGTTGGGCAACACGTTTAAAGTTGGAGGAGACAAAAAACAGGGCAAAAAGGAGAGTAAATATCAAACTTGCATCATCACATGGCCCGAAACATGACTCCAAATGTTGCTCTTTGCCTGTTGGATGTTTAAGTAGGCAGGTGTTTGCTGTAACTAAGGTAATAATAAAATAAAACAGCTTTTTATGCTGCCCTCAAGTGGCGCAAGACATAATAGATACACTCTGAAGTTGGTGTTAAAATTGTAATAAAAATAATAAGAATTATTATTATTATTATTTATTCTAAGAGTTGTCTTCCATTTACGTCAAAATAGCTCAACAGCAAAGTGCTCAGTGCTGCCACTGGTGGCCAAAACATTGTATTGTTTTAAATCAGAATCAAACTCTAGATACTTTGTTAATCCACAGGGAAAATTTGGTTCGTTACGGATGCTCCAATAAATAGAAACATAACTAGAATTATGTACAGACTTAAGTTATAGTAAATTATAGATAGAGTTATATAATGTAGATAGAATGTAAAAATAAATAAAATAAAATACAAGATATAAAAACATAAAGTTCAAAATAAAAAATAGATGTGAAATATAAAAATTACAGGATATCTGTAAATACAGTATATACAGATATACTGTATGTGCATTGTAGTCACTTCTGTGTCAAAAACAAAAAAACTTAGTGGCACTCTGTTTCCTAACACTGAGTACGCTAAGTTTGGACTTGACCAAAGTTAGGAGTTCAAACTTTATCATTTCAACACATAAGTCCAGACTCCTGAGGACCAGAAAACTACTTAAAACTGGATCACTGTGTTCTTCCTGATATCAACAGCTCAGCTCAGCACAGATACGCTTCAACACACCTGTACCTGACTGTACAGTAACAAAATGATCTATAGATTTCCACAAACAGGCGGAAAAACGCAACTGACAGACTGTAGAAAACACACGCTTCATGTCCAACATGTAATATGTATTAAAAATCAAACAAAATTTAATATAAACCACACTACCTCTGTATTTCTTCTTACTGAAATAGTGGCATCTTTTTTACATATATTGTTGGTAAGCTGACCGGGAAAAGGCACATTTTTCGTTTCATCTCTTCATCAGTTTAAACCGCAGTGACAAGTGTTGTGTGTCAAGAGACCAAATTTCATGTTCCACAAGAAGAATTTCATGAGATATCAACAAGTTATGAAGTAATTGACCAAAGGGCTGCACAGACAACACCTGTCTACCAGGACCATGGTACAACCACGGCTCCAAAAACTCACATTTACAAACAGACATTATTTATTTGGATAAACTGACCGCACTTCCTGATGCATCCTCTGTGAAACAGGCGGAGCGAGAAAACTCGAAGTGGATATTTGATGTGTACTCGAGCAGATCAGGCTGTGACTGATGACGTTCGACAAGTCTGCAAGAGCACAAGTACAGAGAAGAACACAGATTAAAAAAAGTTCATGTTTGCTGCTACTTTGATGTTTTCCCACCTTTCACGCTGCTATAGGAAGATTTACAGTATTATACCGGATATATGATATTGTATTGTTACATATTATATTTCTATGGTTTTTATTTTCAACTTTGTCTCAAATTTTCTGAAGGCCTGAGCGTTTGGAGTCTCTGTAATGACCAGCTGTAATAACCCTGTGAACATGCAGCTCCTCTGTCTCCACTGCTTGTAACCTTACTGTGGAACCATGACTAATTTATTTGAACAGTTTGAGTGGTTGTTAATTGTTTGTGTGTGTTTGTGTTGGACCATTTCAACCGATGTGCACAGTGAGATCACAGACTCACAGTCAACTGTTAAACCGACTTACTTGTTTATAATTCCAGAGGCTTCAATGAATTTGTCGCCACACGCGATGATCTTTCCTTTCGCCTCGCTGCTCTGCTGTGACACTGACACCTTCCTCTGTCTGAGGCCTGTTCTCCGGGAAAGTAATCGGGTTTCTGTAATCACCGGCCTCAATTATGGAAACCAGGTTCTCCTGTTTTTGTGATGTTAAAGGAATCAGATTACTGCAGAGAGCTGTAGGTAACACAGTTACTTAAGTGCATGTAAGTGCGCTGATTGATTCTGTCTGTTTTGTCTTTCCTTCCACCCTGTTTTACACTTCCTTTTCATCCTTTGTTGATGACACTCGCTCTTTTGTTTTCTCTCTGATGCTCACGCACTCATTCCCAGACTGTGTTTTTGTTGCATCTCACTTCCGTCTGTCTTGTTCTTGTTCACAGCCTCTCTCTCTCTTTCTTTCTTTTCATGATTTTTTTTTTCCCCCATCTCTGGATGGTTGTAATCAGACTCAACAGGAGCTGATATCAGGCTGCTGCTGTGGGCGTCACACACAGACACACACAGACACACAGGATCTTTAGAAACCTAATGCAGGCACAAAAGATGCACAAATTGTATATCTACTACACACTTCACAAATACAGATGCGCGCATGAAGACAAGCACAAACACACACACACACACACACACACACACAGGCGCACACACACTACCAAATACTAAAATATGCACAAAAAGGAAACAACCAGCAGATGCTCATCACATTTGAAGACACGCACATAGACCCACAAACACAGACAATATGCAAGCAGGCTCATGTACCACGAGTCCCCGACACACACAGATATGCGTATATACACCCACTCTTACAGAAACATAAAAACAACCACATGCAAAGACGCTGCCAAACATTACCAGCTGCACAGCACACACACACACAAAGTATTATACAGCTGCATTCACACATACCCCTCATCTTGTGCAATTCAAGGAAAATCTTATTAATTTTTTTTTTTTTTTTTTACAAAGAAGACACGAATAATTGATAATTGATTAGAAAATTCTTATTTTTGGCAATGACTGATTGACTTTGTCTGGTTGAAGGAGGAGATTTGTGTCAAAACAAAACAATCGACTTCACTCTGACATTTTTTTCTTACCAGCAATACAAAGGAATCTCATATAATGCTTTCTGAACAGCAGTAAGTGTCGTCAAACAACACGCTGGCCTTTTAAATGTGGTCTTGTATTTTTATTGTTGCTTATATTGTGATTCAAATTTAATCGTGAATGCAAAACAATGATTATGTAACAGCCACAAACGGAGAAAGGGGGGTAAATTGTTGCGTGTCATCTCTGCTTCCCAATGAATTTATGTTCCTGCAATGACTGGATTTGTCTGCTCTTTCCACGCGAGCAGTGTGAGCTATATGTCAGCAGCTCTTTCTGATTCCTTTCTCTGCTCTTGGTCTCTCTGGAGGAGCGGGGGCTTTTAACATTTCCCCGTCCACACACAGACTCAATGATCCTATTTACACCTGGTCATGTGATCTGATGCATTATCTAGATAGCGGCGTAGTCGTCCACAGGTCTTTTTATTCACATCTGGAATTAATAAACACTGACTTTATCTCCAATATGCCCATATTATGATCAGATCTCATTCCATAGAGACTGTAAATAAAGATGGATCCAGCCTCTGTGATGTCAGCCAAAGGATTTCTGAAGAGTAGTTTTGAAGCTTAGTACAGTTGTCATGAAGGGGAAAATTATCATATATAACCCAAACTGTTCTTTGTACCAAGCTGTAAAGTTGGGCATTTTAACATGGGAGTCTATGGGGATTGACTCTCTATTGGAGCCAGACTCTAGTGGTGTTTTAAGGAACTGCAGTTTTGGTACTTTGGTGCTGGCTTAATCTTTCAGCCCTATTATGATATTATCAAATATCATAGGAAGCAATTGAATGCACAGATGCCATGTGGTAAGACTGACTAATAGCTTTTGCTTGCTAACAGGGAAAGGCTACATTTCAGCTTGCTCTTTGTCAGGTGTGGCCGTAGTGTATGGGCTGCACTTACACCTGTTTGAAATCTGATGCTACAGTGCAAGTTTAGTTTCACTAAATATCAGACTGTATATGAGAATACATAAATACTGAGGATCGTATTGAAGTGTATGTGAAAATGGCCCTACTTCTCTCTTGATTTATTACCTCAGTAAACATTTTCCCAATGAGTTTATGGTCTCAGCCTCTACTTTCAAGTCATCATCAGTCTCATTTAGCGGAGAATAGACCATAAAGCAGTGTATGTATTAGGGCGTGGATACTGTGTGTCAGTGTCAAGAGTACAAAGCAGATCAGATCCACCCCTCATTCCTCCTCAGCTCCACCTTCTCCTCCAAATATGGTTTCTTCTGCTTTCAAAACACCAAGATGGCGACGGCCAAATTGCAAACTTGAAGCTTGAAACTTGAAAATTTAAGAACTACTCTTTTTCTTTCATGTTTAATTCTTGCATTTTTGACGAATCAAAACAAAACTACACTTGCAGCTTTCATCATTTGCATACAAGATTTCTGCACAATTCACTCAAATATGAGATACAGTGATTTGTACCAGATCATGGTCTTTGTAAACCTGCTCACCATGTAATGCATAGTTTTGTTTTATCCAGATAAGAAATTCAGGCACAGCTCTTTAGTTAAATCCAGGTGTAAATTCAAAGAGGCAGACTCTCCCATTATTCTCACAAACCTGAATCCTGCAGGCATGTTTAGCATTGAGCCAGTGATCTAAATACACAGCCCGCATTGTGCTCTTAATTTTTGCCGTAACACTCCAAGGGCTCACAACGATGTAATTAATTTCTCAAGCAATGTGTTTCCACGCATCATTTTTCTTACTCAAGTCCTGGTTTGCTTGTTACAGTGATGTTGCAGTGAATCAGGAGGCATTCGATGGCAAGCATCAGCTCCATGTCCATTGTGCTTGAGGTAGCTGTGTTTACATCAATGACCCTTAGCTAAGAAATGACCACGATTGCTTGTCTCCTGGTTGCCAATCCTGAGTGTCAGAGGGGAAAGTTGAATCTTTCTCGACTTCCCCTGCTCGCGCCGCTGAGCAAGTTTTAAGACATGAGTTGCAGTGGATGGTGCCAGGTTGTTATTTCGAGGTTCAGTTCACATGAATGGCATCTTGTCAGGCCTTCCAGGATGGTGAGTCTATTGGTATGAGTGTGATGCTAAGAAATAAGGAGGAGGAGCGGAAGCAGGCCCTGTAGCCTGCTTATTTACTTCTAAAAAATTGAATTGAATTGAAAAATGATACTGACAAAGGAAAACAATGACTGCATGCGTAATCATAGCTGTATATATTAAAACATGGTGTGCGTCTACAAGAAACACATTTGTGCACATATTAGCAGCTATGTTTCTGTTTGTGACAGATGTTTACGTTCCCAGGGGTCTAGGCAGGAACATTCCTGTATGTGAGCCATGATGTTTGTGTGTGTTGTGGGTCAGTATTTTCGCACGTGCTTAACCTACGTCTGGGTTTTGGCTCACACACACACACACATGCACACACACATAAACACGTACA
Source organism: Rachycentron canadum (assembly GCA_038496675.1). NCBI lineage: Eukaryota > Metazoa > Chordata > Actinopteri > Carangiformes > Rachycentridae > Rachycentron > Rachycentron canadum. The sequence continues at coordinate 9,207,483 of CM076653.1, forward strand.
CACACACACACACACACACATACACACACAGAGAGACACCCTGTCTGATTGGCCCACTGTAACGCTGCCGCTGAAGGTCAGACAGAATTGACCGCTCCTGAGCTCCGGCCGCCGGTATCGACTGCAGATGAGACGCTTTCTTGATCAAAGCGATGTCTGACCGCGCACACACACACACACACACACACACACACACACGCACAGTGAGATATCTATCCAGACAGCCAGTGAGTTAGTGACATCATCAGCTGTCTCCTCCATGGTGAAAAACGATTAAATAAATAAATAAAAACTGAATCAAACGCAATGAATGTCCTCAAGTGCTGTATGTGATTCCTCTCTGCTATCATCTCCCTCAGGCTCCTCTGCTGCGGCCATTTTGCACAGCGCAGATGTTTTCAATTAATCCTGAATTCCCATTCTCCCTGTCCACCCCCCCACCCCTCCCCTGCTGAGCCCACTTCCAGTAAATAAGTTTATTCTATATCTGAAATGGCAGCTCTCCCTTTCTCTGCTCCTTCGTCTTTGTCGTCCGCTCCCTCCCATCTTCCATTCCTTTTTCCCGGTTCCCTCGGTCCTGCCATCCTCCGCCGTGCACCGTCTGTGGCGAATGTGTTTTTTAACCTTGACTTGCAGGTGTCGGTGGCAGAATGGGGCATTATTTGTCACCATAAATAGTGGTTAAGCAGCGGCGGCAGCCCTGCAGGAAAAGCCCCAGCGCACCGCATGCTAGTGCAGCCCAGGATACTTCATTAATCTTGCTGTCACTTCCGTGACGCTTTTCATTAGTTATAGGGCTATCTGATCAACAGGCAGACTCTCGACTTTTCAAAGCCGTCCACCGGCTGCCACGAGAGGAGAGAGGGAGAAGAGGAGGAATGAGACTCAAAGAAAGACTTGTGATTGTCTTGGCCTCGAACAAATCCAGGTCTTGTGGGGGGTCGATCCATGTGGCGCCACTGAAGGACCAGTTTACCCCTTAATAGAAACATTATGCAATACACAGAGCACTGTAAACCCACGTTTGCAATTGTTATAGTTCATTTGTTTGGAATATTTGTTTCAAACTTAATCTTTTCCATTTATTTAATTGTTTTTATTCTAAAACAAGTAAAAAACATTTGTCAGTGGGTTGAAATAATTGCACCTGGTTTCAATGAGTTAATGTTTGAATTTCATGAAATCTAACCTCATTCTGGCCCCTGTCCAGGACCCAGTCTGTGAACACCTGTACAATTCAAAGGGAAACAATACATGCATCTGATCTCTTTGATATCAGCTTCATTAATTGCTCTCACGCTCTACACTGTATCGTAGATGCATTAAGTTAATGTTGAACAAACATCTCTTCGTGCTGCTGCTTCACATGAAAACAAACAAAAAAACTTACTAAAACTTACTAATTACCACTTCACAGTTGTGTGCCCCCACCACTCAGATTAGTTTCAGAGTCACCATTTGTGTTGTGAGTTATGGCTTAAAGTCTTTTGTGAGGACACAGTGACCTTTAACCTTTGACCACCGAGATGTAATCACTTCATTCTTGAGTCCCAGTGGAGATTTGTGCTAAATGTGAAGGGATTCCCTTGAGGAGTTCTCGAGATGCTGCGTTCACTTCATAATAAGTTTTAAGTAATTAGGTGATGCTGGAGGTGCATTATCTCTCTCTTTACCTTTTAAGCAAAAGATAAGTTTAAGTGACAATGAAATGAAATCAAACATTGCAACGTTGCAGCAGCGACGCTGGTGCTGACACAACCACACGCGTGAGCTGCAGCACTTCAGCCAGGTTCGGTGTGATCAGACATCGGTCTGCACATCTTCAACTCCTCAGCTCTTCATGCCGAGTCCTGCTGCTGTGAGCAAAACAACTCACGTCGCATGCAGCGTGAAATCAGATCATGGCTGCAATTATTTTTAATCGACGTCTTTATTAAAACAACATGAGTTGGCCGGTTGTTCTGCAAGTGGATACGCTGGTTGTTCCTCTGTTGTGTTTTTGTAAGAGAAGCTGTTGAAAGGATGTTTGCTGTAGCACCGAAATCTTAAAAATACACTTTAACAACTTTAAGGGTCATTTACTGGAATCTGGTGCAATTACCTGCCCTGTTAAGTTTTATTTTCACACTTGTTAGACAAAAATGAAGAAGAAAGAGGAACAAGTCAATGTTTCTGCAGGTGAAGCACTGAGTTCTTAGGACAAATATTTTAGTTAACAATGACAAGTCAGTGCAAGATGTTACTGATGTAATACTGTGCAACATCTATTACACTTCTTCAGAGTGATGAACTGGAATGTCACAACAGCAGAGATCTTAAAAGAAATCGAACCCAAATTGTGAAGCTGAAGAGTTTCATTTGCCTGGGATCTCAGGGCGATTATGAGTCATTCACTGAGACAAATATTATAACTGCACAAGAGGAAACTCGACACCAGATGGGAGAGCTCTGGCCCACGTCGACTCCACCGCAGGCTTTTTCTAAGTAGACCGAGTGTTACGCTGATGGCCGATGACTGTGATGGAGGGTTTATGAACTCCACTGCTACATAAAACTTTGCCATGTCAAATGTGGCTTGTGTGTAACCCACCTACATGCTGGCCGAAGGCGCTGCGGCCTGCGTCCCTCCCACTAAGCCTTCTGGGATTGAATCTGGGTTTCCCACCATTTCCTCGCCATGTGTTTTACATCACTGAGTGAACAGCGAACAGGCGGAAGATAACCTGCAGGGAAGAACCCGGGCTAAACAAAGCTCCTACTCCGAAACGTGATACACGCCATTAGAAACAAGTACTAAGACGCAAACCTTGCATGCGAGAGAAGCACATGACTGTTTCAAGTTATAGCAATGAGTCATCCAAAGACCTCAGCGGCGAGGATAGTTTTATTTCTGAGGATGTCATCAATGATATATGAGATATTGACTGGAGGTATGAGGCTTTTTTCTCCTCTGCGAGCTTCAGGCTGGCGCAGACGGCAGCCTGCAGCAGTTAAGAAATAAAATGACACGTAAAAACCACAGCAGTAACACTTCCAGTTGCCGTTAGATTGAAAATGGAACAGAAAATGGGGTTTCAGGTAATCAGCTTGAAAATGCTGCGGCTGCATACTCCGCAGTGCTCGACCACTCGCCAAACTGTTGATCCATCTCCCGTCCTGTTTTTTTCTCTTTTTTCTTTTCTTGCCTTAGAGTTTCTCAGCAGAGAGGATCAAAGCATCCTTGCAGTGCTTTTTCAACATCCAATACCACCAACCCCCTCCTGCTTATACCCAATGAAGTAATTGGAAGCAGATAGTGGAGTTACAGCAGCGTGGATGAGTACTGTGACTGTTACAGAGAGGTTTCAGAGCTGGAACAAGAGGGAAAAGGAACAATCACTGCAAAGCAGTTTGAATCAGGTCGACTGCTGAATAATTTTCCTGTGATACTTGATTTAAAAGTGTCAGTCAGAGGAGGAAAAGTAAAAGTGGAAGAAAGTGGAGGAAAAAGTGTGGAACAACTTGATTCTTTATTTATCAACGGTATTATCAGGAGAATTTTCCTCCACTGCAGCTCATGATGTTTTTATTCACCTCACTTTATCTGAGAGTTTCACTTCAGCATCAGGTAAATATCGCATGTTGCTGGAAAACATTTTGTCTCCAAAACATTAACTTCTCTGTGACGCAGAAAAACAGCCTCGTTTCATCTCGATGACACCGTGACTTTATCGATGATTTCGCTCTGTTTGTCAGGGCGTGGACACCTGAGACCAGGTTAGCGCTGTCGAACCTGTTGCCAATAGGTATGAATGTGAGCGTGAATGTCTATATGTTGGGCTTATGATAGGCCGGCGACCTGTCCAGGTTAGACCCCGCCCTCGCCCAACGTCACCTGGGTTTGGCTCCAGCCCCCTGTGACCCTGCATGGATAAGCGGCATAGATAACGGATGGATAGTTTGACAACACATGTATTTTATTTAGATCTAATCTAATTATGTATGTGCTGAAACATTTAAAGTGGATCGACAGTAGGGAGCAGGATGATGTTGTGAGAATTGTCTTTGAGCATTTGAACACATTTTGAAAATGTTTGTTGCGTCTCTGTGTGAATCCTTTGCAGCTGTTGTGAATCGAGCTGACAGCTGCTGTTTTCCCAGAAGAAACCGATTTATCCATCTTTCAAGTGCAGACCAACTGAGCATTGGATGCTGAAAACACTGATTTTTAATATGAAAGTAATCCGATTACTGCCTCCACCAGCGTCTGCAGCACCTCTCTTGTAAGATTCGACATCACCCCCTGGCTCCACTTATCATTTTCTGCAGTTCAAACCTCTGTATGAGCTCTGTCGGCCCAGCTTATGTTACCAACAGCACCCACAGTCAGACCGATATAACGTGTCAATATCAGCCTTTTGTCAGTCTGTCATGTCGGCTGAGCTCCTGATACGGTGACGGCTCCAACCGGTAACTCTGTGATGGAATCTCGTTTTTTTTTTCATTTCATTTGATCAGTTATACCAGGAAGAATGAAACAGTATCTGCAGTCATGAAACGGCTTAAAGAGGAGTAAAATAGTTGGGAGGCTGCTCTGAATACAGAAATGAAGACAGAGGAACTGAGGCGCCTCCGTTTCAGTTCAATGCCTTTATCGGACTCTGGGAGACTTCAATTATACTGACCGTTTTTTAAGTGAATACTTAATTTAAAGGCTTAATCTGCACCACAGATTCCTTTACACAAAATATATGGGTCGTCCAGCCTCGACAAGCTGCTAATCTTTAAAAAAAAAATGTGATTAGTCAGACTTAGAGAGGATGGCTGTCGAGTCACACGAGTCTCAGTGATGTTTCAGAGGATTTTTGACCCGAAACACTGAATATTCCCAGCGTGTGTATAACATGAAGCAAGTATTAGGTGTGATAAATCCCCATTAGAAACATTTGTCAGTAACCTTTATTTGGTGGAATTACAATAGTGCAGAAAGTCCGGCAACCTTGATCTGAAAACATCACAGTGGCCAAGCAGAAAACATCAGGGAAGTCATGCTCCAGCAATAAAACCAATTCCAGATTTACTCTGCAGCTTGGCTGTTGTGATTCCTTCCACCTCTATTTCCCTCTCTCTTTTCAATCTCCCTCTCCCCCTCTTTCTTTCCACTTTATCTGTCTTTACAGCTTGTAAAGCCGAACAGCCAGAAAGAGACGAGCCGAGGTATTGATCTCAGGGGGTGAGGGAGAATTGCTGCAGTCTAACGAACACAAATTGGTGTCAAAAACTCAGCACTTGACTAAAAGACAAGTTTGCCTCAGATAAATGTTTACCACTGCTCAAAAAGATCTGAGGGGGAGAGACAAGATTAACCAAAGTGCTTAGACAAAAGAGGCATCAAAGTTTAAAGATTATTAAATGGGAAGAGCTTTGTGAGCTCAACGGAGCCGAGATCTAAATGTCAGCTCTGGGTGTCTTTTTTTAAAAAAAAATCTAATCTTGGACCATTTTACTTTCTCCCTACGTGTTTGGGCGTAATGGGCGACATGCAAGACTGTAACACAGAGCCACCTCAGGCCTTTGACTATGAAGTCATTTGGTTAAAGCTAAGTCAAAACAAGGGCTCTGCCGTTTCTGTAAAAACATGGGGAGTCTGGTGGACATTGGAATGATGTGATCTAAGACAACAGGCGTCCAAAATTCATTTTATTCGTCGGCACTTCCACCGCCAGCGCCTGTCATTCCCCAAAGTACAGTGGGGATTATTCACTCTCCATTCCCCCCCTTTTTTAACGCGAGAGCAGGAAAAAAAAAACCCAAACGGTTGAACCTCTCAACTTCTGCCAAACTCTACACGCAAAGTTCCCAGTTTTAACAGCGGCTAATTGGATACTGATGTGTTCCTGACGAGTCTCTCCCTCGTGCAGTCTCTTTTAAAGGCCATCGCCGGTGCTAAATCAGGAGAAGGAGCGACGTGTCCAAGGGATGGCAGCTATCTAAACATCTGTTTTTACAAGGAACAGAAAGAGTAAACTGTGGTTTGTGCAGCTTGGTCTCCAGCTCGTCACCCTTGGAGATGCAGAAAACAGAAAATGGACCCAAACAATGACACTGACATAAAGTACCATTATATTAATAAAGATAAAGTACAGACGTAAAGACTTATTGAATTGGATGAGATCTCCTTTGTGGCTGTACATGATGAAATATTACTGGCTTGGCTGCGTGGCCAGTCATCTGACTCTTGTTATCTTGAAAGCTGAGGAGGTAATAGTGGAGGAATGTCATTAGCTACCCAACGGAGACGGCTTTATGAGCGCCTGTGACAAACTGTGTCGTTGTCTTGACATTGTCAAGTCAGGCCTGATGACTTAAAAATTCAAAGTATTGTCCAAGGAAGCTGTAAGTTATCCTCCTTGATCTCTGACTGGGGATCTTTCCCCCTGTTGTTGTTGGCCGTCTCAGAGCTTAATTAAACCTGCCAGGAACAGGGCGTTTCAGGGGGAATAAATCAGAGCGCTCACAGACTAACACACAGACCCGTGGCACTAAAGCCAATCTGGTGCGGTTGTATCGATTGCAGCCTTTCGCGGCTCAACCATGCCTTCAGGATGTTGGGTCAATGCGGATCTGATTTGCATCAACGTCTCAGAAAACTGAGTTGGAAGTCCCCCCCCCCTCTAAAATCTCCACTTGCACTCTTGCTGTGGCTGCTGAGTGTGTATTGAGGTCATTATGGTGGATAGAAGAAATGACAGCTGAAACAAACCAAGACTTATCTTTAGTGTACTTACTGTTGGATTATGTTTTCATCCGGATAAAAAAAAACGGGTGTCGAGGCATCGGCCGGATATCTACAGATTCAGCTTGTTTGTTTGTATTGTCAATAGGCATCTCGCCAAAAGGCATTTTATCGCTTTTGTTTCCTTGAAATAAAAACAACCTACCCACTGAAATCAGCATCATCTTTCACACTCCTTTAAAGTTCATTAGTAGGTGAGTATTTCATCCTTATCTCTGTTTTTTTTCAATATTCTCTAAGTATGAAATACTCACCTTAAACTCTTATCTTCACTGACTCTCTGTGTGTAGAGACAAACCTGTTGCTACTGTTTTAGTAGAAATAGTGTAAGTATCCAATTAACATTAGCATTAGAAACACAATCACAATGTCCTCTACCCTATTAATCAGAGCTGAGTGTGTTGCCCATAAATTAATGTTGGATTCAGACAAATTGTCCCATTTTGCAAACTGTGGAAATCTCACCGCAGAACAAAAACCCAGTGGATATTTTCCTCACAAGTGGTGCAGACCTTCAGCTTGAAAAGATAAATTTTCCTATCAAATCCGTCATCGTTCTTTTTTCAAGAGCTGAGAGTTTGCTTGACATCAGAAATGCACAGGCCTGAGCAAGCACTTCGCCGCCTATACAACCATGTCATGTCAGTGCTTAAGATGCATTTGTGATCCAGTCCAAAACTTTCTTGGCTGAGCAACAAAGGCTGCCTTTGTAAACCATCTGAGAAGATGTTTGCTGTATTTTCCAGCGTCCCCGGATTAGTGAGCTGCGAGGAGCTGCAGCGGGTGGCAGCTACAGTTTCTTAGCTAACGTTTCAGTGAGGCCTCTGCTTAATGAGGCATTTATTTCCCCAAAATAAGGACACGCATGTAACAGATCTGTTTTCAAGAGCTGTCAGCGTATTTATACTGAATGGCCCCAGATCTTACTTCACTTACAACCATTGTGAGTCTGTATTAACTCTTGATCATTGTGTAATAATGGTCATTTTCTATTTTCCTGTCAATTTTATGCTTTAATCAGTAATTAAAAAGCTAAAATTACTAAATTATTATCAAAATAATAATTACTTCCTCAATTATTTAGTATAAAGTTATTGTAGCAGAACTGCTGGATCTTATTTTTTTGCAACAAGTTTAAAATTAATTGTTAATGGATGGAGAGCAGCTGCGTTGTAGCTTGTGTCCAAAATCACTAATTTCGAAGATTTTTTGCCATTTTGTCCAAACTTCTAGAGAGAAAGTCATAATACCAAAGTGGAATTGATCGCTAACCAAGCACAATCCAGTCTCCTATAAAATATGTATTTATGAACTACTAATTTCTGTTGCCAAAAATACAAAACATAACCCACATTCTTCACAAAAATCAAAACAATCACTCTGTGGCAACTTTCTTTTGACCGAGGGAAGTGCTATATTTATTTAATTACATAGATTTATAGAGAGGTCAGGGTGGAGGGAGGGTGGTGGACTTTTATTATCCTTATTTTATCATTCAGCCAAAACTGGGGTTTCCACCCTGCATCCATTAGGTGACAAATGCCGACTGGATAAGGTCAGGGAGAGTTGTGGGTTTTGTTAAATATTAATAAAGTTAACACATTATGTCGTGCTCCAAGACCTTTTAGAGTTGTGCAAAAACGAAGACCACATGTGCAGATGTCAGAGAAAAATAAATAAAATAGGTTAACACAACACTCAACATTTCATGGACATTTATAAAAAAAAGTTACAATCATAATACAACCAACGTATATATAACCATAAAGTCTATAGTTGGGGAATCGTAGACTGTTTATAAAAGTAGAGGTTGGGCTGAAAAGTGAAGCCATTGCAAAGGTGATTTAAACCTCCCATCAGGCGGCAACTCCACTGGTCGCAAAAATAAGTCAGTTTGCATTGAATCACTTGATTTATATACAGAACAGGTCAGATCCACCCCTCACTCCTCCTCAGCTCCACCTTCTCCTCCAAATATGATATCTTCTGGTTTCAAAAAACCAAGATGGCGACGGCCAAATTACAAAGTGGAGGCTCCCCAACCTAATGGGATATATATATATATATATATGTATATGTATATATATATATGTATATGTATATATATGTATATGTATATATATATGTGTATATATATATATATATGTATATGTATATATATATATATATGTATCTCAATGGTAAACAACATTTAAATTACTGGACATTGATTGTGTAACATGTGGCCGTCTGCAGGTGTGATGTAATGTCTCCTGTTGGTGCCTGCCATGATCAGTTTTTCAGAGACATTACACAATGTGATGAGTTGGGGTTAGGTTTTAGGAGATTACCACAAGGATATAAAAACAGGTGCTTTGTCGATTTCAGTGTTTTTAAATCCCTCTAATCTGGTTGTGCTCCCTGACACAGCACACACAGCTGGGTTGGGATTTATTGTTTCTGATATGATTAGCAGATGGGTTAAAACACAGGGAACACGATGTGAGCNTATATATACACATATATATATATATATATAAAATATCTGAATGGCATTTGCAACTGAAAATATTTTCTCGCTGATTTTCTCTGTCTCACAGTTTTTGGAAATCATATGGGACAACAAAAAGTAAACGGCTCCCTGTTTACTTTTTGTTGCCCCATATGATTTCATAAATAAATGATCTGTGTTTATTGAAGTAAATTTATCTTAATGTGTAGGAATAATGACAGGATCATACCCCTGACACCTGCCCACCATTGAACTTTTTTTCGAGGTGTTTGTGCCAAACGCTTGTCTTGGCATCACAGTTTTCACATGATTAGCCATAAAGCAGGACGAACGTATTTCCTCCTCTTCTGTTCATGCTTCACTGGGAATTCTACCTGTACATCATTTTATATTCTCTTCTATTGGGCTTCAATCATAAATATAACACAATGTATAACTCTATAAAAGACATAACCTCGAGGTTATTTACAGGGAGCCTCTGACTACCATCATCTGGGCCCATAATGCACGGAAAGAATGTGCACCTTGTCACAGGATGACACCCAAAGCCCAATAAATCCAGCTGCCGCCACTGCACCACAAGATAAATGGAAACCTCCTCTGTCTGAATTACCTGCAACCATCCCCCACCCACCCCTGACCCCTCCCCGTCCACCAGCACTGATTGTCAAGGTTACAGAGAGAAATGCACTTTGTGAGGGATCAGCACTCTTTTATTTTCCATCATCACAGTCCTGAGCCCCATACAGCTGGAGCTGAAGATGTCCCGCCTGAGCGAGAGGAGGATCTTCACATGACGTCTGGCTGACAGCTGAGTGAACTGACTCAGCCGCTCTGCAGGAACCGAAGATGAAGCAAAGGCATTTATTTATTCAGGTTCTGGTTTAATTAATATCATGCCAGAGGTTAAAAACAGCCAGATTCAGAGAAACAATACAATTATTTTTCCTTCCGCGGTTCATGCTTATGCCACGAAACATCCTCGGTCATTCAATCTCTGCTTTTTCCATTGTTTCATTTTATTGTGAACTAAATATTTACAATCAGCGGGATAACAATAAATCAGCCTTCTTCCTTTCATTCGTTTCTTCATTCCCTCGTCACGCACAATATCTCTCTCAGACACAGATTGGAGTTTTCTTTCTACAAACACAGCTGCAATGGGAGCAGAAATAATCATATTGGTTGGTTAAACCTCAACAGGCAGAGTCAACAGACCACGTTGGAAAGCAAAAACGTCAACTGATGGAAAAGGAACACTGATTCAAATTTAAATAAAAACATGAAGAGTAAACACGAGGTTTGAGAGGTGACTTGATATGAGGTGTCACTGTTTGCGAGTCATCCCTTTAACATGTCTGGTCTTAATAGATCCAGGATCCACTGGATGAGGCACGTGGTTCTGTTAATCCTGGACATTTTTAAACATATATTCCAGTGCCCATGGTCGACGTTTAGACTTGATCACACGGGTGCAGAGAGCTGAATTTGGGCGTGTGAATACATGGTGCACGGTGGTGAAGGTTGGCACTGCAAGAGCGTTCTGGCTTCGAACCCCAGGGTCTTCGGTTTCCTTCGGGTGCTCTGGCTTCCTCTCGAAGTCCAAAGACCCAAAGACAGACGAATTGTCAACTCTAAATTTCCTGTAAGTGTGGATGCGAGTGCGTCTGGTTGTCTGTCTACACGTCAGCCCCGTAGACAGGACCTGTCCACGCTGTGCGACCTGATGTCCTGTCCATGTGAGGGTCAGTGGTATAGATACTAACAGCGGGAGGAGCTTCTGGTTTCTTAAGTGTTTTCTGTCTCCTGTAAACCCATTTATTGTTTTTCTATTTACACAATATACATAACAACACCCAGTGTTACATAACATAGAACAACATAGAACCACTGGACTCTGTTTGGTTGACAGGTCTTAATACTGCAATACCTATCAGCCCGACCAACCTATCAGAGTATTTTTGTAGTCTGATCATGAAGTTAGCATCACCCTGGTTACCTTGATAAAATAGTTAATGGGATTTTTACGTTGGCCTTTGGATTACTGCGGGAATAGGTTTGATCACTTCATCGTGGCTGAAAAGGAAATGGTTGTATGACGGCAAGATAAAGCAGTGAGAATATTCAAAATAAAGCGTGCACTTAAACTGATTTTTTTGCAGATGGCGCCGTCCGCGGCAGCTCATCACTCAGCTCATGTGCGGTGCTTCTTTGGTCGCGTGCTTATATAAACCAGCTTCAGGTAAGTACTTCACACACCCATGTCAAATAAGCTCGACACTATAAACACTGAGCAGTTGCCGCTGTGCAACCTCGTAACCAAGCTGGAGGGCTGAATGGGCAACAAGCCCAACAACGGCGCTTAACGGCAGCGTCTCCGTTCTTATGTTCTCTGATCATTTGGATATGAAAGACTGTGACGTGTCAGACTACAGCGTCAACATGCAGCTGATTTAGTTTTGATCAGAGTGCGGGGAAGGACTGCTGCATTGAGAACAATTGCCACCTCTCTCTTAAGTGCTACTGAAGTGAGCTCATTTCTCATCAACACAGCAGACGCGACAACACAAACAAATAAAAGGTTCTTCTCTCATTCGAAGGAGGAAGGTCCAAACACAGACGCCTCAACAAGAAGGACAAGAGGTAATAAGCTGTGGTGCAAACGTGCCTCTATAGCATAAACATGAGGAGAATCATTGCTGCCATGTTGAACTTGCAGAGAACTAATGGACCGCACAGAGTGTGTTTGCTGTGTGTTGCAATTTGATAAGCCTGGAAACTTCTAGGTATGTGCCTTATCTTTGTTCCCTGTAGCCTGTGGCACTTGACCCACACCAACAAAGCTTGCGTTGTAAAGTGTATTTGTTAATGTAACTGAGGGCGGCTGTCCCACTCACAGTGGAATACATGTACAGATGTCTTATTGAATATTTTAGAATTATTATTATTATTATTATTATTATTAAAGCAAAGTAAAAGAAAATGAAATATAACAAACACAAAAAGGGCAGCGGTGCCACGTGAGTACAAACAAAAGGTTTTATTACTTGTTGTGTATGATGCATAATGTGTAATGTGGGGCCTCAGGGCTTGAGTAAGATATGACCACAATTGGTGCCATATGGATCTTGTTAAGAGAAAAAAATTGAGTTAGTCTTTCCTGCAGCGCTCTGAATGGTGTGGCGGGTGAAGGATAGGAGGCTGGAGAGAGGCTGGAGGCTTGTATAGCAGCATCATTTAAAGAAACATAGAAATAAATAATAATAATGTATTTAATGATTTATAATTCCGCAGTGCTTTTGCCAACCAAATCACAACTGGCTGTTAACTATGAGAAACGCTACAAAGCTCCCACCACAAGCTTCGGTAAAGGAAAAGTTGTTCACCGCTGGCTCCATCAGCGTCACAACCTGCCAAGGCCGAGTCAGCACAATTCAGAAACCACACTGGACTCAACCGATAGGAAAATTAACAGCAGTGCCACGGCGTAATGAGGGCTAAAACAAATTAGCACCAAGTTCATTAAACTTTTCAGTTGTTCAATAGGCCCTTCAGTTTGTGGTCGGCGTCGGAACAACAACGGCTAAATAAACACGCTGAGCAGCGGCCGACCTGTGCTGAAGGAGTTGTGGTAGTAGTAACCTTAACCCAACGTACTGTCATATGTCAAATATCAAAATATTTTCTTATCATGAAGTAGGTTTTGTTCTTCACAAAATTCCTAATACATTAGCATAAGAAAGCACATTATCCAGGAACAAAATATTCTTAGAGCTTAAGCCTGTGTTGTGACATAAAACAAAACAAACAAGTGCACTAACATAAAAATACAATAAAGTTATTGATAAAATAACAACAAAGAAATAACTAAACCTAAGAGAGGAAAATAGAGGTTTAAACTTTTCTTGTTTCTACTCAGCCAAAATACTTGTGTCATGTCATTTTCTACGCTATTAAGAGGAAAACTCTCAGTAAATAAATCAAATCTCCTTCTATGATGTTATCTGGTAACATACGCAACATGAAAAGTGTTGAGTCTAGACAAACATTAATTCTTAATCTTCTATTTAATGACTTTTTGAACAGAAATCCAATACCTCTGGGCTCCGAGTTTCCGTGTGTGTGCATGTGTAGCATCTGCTCAATTATTATACTTAAGTAAATTGTTTGTCTTCCTTTTTTAACATTTTACTTCTGTCCTGCTCTTTAAAGCACTTTATAAACTTTGTTCTTAAAGGTGCTCTATAAATAAAGTTATTATTATTAATAATAGTGATAATTATAATATTTATATGCAATGTTAGACAATGCACAGAGCATCTACCTGTGATCCTAAAGGTGTTGATCTATAACGCATGTTCAGTGACATTCGGGGGATAGATGTGTAATCATTTTAGTGCGGAGAGAAGAAAACTGTCAGAAAACTTAATTTTATGCATCACCAAGTTCACAGATTTATGTTATGCTCCTATCTTACCACAACTTAATAAAATATCTGAGGTACGGTGGAGAATATCAAAGAGGATGTTGGACTCACACACACACACACACACACACACAAGTTGAATTTTCATGTCTGAGTGTATACTTCACTTTAAATACTGTTGGTTAGTTTAATCTGTAAAGAATTGTTTGACATTTTGAGAAATACACTTATTTGCTTCCTGGCAGAGAAATAGATGAGACGATCAATACCGCTCTCCTATCTGTTCAGTGCAGCCAACAGTCCGTTAGCTTAGCTTAGCACAAATGTGGGAAACAGCTTGTTCTGTTCAATGAAAAAATAAAACATAAATAAACACCCAACCGCAAACCTGCACGGGAAGCACAATAAAACAGCAACAGTTTTTTTGTTTACTTTTTTTTTTTTTTTTTTTTTTTTTTTTTGTACAGCTTGAATAAACAAGAAACAATAAATTAATCAGTGACGTTCGGTATAATATCACAGTCATTTTAATCTTCTCATCTCACTCTCCAACAGGAAATAAAGCTGGGGAGATCTTTTTATTTTCTTTCACTAAAAGCATTAGCTTTCATGCAGCTTTATGTAGAGAAATGTATAAAGCAGCATCAAAGAACAACCTCAGAGTTGCACATTACATCTGTACATTAGCTGAACTTTTCAGTTACTTTACTAGAAATTGTACCATCTGTTTCCATTTGACAAAACCTACAGCTTCTTAACCAAGAACCATAATTATTGCACTTTGTGATCACTTTTAAATTCCAGGTTTGATTTTTGTGGTGTTGTAATCTGAAAATTGTAATATAAAGGTATCAACTGCAACATTATCTGAAAAACTGACTACCTGTATTTTCTGACATAAAAAATACAAAAAGAAAAATGCAACTAAATGTTAAAGGATTATAGTCATTTTTCATTTCCAGAGAAAATGGCAGGCAGAAGTACAAAGTTTGACCTCTGGATTTAATTAATCTTTCCACAGCAAACACCGGCTCACGAGGAAGACCATCGCAGCTTTACTGGAAGCTCTTGAACGTATCCTCATCTTGGCAATTAATCCACAGGAGAAAAAAAAATACACATTTAGAAAGAAAATAGACACAAAGTGCATCGTATCCAGCTGCTGGTTCATGCAGTGTTTTCAGTATTTTAGAGCAGATTCTTCTCTAAATGAGATTATTGTGTATACTGTTCCATATGCATTCATAAGCATATCTCCCGTGGTGATTTGCAGGTGAAACGATGGTCTCCGTCTTTGTTACAGCCTTAAAGCTTAGACCTCGCTTCACCTACAAAACTTCAAAACAGTTTTCATGTGGTTGGAGCTGCAGGCAAAAGTCCAGCAGAGCAGGGAAAAACAGAGGTGGAGAGAGGAAGGGCATATACAATGAAATCAAATAGAACAGCGAGGAGACTCGAGGAAGTGCTGTATGTAAAACACATTTGTTGTGGTCCTGCGGGAAGCAGCGGCGTCTGTCTCATCAACAAGGCCTCAAGAACGTGCAGTATCATTAATACAAAACGCCGGGCTGAGAAGAGGAGTCCCGCTGCTTCTTGCCATCGTGTAATCAGAGCAAGTGCAGAGAGACACAAAGCACGAGAGACGAAGAGGAGAACCGAAAGAAATCACAGAGGGAGGTTACAGCAAGGTGAGTTTACAGAGAAGTGAAGCCTGAACAAGCCTGTCGCCAACGTGGAGTAGAGACAAAAGGAAAAGCTAAGACTGGCACGGCACCACTTTTTTTTTTTTTTTAAAGATCCTTTTTTCAAACGTCCCTTTTTTTTCCCCCCATTTTTGATGAGATCTGCACTTGCCGGCAGGGCGACAGCCAGACACCATCTTAATTCACCCCCGTCTCTCTCTCTCTCTCTCTCTCTCTCTCTGTAAAGTGATGAACGCAGCATTTCCCTCAAGCCTTATCTGCAGCAACACGGTAACACGCCGTGCGCCGCTCCACTTCCATATCTGTGAACATAAAACCAGAGAAATGTGACAGCGCTGGTAGACTCCACTGCGTCTCAGCCGTTATCACACGCACAGGAGGTAATGTGTTTAAACACTGCTGCTGCTTGTTGTGCTGATCCGGGGCCTGCTCGATCAGATGAACATCTCGTCAGAAGCCTGATAGATGAGTTAAACTCTCATATGAGTCACGCGACGGCACAAATGTGCTCCATTTTCACAAAGCCTGGTAACCCCTCACCTGGCAAATAGGAGCTGACAACAGAGAGGCTCATTCATTTATCAACTCCAGGGGAAAAAATTGAAAAAGAAACTGATATCCTTTTGCATACAGATTGCAAAGCCTTATGGGAAAGTCACTCACCAAGGAGGCACATCTGTGATAATCTTAATCAAAACTTAGTGGTGCAGTCAACAAGTTCGCAGCTCGGTTTATTTTTCCATCACAGAGAGCAGATGTAGGAGTAAACTTTGAGCTCTTAACAGATTTTAAATTCTTGATATCTTTAAAAGACGATCTGACAAAAATCGCCGTCAGGCAACGACTGAGAGGAGATAAAAGAGAAAGGAGAAGAAAATCAGGTCTGGTTCACATCAGCACTGTTTCCAGTTTACTCTACATTAGACACAATCCATTCTGGGAGCTGTGTCACATTGTCCTGATAGGTGTAACGTAATCTCAGAGAACATCTCTCTGAGTTTGTTTCTCAGCATTTATTTATCTGTGGAGCATCAGCTGAGCACAGCGCGCCCCCCCGGTCCCTCCCTTTGCCTACTTCCGCTGCTTCCCGGCACAACAGTCTGCTTTTTTTGGCTTATACGAGGACGCTGCCCATTGAGTGAGCGGGAAGCAACGTTAATTTATTTTCTCCTAACCACATTTTCCCAGACGATCCGGGAACTCTCCGATCACAAACCTGATCTCTAACCTCTGCAGAGGGTTTGCTCCTCGCCCCATTCGTGCACTGAATCACTCTTAGCATAAAGTAGTTCATAAATATTATTATCTCACCCTGCATTTGTGAAAAGTGACTTCTTCTTATCAAGCATCCTTTCCCTCAGTGCAAACCTCAGGCTATTCACACTCCTTTGTAATAACATTTTCAAAGCTTTAGTAAGATTTGCAGGTGCCGGAAGAACTCCTCCATTTGCTGATACAATATATTTAGCACTTAGATATTAAACATTAAATTGATTAATTCAGGGTTATTAATATCAGATGATGATGGTTAAATTATAAATGAGGCTGTGTTAATGGAATATGTTGTTTAACATTGTGCACTGTAGAGCTTAACTTTCTCTTATTGAGTTGAGTGCTCTGTGCTGCCTTTCTGCCCCAGATTTTAGGGAGGGCAAAAGGAGACAACAACAGGCTCATTTCACCGCAATGGCACGCGGTGTAGACACGCTGTATTGCCCGCCGAGGTGGATATTGAAAAGACAATACAAAAAAGTAGACACCCCAATCCATTACAGGGCCTCTAGAATTACATTTTCCTCGGATACAGTTGAGCCCTGTGAGACCTAATACTCCTGTGTTCCTGGAGATGGAAACAATTTGGCCCAGGTTGGCTAATTTTCTGAGACTCTGTGCTCACTGACAGCTAAGATGCTGTAACACAGAAAAAAGGGGGGTCCTGCAGGGATTTTTGTGACTTAAATTTATTGGACATAACTCAAGAGCGATGTGCTGCAATGTTAACAGCGCAGACTTGAAACATCTGGCCGTGTAACCTCTACCATGGCTGATGAGCGGGCTTTTAACCTCCAGGCTTTTTCTTGTGCTGCAATTTTATTGTCAGCTGATGGAGCAACCAAAGCAAGTGCTGAACACCTTATGTCCGGCGTTTCGGTTACACAAAGACAACTGAGAAGACAGGAAAAAAAATGAATTTGGGAACAGATGGATCCTCTTGAGGATGGCTGAAGGGTGTGATTCAAATTAAAACAAAATGAATTATATTGGGCTTTTTTTTTTCTTTTCTTTTTTTCTTATTGAACTGTGCCCTAGCAACAATTACCAAGGGATAGAAGTGAAAAATAATAAGTACTGTGAAATGAAGAGCCGTGTTGTCCATTTCAGTTTTTAATTTATATGATGCTGTGGGATTTAGGGGCCACCGTCCTCCTCAGCACTTCATAGGTGGCGACAGCTGTTTTCCTTTGATGACATCAGAGGAATGGTGGTCCGGGGCCAGGATCACCACCAGTCTGCGCCTCTGCAGACAAGAGACGCCACATGCATGACTGATGCTATTTACAAGAACAGAAGAGCATTGAAACACCTTAAGCTATTTGTTCATAAGTTTTTCTGTTGCTACATTGCCCGTGTTTGCATTAATAGCTGTTTACTTACCAGTTTTGCTGAGAGCTTCAGCCTTTGTTGCACTTAAGAGGCTATAATAATTCCTCTGAGCAGCACCATTTCTTCAGGGCAGCCTGGACTGTACAGTGACTCAGTATTGAAAAATGCCAAGGCGGTCTGACCATGGCCTGCTGGTTAGCATGCTAACCTAAGTAGAAGAAAATGATATATGTGTTGTTTTCCACCACTTGGTGAAGTTAACTTTAGCTATGTAAACTGACATATAACTTCTTTAACAATGAAATGAATGCTAATGTGCTGATGTTTTGCAAGTAATGTTTACCATGTTCACTAGCTTTTTGAATATTGGCATTAGACTTATTGGCATAAGAATTAGCAAAGTAGCTGAGGCTGATTTTGAACATTTGGTCATAAACCAAAAATAATTGGACAATGTAAAAAAATTGGCTTGATGGTGCTAGAAGAAAAGTTAAAGGCTCCTTTGAATGAAAATCGAGTGTTTATTAAAATGCCCATATGATGTTTTTTGTGTTTTGTTTGAGAGCACAGAGAATTTGCTGAGCACAACCACTAACACTGTGTCAGCTACTGCCAGTTGCAAGCTAGGAAACAACATGAACACATAAAAGATGCTAACTGCGCTACCCGTTCCGATAACTAGTTGCTGACTTTGGTTACAACAGATTCCTCATCCGAGTGTCAGTCTGACATGTGGCTGAGTTTTGTCGACGTTTCCTCCAACTATACTGATTCACACTGTCACCAAAACCTTGTCAGTGCAGAGAGCAAGAATTTGCACTAGCACGGCCACTAACACTGTATCAGCTACTACCTGTTACTAACTAACAAACAACATAAACAAATAACTATGCTAACCTTTCTGATGTGTCTTCTAATTTTGGTGCTCAACAAACTCGTGAGTCTGGGTCTGAGGCTGAAACATGATCTGAGTGTAGCTGATGTTTCCTCTGCTTTTCCTCTTCCATCTTTATATGCGCCGCCCTTTCTCAATGAGGAAGTAAGCAAAGATGTGCTTCCAGTCCCAGTTTTTGATTTTAATTTTCACTTAATATGTGGGAAAACCATGTTAGACAAAATATCAATCATGGTAGCGTATTTTTTACATAGTTTAAAACATCTGTGAATCTGAGGAAAAGATCCACATAATTACAGTTCATCTTGTTTTAGACATTACTATCTGCACCAAATGGAAAGACATCCAAAAGATATATTTCAGTCTGGACCAAGTTGTGGACCAACAAACTGACATTACCTTCTCCTTTTTACTTTTTTATTCTACCTTCTCAGTTTCTCCAAAATTAAACTAATTCCACTGGTTTACCGAGCTTGTAACCTCTACTATCCTTCATCCCAGGCATTATTTGTTGGTGTTGTTTTATAGCTTTAATTGATCACTGCTGTTTCTGGTTTCCTACATGGTAATGCTAACATAACCGCAGGTGCTCCCCCCCTCCCCCACCCCACCCTCAGTTGTCATGGAGCATTTAATGCTCAAACAAGAAGAAGCTGCAGATTTTGGGGCATAACAAATGAATGTAAGGCCTAAAAAAAGGTTTTCCTCACCAGGGGAGTTTTTTGTGGCAGAGACAGGAAACAAAGTGGAGGTTTCCCGTCTCTGCTGGCAGTTTTCTGCATTTGCCGAGTTCCATATTTAAAACTTGAGCTGACCGAGGTTTGACCAATACAGGACAGAAAGCAGCTTCCAGAGCAAATGTATCAGGATTTTATAGCTAGCATGATGCCAAACCATTTCTCTGTTACACAACCAGAAGACAGAGAGAAACACAAGCATCTTGCAGGACTTTTTTTGCCACCTGTTGAATGTTAGTCCAGTAATCAGTGTTGTTGATGTAGCTCTGGTTTGGCCCACCAACATCAGAGAAAATATCTGGGTTGGGGTTTCCACTATTCCCATATCATGCTGGAGTACATCTGTGGTTTAATCAAAAAGAAATGAAGAGATCTACAGCAGACAATAGGAGCTAAAAGCCACAAGATGGAAAAAACTGCAGACTGAGGTGTCAATTCTAACACTATTTTTTATATATATATA